>CP135584.1:5990651-6405651 GCA_032401905.1 Swietenia macrophylla | reverse complement strand
ACACACACACACACAAAATACAATACAATACAATGGGAGTTGAAAGGAGCCATAATGAATTTTTGTTTTGTTAATTTCTTTTATCGCAAGGGAAACCAACAATATTGAGAAGCTCATCAATACACACTTATTTGTATTTCTTTTTTATTTCTTATTTGATTTATGTTGGTTTCCCTTGCGATAAAAGAAATTAACAAAACAAAAATTCATTATGGCTCCTTTCAACTCCCATTGTATTGTATTGTATTTTGTGTGTGTGTGTGTGTGTGTAATACCTTCAAGAAGAAAGGAGACTTAAAACGTTCAAAAACCAGAAAATAAAAACCTAAGCTTAAGAGAGGGAGTTAAAGAAGTTAAAGAAGCTACGTCAAAATTCTTATTACATGAAGTGGCCCAATCCACATCTCTATAGCCCATACATTTTAACCCAATAAAGAAAGCTTCAATGATGAAAACATCATTTTTACCTTCAACTAAATGATAAACATTTTGGTTATGTCAGCATAGCTTGAGGGGTGCCACGATACATCAGAGCTGTAGCCTTCACCGACATTCCTTCAGTCTTTATTCACGCTACTCATTCTCATTATTCCATCCTCTTGTTTTTTAGCATATGATTAATCTTCTTGTTGCTTAAGTTACCATATAACATAAACATAATATCTTGTTTTTATTTCTGCTTAATCTTTGAGTTGTATTGAATGAAACACAAGGCATTTTGCCTTTGAAATGAAATGGAAACCATTTCCATTTTCTCTCAAATCTTAACCACATAAACTAACATGTCAGTTTATATTATTGCTACAAACTTTATATTCTCACAAGAGTGAACGAAGATAAATTTTAAGGGGTATGGGACAATAATATGACTTTGACACTTTAATTTGTATAGGTTAATTTTGTAAAGTAAATTTGTATTTCTAATATTAAGGCCTTAAAAAATATATCTTTGTCTATTAAATACGTTTTAAATTCTCTTAGTAGTAAACATTCTTAGATTTTGAATCAAACTAATTATTTTGATTATAAAATAAAATTTACATAGTTAAATTAGTCAGTTAATTCATATATATAACTTGATGTTGATGGAGTTAAATCAAATTTGAGAGAATTTTTTTTAATTATTTTTTATATTACAATTTGCTCTTACTGCTGACCTCTCTTTTTTTTGAACTTGCATCTCTAATTTAAAAGTAATTTGTTCACAATTCCAATCAATTTTATACTATAAACACTTAAAATTTTAAACAAATAATAATGATGTATGAATTTATTATATACATTATTTTTATACTAATTATTGTAATATTATTAATATAATTGCATCATCATTTATTGTAAGTTATAGCCTACTTTTTTTCTAATGTATGTTTATTATTCCTTTTATTATAAATGTATTATTATTCAATTTCAAATAATTAATTACCTAAGATGATCTTGTGATAAGGAGGAAGGTTGCATCTAGAAGTTAAATAGTTTTATATGCTGATAATATTTTATATGATGAGATTATATCAATTATAATATTAAGATTTAATTAAAGATAAACAAAGATTAATAAATGCGTGTTGTGCATGCCGAAATAATGTAGAATAAGCTATCTCAATATCAAATGTTCAATTCAATTCAATTCAATTCAACAACAATAACTACGACGACGACGACGACGACAACAATAATAATAAGAAGAAGAAGAAGAAGAAGAAGAAGAAGAAGGTGATATGACACTTTACTTTGCATCCTATTCCTATTACCTTATATTTCTTCTCTTTGGTAATCCACATATGATGTTATATAGTTACCATATTGCTAATTTTTGTTGAGTTTATAATTAAAAGATTGGTCTATCTCATAAACCATTAATTTAATACACACACACATCATATTGTTAAAAATTAAATTTTTTTCTTTAATTTATTAAAATATTTGTGAACATAATTGTGTTATAATTATTATTAAACATAATTAATTTTTGTTATTTTTAAAAATTATATCTAAATTATAAATAAAATAAAATATTAGCAATTAATTTTGAAGGGTTATCTCCTCCTAACATATTTAACGTATCACTAAAAATATTTCGAAAGTAAAATATATTCTTTTTTTTAAAAAAAATTTAAAAAGTAAATAATAATGAAAAATATATATTTTTTGTAAGCTTAGAATTGCAAATAAATAAAAATTTATGGATAATATTTACCGTGTTTTTGAAAAATAAAAATAAAAATATTTTACAAAAATAAAGAAATATAAATTTAAAATTCCGCGTTACCGAACTTGGAAGAGTCAATAGAGAAGTGAGAGAGAGTTTTGCAGTCTGAACGGTTGACAAAAGGGGATTGCTTTCACCCTCAAGCTAGATTCTACGTGGAGTGGTTTACTAAGCATTCATGACCTTAATTTATGAAGATGTTTTCGTCAATTCGGCCCTTTCCGAAACTCATTAGCCACCGGGGGAGCGCGCGCGATCTGGATTTGGCGCGTCGTAAACCAACCCGCGTGCCCTAATGATGTAACAAAATGGGATACTGATACCCATGTCCCTATTTTTATGCAATTTCATATATAAGAATATACTCTATTAATTTGTACTAAATAGGTCCTCAATTTCTGTTGAAATAAATGAAAATTATGGGTTGATTTACATACCTTTTATGACAGTACTACAATTTTCAAGTGAAATCTTAAGTTGCGTTGTACTGAGTGATTTTTTTTTTTTATATCAATTGGACAATAAATTTTCAAAACTCTCAAGATGATTTATTGTTTTCAATCACTATTCAACTAAATGAATCGACACAAAAATTAAGATAACTACATTATATATGTAATCGAACTCACACCTTTATATTGTAATGGCCAATTGTAAGAAGAAGTTGATCCTTTTTCTGTGTGTGTCAGAAACTTATTTGACAAAATAAAATAAAAAATAAAAAATAAAAACATGTTGACCTTAGTTTTTGAAGTCTTAAAAATATAAGGATCCAGATGTTATTACCTTGGAAAAAAAATTGTTCGCCAAGTAAACCAATCATCACTTTACAATTGCCCAAGTAGAAAAAAGTCTTCTTGTATACAGACTCAAGGAGACATGTGCATAGTAGACAAGGACTCATGCAAATTCGAAGTAAATGAAATGAATCCAAAATTGAGAAATGTTAAGATGGTTGGGTTTTTAGAGGCTGAAGGTCTTTTTATTTCTGCTTTATATGTAATGAAATTACGACACGGTTCTTCCCACTCTTACGCGGACTCAAAACGCTTTATATTAGAATACACGTCGGTGCTCCATCACTCGCTGCTTGCCGCTCCAACAGAACTTTCCTCTTTAAATTCAGAATCTTTGTAACTCCCAAGTACGAGGATTTAGCAACTCTAACATGGCGTCTACAGCTACACAAACTCAGGAGCCGTCTCCGAAACCAACCCGATGTGGCCATGCTGGTAGAAACCCGCGTTTGATCCCCAAACGCGGCCAAGTTCTAAAGAATGCTCTCAAAGTAATGTTCGCTACTTGTCTTCCTTGCTTGAAACCCGGACCTGATTCCAGAAAATCTTCCGTCATCTTACCTTCTTCTCGTCGTTAGCTTATCTATCTGTTAGTTTTTATTTATGATATCCATGCCCCGCCGGTCAAGTTTTATGGGTCAGTTGAGGAAGGAAATAAATCTCTAATTCATCGGCCATTTTCGTTGCATAGTGTCTCAGTTTTTGCTTCACTGTTCTTGTTTCTTGTCATTCTGGATCAGGTTAATTGCACGTATTGTAAATATTACCTGTAAATCTCTCGATTACAGTTGACGCTTCGTAATGTTTTTGTGATTCTGTTCATCTGTTGTTATTTGCTTATGAACTTTCCTTTCTTTTGATTCAAATATGACCGGAAAACTGAGCGCCCTCTCCTCTTTTCCGATAGCGACGGATCAAGAGCATGGGAATTTTATGAACATATGATCGGACACGTGGGAAGTTAAGATTGCGTGTTCAGTAACCAATAAAATAATTAAAAATATATACAAAACAATCTACTAAGTCTAATCTTACATCCAAAAATGACAGGCAATTTTGTCACAGACGCAAGCACTTCGGATGTAAGCAAGGGTTAGACTACGTGTCGCGGCGTCCATGAACTGCAATGACTTTGCCAACGTGAAAGTTTAACGTCACAGACATGGCTGTGACGTTAATCTGTCCCCTGATTGGTAGCTTAACAAAGTTAAGTAGCAGCCACAGCGCAATGTTACTAACTTGCTAATACACACATATATATGTGTATATATATATATATTTAATTCTCTTTCGGACAGTTGTCGAGTGTTTATTTTATTTCTGGGGCAATTACTCTTACTTTCAGTATCCAACCCCCTTACTTGTGGCTCAATCGAGGGCGCCAGTCATAATCTCCTTCATTTGCCTCAAGATGAAGAAATATGATTGGTTGCCGAGGGTAAGCTGGGAACCAGACGAGCTGAGCTCACAGCAGCAGAATATTTGACCGGAAGACCTTAGTCTACGGCTTGTGCGCTTGAGAACGACAAGGGGCAATCCCAATCAACGTCATCAAAACTTGAACCAATGATTGACGGTCTCATGACGCTGGCCCTAACATAATCCTCGACGTGACCAACACGTCATGGGACCCGCGGTGAACTACGTCAGTTCTCCTGATCCTTCGGCATGGCCCATATTAAGAGGCCACTTCCAATTTTATGAATTATAGAACTCCAAAAATACTTTCCGTCAATAAAATTATAAAGATTTTAAACACAAATACATTTTCCACCTCTTTTTTTTTTTTTTTCTAATAGAAGTTCGTTTTTTCCCCTTTTTTTACTGCTTCCTGAAAATTCTCTATTTAAAAAAGAATAATTATTTTAAATTGTACACAAACTTTGTACAAAATTCACTCCAAAATTTGATACTATTCATAAAATTGGCGTGATAATATAATACCATTGTCGTATAACTTGTATTTTATAAGAGATTAAAAAATAAATAAATTATACAAAACATATAACAATGCTAATATATCAATAAATATTTATATGTTTGATATTATTGATTATTTAATTTATATTTAGTTCTTTTATCTCAGATTATTTTATTCAAGCATTTTATTTTAATTTTCATATAATAAAAGAAGTTATGTATTTTTTTAATTTTAGTGACATTAAAATAAAAGACATAGCATAAGTATTTTTTAAAAAAAATAATAATAATAATAAAAATATATCAAAATAAAAAGAGAGGAACAAATAAGTTAGAGAAAGAAATATCATTTATAAAATAATAAAAAGGGAACACCCTATTAACTTTCTAGGCCGGAAAATCAATAGTTACTATAGTAACATAAATTATTGCATTGCATCAAAGGAAGATTGAATTCCAGGAGGCATGTCAAATCGACTTTTAAAAGCAATTCTTAAAATATCTCACCATAAGAAGAGAGGTGATGGTTACTTACTGAAAGGGACATCAGGATTAATCTTAATACAAGAATCAATAGGAGATTGCCATAAAATTGTATAAACTTTTAGACAATGTCTTAAAGGTTGATACTTGATAAATCAACACAGAAGAATGGGCAAAATCTGTACAGAACAAGTATTTAAGAAGGTAATGTAACTAGAGTTTAATAGTTTGATCCTTGATAACGCTGTTAACGTAATTTACTACGCATCTTCCAAATATGAATAAAAGTGATTAGCCAATCAGCCCTAGAAGCTTGTGCAAACTGACAATTAGCGTACAAATAGATGCAAAGCAGACTCATCGTATTTAAAGCAAAATGGGCAAACATAAATAGCAGGAAGAACTCGCCCGCGCATGCATATTGTAGATTTATGACAAAAATTGATTAAACTGTTGGGATTTATGACAAAAATTGATTCAACTGTTGGGAAATTAAGAAAATACACACAACTGAAAATTATTATTTTTTATTTTCATCAAGAATCCCTTTATTATGCACGATTTATGACAAAAATTAATAAATAATATCAAAAATATTAGTATAACATACTTTGCACCAATAATATCTTAAATTTCTATTGAATTTTTAATGATTCTTGGCTTTTTGAATCCTTCTTGATAAATGTTGAAACCTCTTCTCAATTTTCTTACAAACTTATAACTTTCAATGTAATTTTAACTTTAAATATGCCTCAATTAAAATTTTTTTATAAAATAAAAATTTATAGAATTTTGAATTTTATTTTCAGTTTATTTTGAATGACATCTATCCAATATTAGAGTTGATTATTATGGCTCAATTATGGAAACAAGTTACTTTTCTAGATTAACCCCTAAAATGTGTAGTCTCTAATTATAATTCATATAATATAAAAAACTAGAGTTTGAGATTTTTTTTAAATGCATAATGTATTTTCTTAAATTTTAATTTTTGAAAGAGATAAATTATGATTTTGATTCTTTGGGAATTTTGACCAAAGATTTTTTCTCAACTCTTTAAAGAAAATTCTCTTCTAATTTTTTTCCCAATAATTTTTAGGGCAAAGAGGGTTTATATTGGTTTATTATTTTGACTTTTCAAATCCTAAACTAGGTAGAAAAATCACTTAACTAAATAGATTTTTAATCTTATTAGTAATTATCTTTAAATAAAATATTATTTAATTAATATAATTAATTAAATAGTATTATTATGGAACTTATAATTAAATGTAAATACTTTGTATAATTATAATTTAATCTAAATAGTTCCTAAAACTATTAAATAAACTCTTGAAGATTATGAACTTATCAAGCAAGTCCTTAATCTTTTATCTACATAATTTAACCTTAACTTTTCAATATCTTTTGTGTGTGACCTATTACGTTCCCTCTCATGTTGATAATGAAAATAATTATAAACTTTATAAGTCTAGGTAAATTAACAATTAATATATCCTTAATTAATTTTTAATTAAGAAATCATTTTCATATATCAAAATTGATATCTAACAATATATTATAATCTTCTAATTAAGAAATAATATTAATTCATAAAATCTATTTCGAAAATTATTATTATATGATATATTTTTTTTGGTCATAACTATATTTCTCTTTGATCTAGAATGTGAAAATTGCCAATCTCCTAATCATGATTGCAGTAAAAAAAAATTACTGTAAGACAATAACTTGCAAATTAGATATTCAAAACTCTTTTAGGAACTTTCTCATCATGGTCACAAGTTTACATGATTACTTATGCATTATGTGATTAAATTAGAATATTTTCTCTAATTATCAAAGTGGTGAATCATTTATTGATCTCTCACAACCTATATAAATTTTTTATTTTGCCCAATCACCATCCTATGTACAGTCTCTCATCAAGTGGTGAAAATGTTATATTAAAGAATATATAATCCACACGTTAGATACCATAGAGATTTTGTTAGAATATGCTTTGAAAATCATTCATATTATCAGTTTTAAAGATCTTTTATCTGTATATGTATATTATTTATTAATAAAAAAATTATTCAAAAAATATAAATTGTTTTATTTATTTAGTCACGCATATAAATAAAGTATATTTGTGAATTGTTCAAATAATTCATTCAATTATTAAATGATATTATTAAAGACGTTCCCTACATAAGTAATATTGAATGGGTAACGATATTGTATAATAAGTATACTGAATATCCACAATGTATATCATGAAATGTTTTTAGTATGGATAATGTTAAATTTATATTATTAAAATATTAATACGGATTAAATAGTTAGAGAACTATTTTTTCAAATATAATCACATAATGATAAATTACATGATAATGTATGTACTCAATAATTTTTTATATAATTATACTAGTATGCGATGTAATCTTTTAACTTGAAACATCATAGTCAAATCTAATTAATCATACTTGAAACATTATAATTATATATATAATTTATATAGTATATAAGTATGAGATTAATCATATTTTTTATATTAAAATCAATTTGATCATGTGTTATTTGTATATGAAAATGAATGATGTTAAGATAAAATCTATTGGCTCGATAAATATAAGATTAGAGTTTTTGCTAATTCGATATAGATTCGAGTTTTTGAACAAATATTAATAAATGATTGAAATAATAAATTTTTGACCATAATAAATTAAATATCATACAAAATAGTTTGCGATAATAAAATCAGCGTATATTGATCGATAGTTTATATTTATATCGATATAAGATTTTGATACATCATAAACTCTTAATCGATTAAAATTGGACAGTGGAAGAATATTATCCATACGGTATATACAATTAGAATGAAATTCGATAAAATACTACTTCTTTATGGTTTAGGAGTGATGGTACATTACTATATATTAACCATAACCGTTAAATTTTTGAACACTAAAAAATTTAATGTGAGTTCATGACTATTTTATAATAAACTTATATAGTCACACCAATAACTAAGGTAGTGATAAAATTCAAGAGAGAGAAAATATTATTGATAAGGAGGCTAAAACATCTAAAATAATATATCAGTTGAAATAAATACATATAATCATTGTATATTTTTATGATTTTTTAAAAATATTTAAAAAATTTTCATAACTTTACATTGTCATGTAATTTAGTATAAGTTACATACCATATTTGATAATATAGATTATCAATGGACCTAAATATAAATTTATAATTGTTATGAAAAATTATGTATTATCCCTATACTTAATTATTTACTTAACTAATAGTTAAGTAAATATTTTTTTGTACAAATATGAAAACTTAAATATAATAATTGATAATTATTAAATGATTACCATTTTGCCCTTAGTTCACATTACTTTATTTACTCAATTAATAGTTAATTTTGTAAATTTGCATAAGGGGCTTTGTATATAAATGCTTAATTTTATCAAATTCATTACATGAATGATAGGAAACCCATATCTATTCCTCTCCGTTTTTCCACATTGATTTTCTACCCTTGATGGTATAGATTGTTGTATCTTTATATATTTAGAGGTTTTTTCTTCACTCTACAACCTAAATAAGGTAAAAAAAACTCATCTCTTGATTGACTTTATGTATATATGTGATTATGTAGCATTTGGACACCAAATGTTTGATGAAATGCATGAATAATTCATATTTTTGATTGTTGCATGTGTTTCCATAAATTATTCTTTCATATTTCAAGTTTAAGGATGAGTCGTACTATTGTTACAAAGAGATATGATCCAAACACTAGATATCATGGAGATTTTAAGTTAAAAGGATGAGTCATACCATTACTACAAAGAGATTATTATGGACATATAGATAATCACTCTATATGGATTTTTTGTGAACCACTTCGATATGTTTATTCTATAATAAGTATTTATATATTAGTTTAAGTAAATACTTTTGCTAATAACTTATGAAATTAACTATTTGTTTTTACCAAAATAGCAATCATAACACATTCTAGTCTAAATTCAATATAACAACATCCTAGTATTGATATTTCTATGATTAAGAACATTTAAAAATAATAAAATCTTATATATCAATTAAATTAATTCTTGTAATTGTTATTCTATGAAGTGTATCATATAAGAAGTATTAAATATAGAACACGTGCTTATAAATAAAATTGTCAATGTTATTCATCAATACAGTAATGTGATTTATTGGATTGGAGTTAAAGCATATCACTAACTAACACAGAGTATGGTAACAAAGTAAGAAAAAGAAATGATTTTGATTTGAAATTCACTTGACATACTAATTTAAGTTTTTATTCTACTTTTTAAAATATATTCTTTAAAGTTTATTAATGAGTTTTATGTTTTCCTCCGTGTGTAGCTGTGTTCTAAGATTGGTTTTAATGACACAATCTGTGATTGTATAGTATCCTTATCAGCCCGTTAAGTTCTATTATTACTTGTTCATGTGTGTATACAGGCTACTCAGCCGGTACGTTGTTACTCATTAAATTATAAGAGAAATTCAAGTACCCCAAGCACAAAGTTGAATAATTATTGATTTTTTTTTTAAAAAAAATCAATTTAGAAGTAATAAAAATAATTTTTAGATATTTGTATTGTACTGGTTTGTCATGATATGATGCACTTGTGACCCCTTTATGGAGATTATATGTATAATAGAGTTATATTTAAAGTTTGCATTACTTTTAATTAATTAATTAATTAATTTTTTATTAAATAGCATACAGAGTGTACAAAGATGGGTGGAAAATAAGAAAACATGGTAAATTTGCTGAATTTGTGTAAACAAATTAAACAATTTAAATTATTTTACAGCATAATCATGTCACAATCACAGTGCTATTAAGAGTTTGCAAAATGCCTCCAATTGAATTAAATTCTAAGTTCAAACTAATTAAATACATTCCATTCATAACTAAGTTATAATCTGCACTGTATACAATAAATAAATAAATAAATGAAAATAATAGTGTGTGGTGGTACTTCAATTACTTTTTCTTTAATTTTATTAGTTACATGGGTACATAACAACATCTAATTGAGAAAACTGTTGTTCATGGTAATTGTCACTACTACTCTTTATATTCTTGTGCATGCATGTTAACTGCTTAGTATTGCTGTATTTCTACTTATTTTTAAAATGCAACCATTACAATATTTTATAATTATTAACTTATAATTGAAAAAAAAAAACACTCCTTTTTTGTAGTTATATTTATATTTTAGTAATTCATTCATAATCACAGGAGAAGAACTCTTAGTTATTCAAATTTTGTATTTACATAAATAAATGACATATTAGTAGAATATTTATAAGAAGAATTTTTAACAAAAAATTATTGAATATTTTTATTATTCAATAAAAAGAAAATTTATTGAATATTTATAAAAATTTCTTTTTTTATTATTATTCTCTATTTTCAAAGTACCATAAAAACATTTGTACATCAAAAAGAGTTTTTGTTTATGCACACATTTTCTTTTAAACTTGACATCAACTTCATTCACTCAAAAGCACAACAGTCTACACACCTAATTTATTCCATTTGCGAAGCAATTAATTAAATCAAATCAGCCCAATTTAAAAGATGGGATTAAAAGAGGCAAGCCCAATTTGTTCGGTAGTTGGGCCAATAAAGCCCCATTATGTTGATTCGAGGAGTAATTTTGCAGCTGGCATAACATAAAATCCCTTGTTGACATCATTAACTGATTAATAATATTAAAAATCGGGGTGGGGGTGGGGGTGATTGTGAAATCCCAATCTCAATAGCAATATAAAAAATGCGAAGAGAATCTCATTTTCAGCAATTTGGGATTTGTAAAAAGCAAAAGATAATATTCTCACCGATATCTATAATAATCCCTTTTCCCCATTTTTCTTTTTTAGCAAATAAAGAAGAAAAAGTAAAAGTAAGGTGCATCAATCATTAACATTTAAAGATTATTTAATTCGTAATTAATTAGAAGTAAATAAATAAAATTAATCATCTCTAGAAGGGGACAAAACCTTAATCTACTAGGTTTTAATTGTCACCACTCTCCAGTCCACACAGTTTAATTTTCAACCACTTAGCTTCACGCCCCTGTACCCTGCCGCCACTTTGCTATGCGCCTACTACTAATATTAATGTCATTGTACTTTTAAGAGTTGTTTTGGTCGTGCCCATATACCGTGGGTGATTTCCGTTTTGTAATTATGTAATAATGCTTCTTAATTATAATTTAAACATTTAATTAATTAATTAATTAATTAATATTAGAGTGGGATGATAATTTTATTGATAAACAATTGAATTACATTGTATTATTTGTTTATATATATATATATATATATTTGTTTTTTTATTATTTTTTAATTCTAACATATATTAAAACATTTTTTTGTCAAAATATCCTAACATCTATTACAACTCTCATTAGATTCAATCTTTTGTGGTGTAATATAAATTTTTAAATTCATCAAAGGCACGATTATTTTAAATAAATTCAAAAAAAAAAAAAAAACAACAACAACAACAACAATTTACGCACAGTATGAAGTAGTGGAGAACTGAATCGGTTCCTTGATTAACAATGACTTGTCACTAAATTAATCTGTGACCTTTAGAGTTAGAATATGTACAGTAGTAGATTACAATTTTATAATATTTATTTATTTATTTATTTTTGAATATGAATAGGTCAACCTCAAATGGCCGGGTTGATTATCAAATTAACTACTGGGTGGGAGCAGGTAGGAATTTTTTAGATATTGCCTAGAGATTCATTTGTATTGGTGGGTGTTTAGTTTTGACAGGCAATTGAGCCACAAGAAGACAAATTTCAGCAAGAATTTAGCAAACCACCTCACTTCCCACTAATCCATTAATTTGTAGCCTAATTCTCTCCAATCCCAATTCATCGTCGTCATTGTTATAACAAACAAAATAAATGAAACCCTATCTATTTATTCATTCATCTATATTCTCCCTAAAACTCTTAGGCAGCTACACATTTCTATTATTCAATGACTCTAGTAGAAGCTCGAGGGGTGAAAGAAAAAAAAAAAGCGAATTGCATTACAATATCTATGATTGAGCTATGAACTAACTAATGAGATATGATGTGGAAGTCATTGCAATTTAATTAATTAATTAATTAATAATTCTAAATTACTGTCACACCCTTGGAGTTTTATATGTACAATTTTGACATTGGTCTACGTATATAATTTGTAACAATTACATCTTAATTAACATGTTTATGATACCAATTTTGAATTAAAGATAGATTTAATTAGGGTTAATCTCGGCATGCAGCCGCAGGTGCACGATTTAGTATTATTAACCCAAAGACTACCCCCGCCCCAAACCTGACAACAAAATTTCCAGCTCTATCTTTGTCAATCTTCGCAAATATTTTCAACCTTAGATTAGACATGAATATGATATATGATAATTCCAGCGTGACCTGAAACATTGGCATCGTCTTCTGTTTCCTTCAAACTCAAATCCTTCTTCTTGTACCCTTATATTCTGGATATCCCTTTTCTTTTTCTTTTCTTCTCTCTTCTGATCTTCTTCCCCCTTTTTTCTTTTTCACTTTCCTCTTTTTTCTTCTACACACTTGTTCATATTTTGCACAATTCAGTTAAGTTTCAGTTCACATCAACACAACATTATATGAAAGTAACTCTAATTTATACAAGTAAACCTTACACGTACATGTAAAAATGTTAATTACATATACCTCTCATCTCTTTTTTCTATACAATTCAAACACACTTAAATTTAACTAAAGTTGAAGATAAGCTAGTTAATTAATTATCATTGATTAATCCTAGCTAATTAATGATAATTAACTAATTAATTAACCTTTGGTTCTAACGATAGTGATTGTGCCTCTCCCTTGAGTATGAATCTTTGTTAGGGAAACCACAGCTTTCCCAGAAAGGCCTGGACCATCTGCTGAAACACATGGCCTACAAGCAAAATCCCCCACCGGATGTCTCACTGGCCGTGTCGGCGGCATCAGAATTATCTCGTTGATGTCGTGTAACGTCACGTCGCCTTCTTTCCCTCCTGGCTTCACCAATGCAAATGGATACACCACTCTCTTTATCACTGATGATCTCTTCTTCAACTTCTTATCATCACCAACACCTAATTAACGAGAACACAAAACAATGTTTTTATAATTGAATTTCTTGAACTAATAAGAAGGAAATTAAGTTAGATATGCAAAATATATGCACACCACAAGAAGGTGTGGTTTCTTCTTCGAATATTGATGGCGACTTGGTTTTGACTGAGTTTTTGTAAGAGGAAGACGATGAATCAAGAGCTTCAATGGCTGAAGTTGTCTCCTCTGGTGTTCTGATATCTGGGATCATGTTTGTTTCTTCGTTACTGATTCTGCTCATTGATGTGCAGCTCATGGGTTCATCTACAAAACCAAATAATATGTGGCTTGAAAAATCAAAAATGATGTACTAATTAACAGACAATTCAAAGGCTGTTTGACTGACAACACCATTTACCTGAAACTCCATTATAGCTACAAGTTATCTGGCTCATGCAACTAAAATTCTCAGACTGGCCCCAGTTTGAATTCCAGCAGGACTGTAAACAAATTGGTGTGTATAACCACAAAATCATCATCTTCGATCATATTATAGATTGAGAATAATGTCAACACAAAAGGTTTTCAATTCAAAGTGTATAATTACCATTTCAAAATCCTTTGAGGCGGCATTGTTTGCTTGAACAGCATCAGCCATATCATCACCGAACAAGAGCAACCTTCTTCTTTTAGATCGCTCAATGCTGAATTCAAGCAATGCATCTTCCAAATACCCAGTTGAAAAATCATCAGACTGATCCATCAGAGAAAAGCAAAACGGCGGTGCACCTACATGATCCATAACTATAGTTTACACATACAAAGAAGCAAATATTAAAGACAATAACAGTAAAAGCAAGACAAAAAGAGAAGAAAGAAAAATATTATTATTACCTAAAGACGTGTCTGCGTTGAAAACTCCTAGGTTTTGAAGATCCCAACTGAGAGAAGAAGAAGAAGAAGAACTATGGAGGAGGCTGCTAGAATGAGCCATTTGAGCGAGAGAAGCTTAGATAGATGCTGTTGGTACTTGTGGGTTCTCTCTTTATTGAGGAAGAATGGTGGGGAAATCGTAGTATTTATGTAGTAGTTATGGAGAAAAGAGAGAAATTAGATAATTTCAGAAGTTGTGAATCAGTCAACGACAATGAATGAAAGGAAAAAAAAAAGTGTTTGTTTCTCGGGATACGGGAAATGCATGGTGGCATGGGGTCACTCTTATCATTCTTATTCTTGTTTTATAATTAAAATTATAATGGTAAATATGGTGTGGGGTTTGGTTTATGGGGGACTAAATTATGGCAAAAAATGTTATGATATGATGTCGTATCAGATCATTGTTTGGTGTTGTTGCATCACAGAGCAAATGAATGAAAGAAAGAAAACACAATTCAAATCTCAGCTTTTCCCTTTCTTCTTCCTTCTGATTTTGTTACCAACCGTTTCTCTTTTTAGATCTTTATCTTACACATTCTCACCAATATGTTAGGTCGTTTCTCTTTTCTACCCACCTCTTTTAATCCTTTTATTTTTCTACTTCTTGCTGCACACCTCAATAATACTCTTATTTGTCTTAATCGCATTTGGCCCTCTTACTTCTTTTTGAAAGATTTTTAGTCTTTATCGATCAACTACTGCAATCAATTTTGTGGGCCTAATTATCGTTTTTTAAGAAATTAATATTATTTAAAAAAGTTTAAAATTAATAATTCTAATATATAATTAAATTTGAATATCAAAATTTTAAAATTACTATCATTGTGAAAAAAATAGTAAAATATTAAATTTTAATAAAAAAGTCAAATGATTCTGTTAAAAACTAATATTTTATCAAATACTGTCTTCAAAATTACGTAGAAGTCAATATTATCAAACATATTTTTAATATTGTTCGGTGTATATCTTCAGTACTCATAACCTAATATTGGGGACTAAAAGGAACATTTGTGGAATATTGAGAATTCTAACCATGGTTAAGAGAAGAGATGGGTTCAGATGTAAATTGCCCTTTCAAGACCATGGGTGGGTGTCATTTTACAGGTAGGTCCATACTTTAAGCATGCTATTGCTTGTGGACCCCATTGTAAGAAAGGTGGGGGGGAGAAGAAGAATTCTAATGGGGGACTGTGGGCCCATTGCTTTTTTATTGGGTTTTGAATGGTCCAAACTTTCTCACAAATGTGTTTTCCGAACATTGTTTTTTGTGTGGGATTCCTGTTGATGTTCAATCAAACGGTAGGAATAGAAGTAGTTTTGTGCGTTGTCTCATTTTGTGTGGTGTTTTGTGCCAAATTTTGATTTGATTTTTTAATCAGACGGTAGGGATTTTTTTTCCAAAAAAAAGCAAGGCCCGTGGGCAGCTGGACTACAATACATTTTTACAAATAGGGGTAGTTGTTAACTTGTCATGGTTTTAAATGTTTATTTGACTTTAATTTAGGGAAGGAAATGAAAATATATATATATATATATATATATATATTTAAAAAATATTTATTAATTTTCTCCCAATCATTTGGAGTATAGGTGGGACGAGTCATGTGATGACAGTATTCTTTAGTTTCAAATTTGAAGATCCTCTTTTTAACTCATCATAACCATTATGTCAATGTGCACATGACATGCCGCATGTGAAAGAGAAAATGCAATTAAAAATAACCGCATTCGTATTTCTATTTGAATGTAAATCTCTAAAGATTGTAAAAATAGGTCGGTCGAATAAGATAACTTATTTTTTATGAAATTACTGTATGACAAAGATGGTATTTGGTAAAATTTATTAAGAATATTACATCTCACGTTAAATAGTTTATTTATTTATTAAAATAAAAGTGTATAATTATTTTAAAAATATTAATTATTAAATATTTTTGTGATTTAGCTTTCAAAACTCAAATAAAATATAATATTTAATAGTAAGCCCTCAGCCAATGCGAACATACAATGGAGCGTACTAAGAAAAATGAGCCATTTTTGTGTTAAATCCTCACTCTATTTAAATCTAGAAAGTTGGGATTATCATCATATATATATATATATATATATATATATATTAAATAACAGTTGAGTGACAGTCAGTGTGAGAATAACTGAAATTAGTAGTAAATAATTTGAAAAACTGTACAGATTCATCATTCAATGAGTGGATGCCACCTCAACCGTCGTGTTGTTTAAAATGCATTTGTTGGAATAGATTTTTTTATGAGTACTTAATATTACTCACAATTTAATATCTTAATGATCATTTTCCATCAGAGATGGTCGGCTAAATGAGACCAGTTGTTTACTCTAATATGACTGATTCCATTTTGGACCCTAATCCCTTCTCATATGGAGCTTATTTATTTATTTATTTATTTATTTTTGGGATTTAATGTCAGCACGCTTCTCTTCTCTGGAAAAATTCTAAATCCACCCCTTCTTTCTTTGTAAATTTTTATCAAGAAAAAACAATTCAAAAAATGAATAAAACAAACAGAAAAAAGAATTATAAAAAAGAAAAATTTTTATTAGGACTATTAGATGGTAAACAGCATAAGTGACAATGAAGTTCCATTAGCAACAACCTCAGCCATAAATAAATCTTCAGAATGCATAGAATTACTAATACAGCCCGAATTGGTCGGGTCGGGTGACCCGACCATTATTATTTATTGATCACTCACACTCGCTACTGCTCTCGAGTCATCGCATTTGATTTGTCATTCTCCTCTGCTCATTCTTATGGCACGGTGTACCCTGCCCATAAATTAAAATATAAAAAATAAAAAAAATGAATTAATTAATACGTAGTTAGACAATAATGAACTTGTATTATCAATTATATTAGGCAATTGGACCGACGATACTAATCATTTCAATTGATTGGGCATGTCAGGATGGTTGCTCTATGTTATTGTTTATTTTGATTTGATAACGCACCTATGATAAAATTCATAAATTAGTGTCTTAAAATTTTAATTTATTTAATTAGTACATGAAATTAAAATTTTAAACACAATAATATATACACGTATGCATACACACGCGTACATACATCCTATATGCATGCGTTTTAGCTTTTACCCCAAAATTAAAAATTACTAAATAAAGTGTTTACAAAAATACGTTATGATATTGTTAAAAATTTTGCATGTAATATAATAATTTTAATCATTAATAATGGGACATTTATCAAGTGAATATTGCGTTTTTATAAATTTTAAAATTATTTATAATGCTATCTTGTCACTCATTCAATAAATGTCGCATTATTTAATATATAAATTTTGAAATAAAGTTTAAAATATATAATATTACTTTTACATAAAATTTTATAAATTTTAAATGAAAATATATAGTTAATTATTAGAGCATACAGTATTACCCGTTATTTAATTTAAAATTTTCTAAATTTTATAGTTAATTAATAATTAAAATAAAATGAATATTTACTTAATTAAATTAATAATTAAAATAAAATGAATATTTACTTACTTCCACATTTCTTTCCAACGGGTCTCCTCTTAATATTGCATCGTTTAGGAATGGTAATGGCAATAGCAGGCTTGATTCCAGCTTTCTTTGCCAAAGGTGACAACAAAACAGAACACAGACATTTCGGCGCTGTTCTGATCAAAGCACCAACTTTTGAGCAGCAAATCGGCGGAACCGTAGCCCTGGCATTTCCAGCAGCCCCCAAGCAGGGGCTCAAGCTTGCCGCCGCAGACCTTATAGGCGTCCTCCCACACTCTCCGGCGGCCTCAGTTTCCTTCACAAAATCTTTGGAACCCACCAACAAAACAAAGAAAATAACAAGACAAGCTTTCGTGTTGGATGTTTTCATTGTTGTCGATTGATATCTCGCACCTCACACACACTTGCGTTAATTCTATTGATCAAGCACTGGTTTTCTGAGGCCAAAACGGCAAATATATATTTATAGAAAACAAACAAAGAAATGACCAATGTGAGAAGTAAAATTATTGATAGTGTTTTGGGTAGTGCGGTAGTTGTGGGAAACGTGGAAGAAATTTAGGGCTTTGGGGAAAGTTTGATTTCAAGAGGGTATGATTACAATCATTTGCTCTGAGTGTATGTTACGTTGATTTGTGAGTTTTATGTGTTGACACGTTAGGGGTTGTTATGTTTTTTTGCTGAAGCTTTGTTGATTTTCGGGGCTGCCTTTTGTAGGTGGAAAGCAAAAGTTAGTGTGAACATGCAAAGCTTTCTTCTTCTGCTGCTGAGTGCTGAGTTGAGCCATGCAAATGCGCTAGAGAGCTCTTATGTAATACAATAATGTGATAACTACTAGTTAGCACCACTATGGTTTGGTTTTGAGTATCACAAATGTGTGCGTGTGGCTTATGTAATAAATAATGTTTGTTTGCGTTGCTTGAATTAAATAAAGAAAACTGTACTAAATATGAGTATATATGATTATGTATATAAATTCTTATGTAAAGTGATGTAATAATACTCTATATAATTGTTCTGTGTCTTGTATTTTTATTAAAATTCAAAAAAAATCAGATGGCTTATATTACAACAGTATAACATTATCATAATCGATTTGTATGAATAGAATTGTTATAAGAGTTTGTATTCCTAGTGTTATGGCAAAAATAAAAGGTTTGGTAATGGATTTAAAATACACATTTTTTATAATAAAAAAGTAATGTATTTAATTTATTAATTAACTTTTTTTATTAATTATACAAAGTGTATATTATATATACATAATTTGAACTTATTAACATTTATCTTTATACATAGCTTCAATAATATTGCATTACTTCTTAAAAAATATCTTAAAGTTGATCATTTCAATTCATTCATCATTTATCAATTAGATAGTAATATATAATAAAATTAATTATAAATAGTTATTGTCTAATTAATAAATATCACATCACTTAAGATTAACAGTAAGGAAGTGCACTGTTACTCTTGTATTAATACAACCCAATAAATATTTTTTTAAAAAAAATTTATTATTTCTCGAATACATTTTGATTTATTATTGCAATAATATGTATATAATTATTATTACAAAAGTTCATGCGTACTTTATTTAATTAGGTAAAAAAAAAAAAACTTAAAACCTTCTTACGAAAATTGGAGATGGTCCCAAGTGGTGGACAACTCTGCAAACATTGTTGTTCCTCTCTGTAATATACAAGCTTGGGGTTGATTAGGAAGCAATAACATCTTTTCCAGATTCAGCGTATTAATTCTTTCTTACAAGGTCTTAGCCTTATTTTGTCATATTTATTCTTTCTTACAAGGCCTTAGCCTTATTTTGTCAAATTCATACTCATCGCCGCATCGCTTTTGATGCGCAGATCAAAGGATACCAAAAGGGTGTTATCATATTTTTCTTTTTTTTAAATTTATGATAATTTTATTTTACAAAAAATTTTACGAAAAATTACTCTTTATCTCTCTTCTACCTTCCTTTAGCCATGAGTTAATTACCAAAAAAATATAAATATTTCTAATTTATTTATTCTTTTTAACTTCTAATTGACTCATCTTTTTATTTAATGCATGTATGTGTTGCTTGAATTGAATGTATATATAAGAAAGAAAATTATAATAATATGAGTATTGTTGTAAATACAAAATTTTATTTATATAAATTAGTGTGAATAATATTGTATTATTGCTATATATCTTACAATATTATTAAAGTTACAAAAAATAAATAAATAAATAAAATTGAATATTATATAATATAACATTATCACAATTGTTTATATGAGTGTTTGTATTCATCCATAGGTTATTGATAAATACAAGATTTATTAATGAATTGAAAACATTCTTTTCCACAACAATAAAGTAATGTACCTAATTTTCTTTTTATGTGTTAACAAAATTGTATTATATATATATATATATAGAGAGAGAGAGAGAGAGAGAGAGAGAGAGTTTAAACTTATTAACACTTATCTTTATATACTACTTCAATAATATCCATAATTTCTTTAAAAAAAATATAGATCTTAAATTTTATCATTCCAATAAATACCATATCACTCAAGATATCTCTTACAAATTGCACTATTACTCTTGTATTAATACAATCCAATAAATATTTTATAAAAGATTTATTATTTTGCTATAACACGGTTTGATCTATTATTTCACTAATATTTTTAAAGTAATAATTATTATTACGTAAGTTCATCCGTACTTTATTTGATTAGGGAAAAAACTTAAAGCCTTCATATGAAAATTGTAGAAGGTCCGACTTCTGAAACATCAAAGCTTGAGTTTGTAATGCAACAACATTAACATGTCTTCCAGTTAGAGCATATTAATTCTTTGGTACATGGTCTTAGTTTTATCTTATCGGCTTCATGATCATCGATCTTCACTTTTGATGTGCTGATCAAATATATTAAAAAGAATTTTTTTTAATTATTAAAATAATTATCTCTGTGTTTTGTTTGAAGTTTTCGATCGGTTTAAGATCTTTAGAAATAATTGTATAAAATAAATAATAAATAAAAATAATTATCTCTATCTCAATAAATCTCACAATAAATATCTACTTTTAACTTTTACTCTAAATACCTGCCTAGAAATTATATATTATCAAATGAGTAGAGTTCTTCTATTATCACAAATGGATGGTGAATGTCAATGGACCCCTTTCATCTATTACAATAATATTAAGTATTTAAATTGAATTAAAACATTTTTTATAGCAAAAAAATTATACTTATGTTTCATATTTTATTAAAATACAAACAAAATTGATAAATTTTGACCATGGCAGGTGGAAATCCACAAAAAAAGTAGTTGGTTTTCCTTGCATCAAGGGAACATAATTCTCATCCTTTTGCTTTTTGTTGTCAAGAAAATAAGAGATTGCCTTGTTACCATGCAAATTATAATAAATGCTTTGTATTTAAGCAATTTACACAATTTTGTTCGTCCACTCAAACCCATTTAGGCAAAAGGAATGATATTTGGCATCTAAAAATTCATCACACCAACATTTTTTTTGAAGCAAAAAAATTGGGATGCATGCCACATGTACCAACTGGAAAAAATTTGACAAATTGTAATCATTTACAATAAAGAAATTCTTGATGTTGGTGTTATTTTGTTTTTTTTCACAAATGGGTTTTGGTCAATATTGTGGATCTATATGTTACAAATATCCAAACTGTGTTCTTATTTGTTATTTATGAAACAACATGGAGCTCTCAGTTGTTCTCCCATGAAAGAATATGACAACTATTAAGTTCACCCCGCTTGTACTCTGAAGACACCCTTGCATTCACCCAGAATCAAAATTGAAAAGCCGACGAGGATGCTTTTATCCCTCAAAAAGTTGGCCTGGCCAAGATTTAAAAAGTGGTATTGGGTATGTCCCATTCATCAAACCTTGGGATTTTAATTTGGGTATCCCAAATTACTCTCGGCAAGCTCGAGTCCAACAGAAAATGGAAGGCCTTATTGTCTTTATGCTTTCACAAATAGGTGAAGAAATTTCCCCAAATTTTTATGTGTAACAGCACCCCATCTATTTCCTTTTTATAGTTATAATTTTGTATAATTGACTTCGAAATAATAATAATAATAATAAATTTATAAGCTAAATAATTTTATTGGTCAAAATAATACTTATACCTTAACAGAAAGAAATGCAAAAATATTAGGAAAACAGAAAAAATCATGAAGAAAAAAACTCTCAATTTGAGTGAGAAGATGAGAAAAAATTGACAATTAATTATAATATATAATTAAAGTGGTGATAAATCTAAAACTAAAGAATGAATAAGGTGTTGCAGAGAATAAGATGTCCATTATCATTGATTAAAAATAAAATATATATATATATATAAAAGACGGTAATGAACTTGAAAAAAAAATAGTAATATTGAATAAATGGGGATCTTATTGGTATTTTATTGAATTCACTAACATTTACAAAATAGCATGATTTTTAAAATTTTAATGAGGTGTATTTAAAAGAGGAGAATTGTTATTAAAAAAATAGGGTGAAAATATTTATAAATAAAGACTGAATTTAATGTTTTTCCAGATTTACCCAACCTCTTATCCATTTGAATTCCATGGAACACAACCCATTTTGCTTGATTTGATATCTATAAACATAAAAAAAAAATGACAAAAGAAATATAACCTACAATTTTCCATAATTAAAAAAATCAAACCATCCAATAAAATCCATTCAGTTTATCATCTAGTCTATCTTAAAAACAAGGGAATAAAATAGTTCCTAGAATTTTGTTCCGTTTCTACTTCTTTCTCGACCACAAAACCATAAATGGCACCACTAAAGCTAATTCTTTTATTGCTTATTTTAATACAAACAAACAAATAAATAAATAAATAATAACAACAACACGAATTATAAGAGTTAAAATTTTATTTTTATATCTTTATCGACACATAATCTGATTTAAATTTGATGCATATATGCAAATTTAGATAACTGAAATTTAAAAAATTTAAAAATTAGTGCAAAATAATAAATTTAAAAATATTCGCATTTCAAACAGATAATTTGAGGTCGTGACAATGCATACATATATGAGTACATATATTTATTTTAATTTTTATATTAATATTTTAAATTTTTTATTCATATTTTAAATATTATTTATTATATGTTTTTAATTTTTATTATATATTTTAATTTTTTTTGTTTATATATTTCTATTTTTTTATTACAAGTTTTATAAAAACTATTTTAAATTATAAAATCAGAAAAAATTTTAGAGACGAGAACAAATGAATGTATCCTAGCAGTTTCCAACTCTTAATAGAAATGATGGTTCCAAGCATGCTCCATCATTAATATTTGAAATAAACCATATAGATTGTTTCGCATTTATTTGATACATAGCTTCACCCTATGGGGTGTAAATAGCTTCACCCTATGAAAATTTAAGAAATGCAATAGAAAAGTTAACTCCTCATTCTAATGAGTGGTGGTATTTTCACACCGTTATTGGTGTAATTACTCACCATTTTTTTTTTGACAATTATAATTTTATTCTAAATAACATGATTAAAAAAAGTATTAACTAAATTAATATCTATATTAATTTTAAAAAACATTTTATTCCACATATCATAATTTGTTTATACAATTTTAACTCTTTATTAAATTTTAAATTAAATCTATATAGTATTTTTAGATTACCTAAGAAGAAAATACAAAATGAAATGA
The DNA here is from genome assembly GCA_032401905.1 of Swietenia macrophylla. Lineage (NCBI taxonomy): Eukaryota > Viridiplantae > Streptophyta > Magnoliopsida > Sapindales > Meliaceae > Swietenia > Swietenia macrophylla. The sequence continues at coordinate 6,381,900 of CP135584.1, read as the reverse complement.
ATTTGAAAAAGAAAAATAAATTACTTGTTAACTTTAGCAATTTTTTATGAAAAGATTTATTGATAGAGGTTTATATGTCATGAAATATTCAAGAAACGTGGGGCATAAAACAATTAAAAAAGATTTAGTTTTAAAGTTGTGTTGAATAAATATATTAAAAGAAATACAAATTAGGACAATAAACCTAAAAATGTTAATTTATTTAATTTGTAAATTTTTTTTTTGAAATTGCATAATAAAAAGGAGTTTAATTTGCATTTATCTGTTTTTTTTTAAAAAAAAATACAATCAAACCATAAGGTATAAAAACAAATTAAAAAAAAAAAAAGAGTAACATTGCTTTTGTATATATCCTCAGTCACAATTGGTTATTAGAGCAATTCAAATGGCTCTATATAAGGCCATTAACACACCAAGAAGTTCATATGCAAAAACTTAGAGATGTAAAATTACAAAAAGACTAAAAAATAAAAACCCAAATGCTTACGTCAAAGACATCTAACAAATTGCGGTTCTGTTAGATTTCCTGTCGGAAACAAATTTCTTCCAATAATTAGTGACTTCCCGTTGAGTCTCAATGGCAGACTTCTTAGCCACAGTGCCATTCTGTTCGGTAGCAGGAACAAGCACTTTTGAAGGAAGCGAATCAAGTTCATGAAGCACTTTCGTAATGTCAAGCACCAAACGCTCGGCAAGTGTGCGAGAGAAATCTTCCCTGATGACAACGCGAAGTACGGTGATATGCTGAGCGTCTGCCGGCATTGTATACGCTGGCACAATCCACCCAAAGCGGCGTAGCATCTCGGCTACTTCAAATTCGTCATGGCGTTTGTTGTCCTTGAGAGAAAATGCCACCAAGGGAACCCCGTCATCCTTTGACACAATGTTAAACCTGCCGGTTTTCTCCAATCCTTCTTTTAGAACCATTGCATTCTCATGACAGTTTTCCATCACATTGCGGTATCCTTCGTAGCCTAAGCGGATTAGCTGGTAGTACTGAGCAATTACTTGACTAGAACCTGCAAATCGCCAATTAGCAAAATGTGAGACTAAAGAGATTGGAAGCAATGAATTATCTCAGGGAGTAATATATCAGAAGAGGGTTATGTAACCTTTGGAGAAATTGAGGGTGAAAGTGGGCTGATCAGCGCCGAGATAGTTGATATGGAAGATGAGTTCTTCAGGCAAATCTTCCTTGCTTCTCCAGATAACCCAACCAATACCTGCATACACAAGCCCATACTTGTGGCCACTGACGTTAATACTCTTGACCAGTGGAAGCCTGAAATCCCATTCAAGCTCTGGGTACAAAAATGGTGCGATGAAACCACCACTGGCAGCATCAACATGGATTGGAGTATCCCATCTGCAGCACGCACGCAGGATAAGGTTAATATGATCTTCGTTGCAGATGATTAATTGAAGCTAGTTAGTTTGAGAATGGTTGATACTCACCCAGTTTGCTTGTTCTTCTCAAGCAAGAGATCGTTCAAGAGCTTGACATCTTCGAATTCACCATTGAGAGTAGAGCCCAGAATCGCTGCAACACAAATTGTGTTTTCGTCCACCATTTCTACAGCTTTCACAGGGTCCATTACATAGTATCCTTCTCTCAACTTCACTTCCTTCAACTCCACCTCAAAATACCTCGCGAATTTCTCCCAGCATACCTGTTCAAATGAAATATAAATTTACTGTTTTCATCATTGATCATCCAAAACTTTGAATACGGATGATGAAATTAATTTAATGATCGATGAATTGATTACCTGAACGTTGGCTCCGGTGACAATATTGGGCTTGTCATATGGTTTTCCTTCAGCTTTGCGCTTGTTCTGCCACTTTCTTTTGAATGCAAGTCCTGCCAGCATTATGGCCTCAGATGATCCGACGGTTCCAACTCCGACGGCGGCCTCGGAATCCTCCAACGGAGCGTTGAATAGCCGTGCTATCATGTTCACACAACGATTCTGTACCAAATTAATTACAATGTTAGCCAAATAAACTCCAGCTTTTCATTTTTAATTGGTTGTGTGCATTTTGACTGCAATATTTACCTGCAGTTCCTATGTAGTTTCACAAATTAAATGAATTTTTTACTGCCTAAATTTCTGACACTCTTTAGTACTTTCACAAATTCTAGATGCCTGCCTTTTTACCGTGAGACAGAAACATAAATTACTGAGCCATTTGGAACTTAAGCAGTGAACATTAACTATTTTTTGGGACAAAAGAGTAACTAGGAATAGGGATCCGCCATGCAAGACTTTGAATTTCCAAAGATATCAGCTAATAGAAAAACTTGCCTACTTCAATTGAAATTTAAGAAAGTAAAATATAAAAATATCTTGCCTGAAGCTCTGTGGTGACAGGGTATTCATCCATGTCGACATAGTTCTTGTTAATAGCAGCCATCATAAGCTTATCACATTCAGGCTCCATCCATGTCGTAACAAACGAGGCTAAGTTCAACCTCGGATTCCCGTCAAGCATCAGCTCGTCGTTGATGATCTGGTATGCCGCATCCTTGGGTATCGAGTTTTCCGGCATCATAAACCTAAAAGCACAACAAACCCAGTTTCATTACTTCTCAGATATTTTCCTCCAATATCTCAACCAAAAAAAAAATTACATAATATGAACAGAATATATTTACCGAGGAAGAGAGTTTTTGACATAACGAGAGGCGAAGGTGGAGTGAATGGAAACATCGGATTCAGAAGCAGTCTTTGAGAGAACCATGACTTATTAATTGATTTTGCAGAGAATCAATAAGAATGAAAGATGATTGACTGTTATACTTGATGAGCTTGGTGCTTGCTTGGAGGAGTGTATTAGTATGGTATATATAGGGGAATGTGCTGGGTTAGCTTCAGCTAGCAGTTCAAGCACTACATGCATTAATCGGAACAAGGAAGGAAACAGGAACCTTGTTCTTGGAAACTTATTCTAAAATTCTGGAAATAAAAAAGTAAAAAGAACGCATATTGAAAATACAAGAAAACCCAAATGGACCAATAATTTTGCCTTTTAAAAATAAAAAACAGAGAAATGGATGCAAAGTAAACGCGTGTGTGGCGTTTTAGCACAAAACAGGGGCATCGTCGAGCACCGTTGAATGAAGCAACGGTGGTGATGGTGTTTGTGGTTGTGGACCAGGTGCTTTTGCTTTTCTTTGTTTCGTATTACTTTTGGCGACCCACTGAATTTACGAAACCGAAAAGTGTATTCCCCCAACATTCAAACATTGGGAAAATTCTTGGTCAATGCTGGGAAGAGAAAAGTCTGTTACCTTACAAGAACGGAAGTCTCTCTTTAAATACACAGTGATTGAGAGGTTGCCCTTAATTTTATATAATATTTGAAATTAATTTTTTATTAATTAAATTAAAATATTTTTAATAATTTTAATTAAATTTAATATATATAATTGATATATTATATTTAATACATAAATAAAATTCAATCTCAATTATTTAACTAAAATTAATTTAATAATATAAAATATTGAGAATTTTTCACCCTATATATATTTATATATAAAATAAGAGTGCATGCTACTCTTACCAAGTTCTTTTGTTTTTCAAACTGCTTCAACTCAAATCATTACTTCAGTTTTTAGTGCAAGTGTGATTAGATTCTTAATAATATTTTATATAACTACGAAATGTCTTAATAATTTAAGGAGGATAGCCTTTATTTATTTTGCTATATTCAAAATCTAGATAGATTTCAATTTCATTAAAATGTTTTTTAAATAATATATTTGTTTATTTCTTTTCTATATATAAATACTACTAACTCGAGTTATATTCTCATAATTTTTTTTTCTTAAAATAGCTCGCTTGTGTTGAAGTGAAAATATATATATATATATTATAAAAATAAATATTTTTTTATTAATATGGACTGTTATATTTAAATAATTTATCAAATAATATAACATCAAATTTTAATATTTTTCAAATATATTACACATTTTATAAGGTCGATGAATATACAATAAAAGAACTCGTGTTCTCAAGAAAAAGTCAATCATCGTTTTTTTTTTTTTAAAAAATCAACAATATAAAGTTGGTACAGTACTAATTAGTGACATATTCAATGACTACAATAGGAAAATAAGTAACCCCCTAGTCAATAATACTAGAAGTATTTGACAAATTATTATACCATGTTATTGCTTTTTCTCACCTGATTCTGTAATTTGTGTTATAATGATGTAACTAACCTTGTTTTTCCTTTTGTCATATTACACAAGTAAACTAAATTTGTTCAAATCAAACATGGTCTAATGAAATTTGGAAAAATACAGTCAATATTTTAATTTTCTAAATTTTAAATAATAATAATAATAACATGATTTTTATGGAGACCCAGTCGTGCGAAAAGCCACGCCTTCCTGTTACACTTTGATGGGTAAGGCAGAAAAAATGATCGTGTGAAAGGAGAAGCAATTGTTCAAAACTGGTAGAATTCAATTCCACTGAATAATTGTAGCGTATGATTCCAAACTGTATTCTCAAGGAATTAAAAATATAAATTTATTATGTAAAACGAACATAAAAGGTCAAAATTGGCATTGTCTAAATCTCAGGGTACAATCAGAATCATTTTAAGAATATGCTTTAATTAAGGGTGGTTACGTAAATAGAAGAAAGCCGAGGGCATGTTGTGTTTGGGTTAGAAAAAGTCAAAAGTGTCGGCTCCAAATTGAAAACCGACAAAGAATTCGTCAAGGCGTACAGGTGGACCAACGAGAGTCAGAGACGCGGTGATGCGAAGCAACGAACGAATGAACCCGATGCCTCCAATTGACACCGCCAATTACTCTCGCTTTTCTCTTTAGTTGGATTCTCCATATCTCACCTCCACCAGACCCACACGACACAGCCGCTCCGCAATTATATGCGTGAAACCATGTAAAATAATAATAATAATATATTAATATTATTTAAATAAAAAATATAAATATTATAATCAAAATAATTACTAGGGGCTGGAATTCTTAGTATAATTATTTGTTTCCAGAGTCTTCCAGTGTTAAAAAGTATTAGTAAATATGAATAAAATTTTATAATACAAATTCACATCCTATTGTACGGTGACGACTCGCTTGTCATTAGCTACTAATAAACTATAATACCAGGCATTATTTCTTTACAAACTATGCACACACACACACATACATATTGATATTGTCACAAATCATTGTTGGAAAATATTTTTAATTCCCATTTAAAATGAATACCTACAGTACACAAATGTGTCTGCATACGCGCACGTGTATGTATATTAGATAGATAATATTTTTTTTGGATCTAAAATCTAAATAGATATAAAGCTTGAACATATAAATTTTAATGGTATATTCGTAATTTTAAAATATAATAAATTAATATATATAATATTCTTATAGATAATAAACTTATATGATGTTTTTAGAATTATAAATAAATAAATTTATTAACATAGTATTAATTATTAATTTATTATTTTTTTATTTAATTCAATTTATTTGTAACTACGTAAAATTTAATCTCTTAATTTATAAATAATTGAACTTTTTATTGATCCAAATTTAATAAAAAGAGTCTTTAGCATTAAAATATTTTAAATTTACATTTTTTTTTATAGTGAATATTCAATTTTAATCTAAATTCCATTTTTGAATAAAATTTGTTTTAATTTTCGAATTTTGTTATTCAAACAATTACACTTTTAACTTTCTTACATTCTTTTCTATTTAAGTGACAGAAAGCTTGATTTTGTTCTATGTGTTAGTGGAGCATACATGCATGTAATCAAATAACACATTTGATTCTCGAAACTCTTTTAATTTGTCAACATTCGATTCGCCCTTCTGTTCTCATCAGCTTGCCGTTAAGAGATTTCTGGACCTTGTCGGGCCTCTTACTGTTACTTGCCATTTGTGGCTGATTCTTCGCGATGCGCGTTGCTCAGTCAGCTACTCCGTCCTATTATACGCTTATCGCATTGGTTGTCGATTCTATCGTGACATGAGCAACTGCAACGTCATATGATTGCTTAATAAAAATAAATATCAGATTGTGCACAACCTGTTACGTATCATAATAATAATAATAATAAACGACAAATGGCATCGTTTGGCATGCGATACTGCATTGTGAACTGTTTGTATAAAAAAAATAATCTAATTAATAAAATAAAAAAATATTTATTCATAATAAATAAAAAAAATTAAAAAAATCTCATAAATTTTTATCATCACACTTAAGGATGATAAATTTTCTATAAAGGCCTACCTCTAATGAGAAAGAATTTGAGTTAATTTATAGATAATTGAGAGAAAAATAGAGAAAAATTATTTCTTAATTTATTAATAGGAACGATTGGTTTATTTCTTTTCGCTCCACCTCCACCCCATTTTCTGTTAAAATATGATATAATTATTTTATAATTTATAAATTAAATTTTATATATTTAAATGTAATTCTATATTATACTTTATAAAATTTATATTATAGTTGAATACAATTAATAATAAAAAATTGTAGGATTAATTAAAATATATAAATAAAAGTTTTAAAAAAATCTTAAACTTATTAATTCTTAAAATGGCTAATTAATTCTCTTCTTCATAGCCTCTTTTATTTTTCAAATTATTAATTTTAAATCAATTAAGAGTTTTGACTATCACTATTATTATGTGCCTTTGATAAGAAGAATAAAATAATTTCAATAGAGAAAAATTAAATGGGAATAGATAGAGACCTACCTCTAACGAGAAAGAATTTAAATGAATCTATGGATAATTGAGAGAAAAATAGAGAGAAATTAATCTCTAATTTATTAATAGGATGATGATTGATTTAGTTCTTTTCGCTCCACCTTCACCCTATTTCCTGTTAAAATATAATATAATTATTTTTAATTTATAAATTAAATTTTATATGTTTAAATGTAATTTTATAGTATACTTTATAAAAATAATTAATAATAAAATTATGGGATTAATTAATATTGTAAAAATAAAATATAAAAAAAGTTTAAAAATCTTAAACTTATTAATTCTTAAAATGGCCAATTAATTCTCTTCTCCATAGCCTCTTTAATTTTTCAAATTATTAATTTTAACTCAATTAAGAGTTTTAACTATCACTATTATGTGCCTTTTCTAAAAGGAATAAAAAAAAGAGTTAATAAAGAAAAAAATATGAGTACTGTGACATTATATGACATTAAAATTTAAGACATTAGTTATTTAATTATGGATATTAATTATTGAACAATATTGCATGTTTATTTTAATTTTTATTTATAGATGTTATTTTAATATTTTATAATGATTATTTTTATTTAAAATAATATTATAATACATTTATGATTTTTTTTAAAAATTAATTAAAATGTTATGTTCTTAAAATTAATTTATAAAATAATATAAAATAGAGAATTTATATAAGAATGAGAAACTCATTCCCCATATGAGATTTTTCATTTTTATCCCATTAAATTTATTGGAAAATGGGGTAGGGAATGGGAGTTAAAATATAAAACTAGAAAGGGAATGAAGTATATTTTCTCATCCTTACCCTATTCCATTGCCATATTTAATCATACTAATTAAATAGTAAAATTCTCTTTTGACTTTTTTTATTTACCATTAATAAGTAAATTTATCTTATTTCATTAATTGAATAATTTCACTACATTAATTATAATAACGTAATATGATCGTTTTATCTAAAATTTTTCTAAAAAGAATAAATCGATCTTATAATTTGTAATAAGAGAAGCTCTTAAATACGATAGTCTTACTATATTAATATAGCTAATATGATAAGATCTACTAATAAATAAAATGAGAAAAATTTATTTATTAATGATAAATAAAAAAATCAAAGAAAGATTCTAAGTTTAGTTTGTACAAAATCAATTGCTCTATTTTTGCTTCCTCCTATCTCTAATACTAAAGAGATAATATAAAATGTAAGGAACGAAAATGCAATATAAAAAATAAAAGGAAATAAATTATATAGTTGTTTTTACCCTGTATTTGTAATAATCACTCCTCTTTTTAATTATTTTATGATTAAAATTATATATGCAATTCAAATAACTAAATATTAGGTAAATATGAATTAAATTATTATCTATATTAATTAATAAAATTATACCAAACAAATTCCCTTTTTTTATGCAATAAGAATATTTTTTTTAGTTAATAATAATAATAATAATAATAATAAAAAAAGCAAATTGCACCGTAACTTTGGTAATTCTTAACAAACGAAAAAAAAATTGTTTATACAAAATTTTTGTTTGATGAAATAACCAAACACAATCACAAAAAGTTTAAATTTTGTTAAAAATTGAAATAAATATTAAAAAATAGTATAAATTTTGGTTTATGATAAGATTGTTTTTGATATTACATAGCATTGCTTTTTTGAAATACATAAGAAGTTGTACAAAATCTTAAAAACAATAAGATTTTAATTGGGTGCCTTAAATAAAGAGTTTCATGAAAAATATGGACAAATATACGACGACCTAATTAAAATTCACATTACCCCAATTTTTGGCCCAATTTGATCTACCTTTCACTTTAATTGCAAAATAAAAGAGTACATCAATATTCAAAGCGGACCTTAAAGTGAAAGAGTAGAAGTCCAATTCATTAAATTGACTCTCTTCTTTTTTTTTTAAATTTTGTATATTTTACGAACTTTAAAATGTATCATATGCTAGCATTAGATGGACAATTAAAGGTCAAGGATGCGTTTGAGAATGCTTTTAATAGAACAACACTTTCAACTCTAACCCTTCGTAATTAGTTTCAAACTAATAAAAGGTTTGAATAAAAAATATAATTTTTATTTATTAAAAACAAATGATTTTGTCTTAATTCTTAAATATAACATAAGAAAGCATTGCATGTGCTTAATATGAAGCATATTTTATTATTATTATTATTTTTTTGCAAAAAACATTACATAAGTTAACTAAAAATTAAAAATATTTATTTTTCAGGTATTTTAATAAATTTTTAATTATTTTAAGACTACTTTTGACTTTTCAATAAGATTCTCAAATTGAAGGGTTTTTTCTTAAAAAATTTAAAATAATTATAACTATAAAAAATTAATTTTTTTAAAAAAATTTATTGTGCGAATGGTATTATATATATATATTTATACTATTTATTGATTTTTAAGTTATTAAAATCTTAATAAACTGATTATACCTTTTAAAGATAATTCATAAATTCAAATTCATATCATGATCACATTAAGACAATTAAATTTCAAATTTAGCAATGTGTTGCCTTGTTCAAGGAGAATTGCAAGATTTAATTTCTTACTTTTCCCCTTATAAAATAATTTCTTAAAAACAATTATCAAATTCTTTGTTTTTCCAAAATATTAAATAATAATGCTTGAGTCCCTGAGTTTTGAAATTGTTATAAACAGACACATAATTTATTCTATTTACACCAAAGAAGTCCTTCCACAATCCACATTTGTCTAATCCACAATCCGCCGTGTCTACAGCCCGTGTCCAAATAGTTTTACTCGATGTATAAAGACGGAGCTTATTTCCCTCCAAATAATTCTTCCCTATAAATATCTCTCTGCAACCATAAATTCGGAATCTTGCTTTTCACTCTTAAGCTATTCTCAAAAACTTCCTTGATTTCACCATTCAACGGTTTAGATCCTTCCATCACCAACACAGCACTCAGGTCAGTTTATTCGCTCTACATCTCCGTCTCTCGAAATATTCGTTTGTAATGAAAACTTCTGCATTGAATTGAAGCTGTTAATGCTGAATTTTGTTAATTTCGGCCGTGTTTTGTTGTTTGATCTATATTCGAAACGCTTACTCGGTTGTTTTTAGTGTTAGCGGTGATTTTCTGTATTTAAGTTGACAAACTTTTTTTTAAGTAGTGTTTGTATGCTGAGACAATTGAAAAGACAAGAAAAATAAAATACTGATTCTCTTGTATGAATTAATAAAAAAAGCGACATTAACATAGTGTTTTGATCTGATTTTTCTACAGGCTGTATTAAACTTTGTTAATGTGAATTTTGAATTTCTATGTTCTTTTGATTTGTACTGAAAACGATAATTTGGTTGCCGTTTTAGATTAGGCTACACTGAATTTAATAGTAAAGCTCATAGGATTTCAAAGACAAACAGGATCACGAGACTTATAGAGAAAAAGAAATTAAATATTGGAGGATTATATCAATTTTTAGAAGCTCTAACTTTTGTGTTTATTTGACTGTTTGATCGGGAAGGATTCCTTATAATTGAATTAAAAAAAGTCTCATTTTCTTTGTATTTGGTTGCTAAGAAACCTGAAAATAAATGAAAATAAATTCGAAATCTCCAGTTTATAGCTGTTTAAATATCTGTAGTGAAGGTTTTCAATTATCGGGCACCAATGCGAGTAAAATTTAGTCCATTTTAATCTTAGATTATTACTCAAAAATTTCAATTTTCAGTGATTGCTGGCGATAACTGAATCAAATTGGGATATTAGTTACAATAATATATCTAGAAATGCGTAGGTTTATTGATAATAAAACTTTTTTTTTTTGTCTTTAAAATCATCAGATATTAGTTAGAAATTTAGTTTGATTAGTTTCTGATAAGTATTTCTGTTAATTTAGAGTTACAAATCTAGTTTTGAAGTATTAAGAATGAGCCACCGCATTCTTGCTAATTTTGAGCTTTGACTATTGGTTGGGACTTGGGATTGATGTGTCACTTGATGCTTAAGAATTAGGATTAAAGCATAGTTTTGTGATTTTTGGGCTAGGAACATGAGAGCTGTAGTTGTAAGCAATATATATCACCATTTCGATAAAGGCATACATCACTTTTATTGTTTTTTTGGTTCTTGTGGACAACATATATACATAGTGAGCACCTTTTACCAAATTGAAGAGTATTGTAATACTTCAGAAGCTTCGCATGGATTACATGCATTGAATAGTTTTTGCTTCTTTATTATTCATCTTCCTATATTCAATTCGTTTTAATGTGTTGAATAGTTGATGATTTCTTCTCTTTTCATTCTTAATTAAACATGTAGTACAATTAGCCATTCATCCATCTGATTTCTAATTTACAAATTCATGAAAGCTGACTTTACATGAATTTACAAACTTACATTCAATTCCTTTACTACTCCAGGCAGCTGACATATATTATGAAGAAACCATGCTTCACTGAGTTAAGAACTGTCATTTCATTTTGTGTTTTCAGCCAAAAATCATTAAAAAAATGATCCTCGTCCCAAAGAATTTTTGTGATATAAATATATATTCTCAAGCTTCTGTTTACATAACTTCAATTCACGGTTCTTGTCTGATTGTGAATTTAGCAACTTGCAGTGAGCCTTAAGACCATCTGCCTGTTTGGCGGCCTAGGGAGTTGTGAATCTTAAGTGTTGAGTTAGTCATTTCTTATGTGTATGCCTGTCATGATACTACTTTTGTGTTTCCTCTTGATGCTTATACGTCTCTCTTGTCTGTTTAATGTTGATCCTCTCATTCAACTCATTTGTAAAACTTCATAGAGCAGAGATATAAAAATTGTGAAGAACCTTGCTCAGATGTTTGGTTTTGTTATATTATGGAACTGAAGGCTTATATCAAAGGCTGAGATGAGATGCAATGCATGCTGGCGAGAATTAGAAGGGCGAGCCATTTCCACCACTTGTGGTCATCTGTTGTGTATCCAAATGCCTCCTATAATCGTTTACATATTATAAATCCTTTTCCCTTCATCTCATTGTTGAAATTAGAGCACTGCACAGAGTTTTCTTAACAGCATAAAAGGCAATGAAGATGCCAGCAAGATTCTTAGTAATGATGCAGCATGTCCCATTTGTGATCAAGTGCTCTCTAAGAGGTAGAAAATTATTAGTAGTCTACATGATTAAGAAGTGGGTTGCTCACAGCTGTAAGAGCTTTAAGCATAGGTAGATGGAATTTCAAAAGTCAAAATTTTCTTTTTTCCATCTATTTAGGTCATCTTTTTGCATTGATGTACTTTAGAACTTCCTTCTCATTCAAAAGTGCAAGCTACTATATGAATGAATATACTATCATTTTTCTTAAACCCCTGGGTTATGGAAAGGTGTTTTGGGCAACTTGGAATATTGTTTCTTACCATATAGCTATTCATCAAATTTATTCAACTTCCCAATTTCATCTTCCCTTGACAGTCTTCTGAAAGCTGTGGATATCAATCCAAATGATGAATGGATAAATGTAAGCAATTGCTGAACTTGATGTTACAATTTATTTTTAGTTATCATCACTATGTTGTAGTGAAATTCACATCATAATCCAAATGCTTTTCCTTTCAAAGTACCGCTGCCTTTTATGTATATTGCCATTTTGTTGCTTATTCTCAGTGCATTCTGTTGCAGACGGTCATGGCTGGAGTTTCTCCACAGATATGTATCCTTAATATGATAATCTGTTTCTGGCTTTGTAACTAATTTCGTTTTGAAATCCATTGGTTAGTAGAAATGAATTAAAAATAAAGGAGGTTAGTTGGTACTTAAAACTTAACAAGAATTTTGAAAAGCAATTTGTTAGGCCTTGCATCTTCCTTAAAATAAACTCAGTGATGAAGAGTGCATATAGAAGTGTAATGTTCTACTTGGGCCAAAAGGAACTAGAGATGCAATACAAGATGAACAGAATTGTATCTCAGTGCCGGCAGAAATGTGAGTCAATGCAAGAAAAGTTCACAGAGAAACTGGAGCAGGTACATTCTGCATATCAGAAAATGGCCAAGAGGTGTCAAATCATGGAACAGGAGATTGAGAGTTTGTCCAAGGACAAGCAGGAACTCCAGGAAAAGTTTTCTGAGAAATCTAGGTCAGTCTATTGCTGGTGTCACTGTGTCCTAACATATTGATTTCGTTTATATGCTATGATCTGGTTCTTGGATACCAAAAAAATGGGAAAACTTTTTATGCCAGACAGAAGAGAAAACTTGATGAAATGTATGATCAATTGAGGAGTGAGTACGAGTCAATGAAACGATCAGCAATCCAACCTGCAAACAGTTTTTACCCAAGAAATGATCCGGATTTGTTCTCAAACGCTGCAGTTAACATAATGGATGACGGAGACCCTATTCGAAAAGGTAATCTTACTCCTTTCTACCACTGTTAATGGATGGTGTATGTGCCTACTTCACATACTGAAAGTTTTCTGGAAGATAAAAGCAGTGCTTTTGGCTTTTTGAAGCTTTTATGATATCAACTTTAGCTTCATTTTTTTTTTAGGAGAAAGGTAACGAGTTTAGCTTAGTAATCATTTTTGCTTAAATATCTCCAAAACCAGTTGACCTACATTTTTGCAGATTGGTCGGTTTCTTCTCCTGCAACTCCAGGGCCTAGAGAGGATATTTGGCGAGCAAGACAGAATAGTTCGAACTCTGGGCACTTTGACATTTCTGCTCCCTCGCCAGCTAAACAAACGGTCATTCCTATTGATGCTGCAAACAGAAGAGCCGGTGCTCATGCCATTTTTGGATCTGCTACTGCTGCTGCTAACCCCTCAATGACATTAAGGAATTTGATACTCTCCCCAATAAAGAGGCCTCAGCTCTCTCGTAATCGTACTCAACTGTTCACGTAAGTGACAAAATCAATTATGCTTAAGCTGCTTGCTTCATTTTTCTGAATTTTTTTGAAATCAAATCTTGTCTTTTCAGGTTATAGACGAGAAATTGAGGCTTGCTTTTTGGTTGGAAAAGATGATGCTGCATAGTTTTTATATTGTCTCAGATTTGGAAGGGAGATTAAAAAGAGATACTGTAAAGAGGCAACAATCCTATGAATTAGTAAGTCCTGCTATGCTAGTTTTTTGTTTCCTTTGCCGACTTGTGGAGCAGCTTACAACCCACAAAAAAAAAAGAAAAAAGAAAAGTAACGGTAGATTGTATGCTGTATCTGATTTCCGTTCATAATTAGTAACTACATTTCCATTTTATGGTTGACAACATATCTACCTTATGAGGTGTCCAAGCTGTGTTTTTCTCGTGCCTCTAGTATTAAATGATCAATATAGTATCGTAGTATGCATGTTGAGATATTGGAACGGATCATCATAACTTGATCTTTGAATGATAATGATCTATCCGCACATCACAGGAAGTTGCTGTCCATTGCTGTTGCTTCATTTTTCCAGGGGAACAGGTCCTGTAACGGGTCCTTTCTAGAATAATGCAATACTTGAGGTCCTTGATTTACTTGAATTACCGATGTTCCGATATAATGAATGCTATATGGTTGATTCTCCAGGCTGTGATACAAAACTAGTGATAAATTGCAATTGTGAATACAAGACAGAATGGAGGATGGATTGCAATCAGCCAACCATATTCATTCCCTGAAAGACTAGTAGAATAAATCTGCGAACAGAGACATGGCTAATTTGAGGTGGTGTTGGAGACCCAAAAAAGAAAACAAAAATGAAAAAGAAGTGTAGTTAATTCAATAATGTATAACAACTTAGACTGGCTTGTTTTTAAGGAATAACAGGGTAGTTTCAGAAATATGGTAAGGAACAAGGAATGGGTAAATTCGTAAATATAATAAATGTTGAATTTTGCGAATTTACTTATGTTTTGGACAAATTTATCTTCTAACATTTTTAGAAAATTAAAACATCTGTTTCTATAACACTTTTCTCAACTAAAATTTTAACCATTTAGTACTGTTGTAGATATTAGATCTACATATACATATCAACATATCAATATCGTATTATTACTATGTATTCTATATCGGTTTTTTTTCAAAAAGACCAAAAAAATAATAAGAGACCTATCACAATAATAGAACACTATGATATCAATTTGTGTTTCTAATATTCTTCATAAATTATACACTCTTGATATTGTTCATTAGCTATCAACTGAGTGTGACGAGTCAAAGGATTTCTGTAATTAATTTCATCACATATGCCTCCTAAACTTTGAAAAACTGAAATATACTTTGGGCCACAATGAATGTTAGAGATCCGTTAAAAAAAATTTCATAAAACCTTTTATAATTTCTAATCATAGACAAATTCGTGTTAAAGAAAACTTCAATCGTATATAAATAAATGTTTACAACTCATATTAACATTTTTACGAAAAAACAAAATATAATTTTATTAGACTATTTACAAAAAAATAAAAAAAATTAAACAAACATATGAAATTGGATTATTTTATAACGTATAACAATTAATTAAGTGTGTGTTGCCACTTTTTCAAAGTTAAAAGAGATTTGTCTACTGCTAAAAACTACTAAGTTAAACTATATTTTCCCAAATTTTAGATTTACAAACTTAAATTTACTCAGAATTCAAATTTTAATTAAAAAAGCCGAATGCTACTTAACCGTAAATTATCCTCTACTTAAATGCAATTGAAATACAATGCCAACACCTAGTCATAATTAGTTGAAATATGCGAGTGTTGCGGAGTTCAATTTAGAAATTTGAGATCTTTATGCTTCTGAATGGATTTAAAAGTACGATAATTGAGGTGTTTAATAGATAGTAATTATTTTTACTGTAAACTCTCTCACTTGTGTTTAACATATAATTGTTTATTAAGGAAATTTTTATGAAATAATCAAAAATTTGGGACCCTTTTTAATTTTGGCTAACTTGTATTTTTTAGTCAAAGATACTCAATTTTGATCAAAATATTTGTCTTGTTGTGATTTGAAGTTAAAAGTGTTTGGCCGTGATAACAATATATGCTTAAAAGAGAGTGTTCAGTGTTGTACACACACTAAAGAAGAGCAAAAAAAAAAAAAGAAAAAAGTATCATGGACATTTTGCGACTTGGGACCAACTTTTGTTGACGCTTGGATTGTGCTATGCAGATTAATAAAAAAAAAGGAAAAGAAGAAGCTCCACTAGAAGACTAGTCCCGGCTAAAAGAATAGCTCCAACCGAAGACTAGCTCCAGAAAACAATGGCTCAGCTTGTTACAGGTTATTGCCCCACTTTCTAGGGTCATGGAGAAAGCTTAGTTCAATAGTGGTGAGAACGTTGCATTTGCACGATTGAGATTAACTAGCCATGCATTAGCTTGTTCCAATGCGTTCTTGAAGACCAACGATGATAAGGAGGTAAGCTAGAACGAATTTACTCATTTTCTACACCATGAATTCTATCCTATGAGATATTCTAAGACTGATGGTCACGTTGGCACAACTTAAAGTAGCGATAAAACCAAATAGTGCAAGAGTACACTTCGGAGTTTCGTTCGGTGGCAGTGACACTGGAAATCGGTCTTAACAATGTAGACATTTTCACCAAGTTCGTAGCTGATTTGCATCAACAAATTCATAATGAATTATGTTTATACCAGGCCGCTGACGTCTCTAATGTGAGTGGCATTGCTATGGCCACCGAGTAGAAAATTAAAACTTGCAGGCAGCATATTCTAAGTAGAAAGGAAAGAAGTGTTGGCAACCAGAATTCTAAGAAGAATGCCCAAAAAGGTAACTTAGCATCTCCATCCAAGTTAACTAAATTCTGTGAACATTGCAAAATTTTAAGGCATGAGAATGTGAAATGTTGGAAGCTACATCCTCAACTTTTTTCTCACAAAACGGAAAAAGGATGACAAAGCCAAACACCCGATAACGGTAAAAGTTTCCAACAACCAAATTAAACTCGGATAGGCAAAGAAGCACACAAGGGTTTGACTCTAATGGCAATGGCGAAGGAGAAAATCTTGAGTCCATTGACGGTAAACGATAAAAAGGATATGCTGTTCACATTGGGGATTCAAGGAAAGCAATAGGTCATCGAGGTTATCATCGATAATGGCAATAAAAAGAATTTGATTTCAACAAGCTTGGTCCAAAAAACTAGGACTAGAGACAACTCCATAAACACAACCATACCTGCTTGGATGAATATAGAAGGACGTAGAACTCTAGATTAATTGGTAATGCAAGTTTTGCTTTGTCTCAGCAATTGATACATCGATAAGGTAAATTGCAAAGTGGTCCCTCTTAGATATTTGTCGAGTAATTTTTGATGGTCCATATTTATGAGAGCAAAACGCTATCTAAAACCGGCGTGCTGAACAGTACCAATTGAGAAAGATTTGAATGAAGTGCATCGTCTGCAAAGATCTATCATGCCAAAAAATGGATTTATAACTGCCTGCCTGGCGAGACGGATAATAAATGCTTCTTAAAAGTTCGACTTGTTGGTGGTTCGACCAGTACAAAACGAGGTAAAATGTTCAGCCTTAACATTGACATGCAACGAGTTCTGGATAACAGATTGAATGAACTAGTCCTAAAGTATGCTAGTTTGTTTAAATACAAGGTTTTCTCTAAAATGGGCAGTGGAGCATGAAATCCAACTCATCTTCGACTCCTCATTACTTAATCATTGCAATATTGCAACTCAGTTATGAAAAATGAAGAAATCAAGCAACAAGTATAAGAACCATAAGTCGCTGAATTATTAAGCCAATTACCTTTTCTTGCGGTTACCAATTGTGTTAGTACCAAAAAAACTTGGGGGGTGGTGCATGTACATGGATTACCGAGCTCTTAACAAAATCACCATAAAAAATCGATACCCTCTACCATGTATCGACGACTTATTAGATTGATTAAGGCATGCTACCATCTTCACCAAGCTCGACATTCAAGATGGCATTCAAGATGACTCAAGGGCTATTCGAGTGGCTTGTTGATAATTTGGTTTTAGCAAGTTATTTCCATTAGTATTTTAGTAGTAATTCGATATTATTTTATGGTATTTTTGTTATTTTTATTTTTCAAATGAATAGAACAAGGTAACTTCATAAAACAATGGGTTTTAAAGACAAAAGTCACAAAGAACAAAATTTACGTAGTCACTGTAGCGGTAGCCTCAGGTTTCCTAACTGCAGCAAAGATATAAATGGCAGTTGCAGCAAATTTCACTACAACAGAAAGATTTTGAACAGTAGCAGTAAGGTCACGAAGTTAAAATAAAAAATTTTTGCACCAAGCTTAAAAAGGGAAATGGAAGTCAAAGAAATGATCTTGAAGAGTTTTAGAAGGATAGAAAGTTTCGGAAAGAGGGGAAAAGGGATAGATATAAATTCAAGTGAAAGTTTGATTTGAAAGAGGAAAGAAAAAGATTTTTCCAATACTAAGATGAAAAGAGCCTTAACTCTATAAAAAGAAAGAGAGAGAATTTAGAAGGGATGGCCAATGAGCCAAGGAAAAAGACATAAGAATTAAGGAGACCAACTCAAGAAGTGGCAGAGAAGAAAATCAAACATTGAAGATTTATTTTTTGGGTTTTCTTAATCCTTCACTTGTATTTATATTTTATTTAATTCTTTGTATTGTTAAATTCAAAATCATAAGTGGCTCAATTTTCTTGACTTAGGGAATGATAAGACTTTTGTGAATTATGCATTAACTATTTTTATAGTGCCAATAAATTTTATATATTTTATTTGTATAATTTGTTCTTAATGTTTTCAATTTAATTGGCCATTGAATTGATTGATTTCTGGTGTGAAAAATTGAGTATTTGATGGAAAAAAAATATAGAACAATGCTATGTCATAAGCGTAAAAAATAATCAACATGACTATAATTATTGACTACGTAATTTTAATAATTAGATTTCAATGCATATATAGTTAATTTAATTATATAAAATACTGGTTAAAAAAATTATATATAGTATTCTATAAAAACTCAAAGGAGAAATATATAATTAATTGAGAACTTAATTAATTGAATAATTTAGATGAAATTAGTAATTCATATTAGGAGATCCTAGTAAACTAAAGTGAATTCAAAAATCCTATTATTTTATTTGATCTTCTTTCACAATATTTTTCTATTATTTTTGTTTATTTGTTTAATTTTATTTAATTACTTTTTAATTTGTTTTATTAAGAGTCTAAATAAAGTATATTATTATAATTGTGAACATTAATGTTTTTAATTCATTAAATTTCTTATGAGAATGATATTTTTATTATAATTTAATACCATGAGCTCGTGAATTTGATCACCAATCGTTCACGCTATTTTATTATATTTATTTTTATTAAGCAAGCATTTGTTGGCGAATCACTTGTGATGCCATTCGGACTTTGCAATGCCCCGACAACCTTCAAGTAGCTCATAAATGATGTCCTCCGACTCTTTATTGATAACTTTGTCATCATGTACCTTGAAAATATCCTTATTTATAGCTGCTCTTGAAAAGACCATTTGGTGCATGTACAACGACTGTTTAAGGGTTTGGAGCAGTATCAATTATGCTTAAACCGAAAGAAGTGTGAGTTTGAAAAACCATAGTGGGTAACGGTGAAGGTAAAAGTGATTGCAAAATGTTCAAGTCTCTGTTCGATGACAAAAGTGCGAAGTTTCATGAGAGCTTGTAAGTACTTTCATAAATTTATTCAGAACTTTTCCCTTCTCGCTTCTAATCTTCATTCATTAACTAAAGCCAATCAAGCATTTACATGGACGAAAGAACATGAGGTCACATTCCTTTTATTGAAGCGAAAGATCAGTAAGGCTCCAATTCTCGCTTTACTAGACTTGCAGAAGCCGTTTGAGCTTGAAGTAAATGCATCAGGATATGCCGTGAGGGCTATGCTAATGCAAGAAGGACATCCTGTGGTATATCACTCAGAAATGTTTCAAGATGTTGCAATGATTTATCCAACATGTGACCAAAAGTTGTTGGCCCTACATCAAGTAGTGCAATATTGGCTTTTCAATCTTCTTGGGAAGGAAAAGATGATACACAGTAACCACTCATTACAATATCGACAGATGTAGGCCTGATTACAACAAGCACGACATATGAAGTGAATGACTTACTGCAGCAATTCCACCTTGTGATTAAGTACAAAAAAGGCATATATAACAAATTGGCAGACATTTTGCCATGTCAACCAATAACAGATTATCGGTATTCATGCAAGTGCAACCAACTTCTAATGAGAAGTTTATTAATTGGTATAATGAAGATCTCTACCTTCAAAAGGTGTTGGCAGAGATGAGAGGGAGGCCATTTGAGTTCGTGTTACGTGATGGTCTTCTTTACAAAGGAAAACTTCTATACATATCACGAGCTGATGTACAGATGAGATACATGCGGAAGGCTCATACATCAAAGATTTTTTGCCACTTTGTGATGAAGACACAACAAAATCTGTTCCACTACATCTATTAGCCACAAATGCCGCAAGACGTGGTCCTTTCCATGAAAGGATACGTATTATGTAGCACATCTAAACTTGCTAATAGGAAGGTTGGATTGTACAGCTCATTGCCTGTGTCGACACGTCCATGGAAAAGTATCTCTATGGATTTCTTGAGTGGTTTTCCAATGATACGATGAGGACATGACAAACAGTTTGTAGTTGTCAATAGGTTCTCAAAAATGGTGGTACTCATGCTTTGCAAGAAGACAATTAAAGCCTAAGAAGCGGCACGACTCTTTTTTGAAATTGTATGAAAAATATTTGGTCTCCACTATTCCATTACATCCAAGCGGGATAGCAGGTTCTTGAGTAAATTTTGGTGTTCGTTATGGGCCAAGATAGATAATAAGTTATAATGCAATACTACATTCCATTCTAGAACAGATGGTCAAATTATCATGCCCTGAAAAAAAAATTCAAACATATATGAGAATATTATAATAAATATTTTGTATTTTTATAAATTTTTGATGATAACTAAATTTTAAGAAATTTTAAATGAAATTATATGATTTTTGAGTTTTTATAATTAAAATATAATTTTAAAAAGATA
Organism: Swietenia macrophylla; assembly: GCA_032401905.1. Classification (NCBI taxonomy): domain Eukaryota; kingdom Viridiplantae; phylum Streptophyta; class Magnoliopsida; order Sapindales; family Meliaceae; genus Swietenia; species Swietenia macrophylla. Next base: position 6,361,070 of record CP135584.1, on the reverse strand, counting down.
TAGGATAATTCTATAATTTTATGAAAATTTTCCTATAAATACCCGTACATTTTCAAATTTACAAAACAAATCTCTCTCTCTCTCTAATTTTTTTGGTTAGATTTCAAAGAAGCTTTGATGAGGTACTTTTTGGCCTCAAAACACCATTATTGGATCACATGACTTACTTGACATTTCTGTTCCATCTTCATCTACCTCATCTTAATTTAATGTCCCACACTCATGCCAAATTTCATTCAAATATTTAAAATTTATTTAACTTGACTTTTCGATCAACTATAACCTCTTTTTGAAAAACCTATCTTATTGGTAGAATGATCTCGATGAGTAGATCTAAGCCATTTGAAGAATCAAATCCAAAAGTTGTTAAAATATTCTCATTGATGTCATTAAAGCTATATTTTTTTAATCAAAATTTTTAGCAAACGGTACGTCAAATGGAGTAAAGGACACCACCATTGACTTAGGATCTCAAAAAATATAAGAGAGGCTAAGATCAATTCATCAAATCTCCAAAATTTTGTTTCTAACATCATTGATTAATCAATAGTCAATATTTAATCAAAGTTACTTTTGCCCATTTCTGACATCATTTTTGGCCCCAGAGATAGTGGTTGGACTTGTTTTAACAAGAGAAATCTAACCATGATGCAGATTTATTAAATAATTTTCTAAACCTAAGAAATACATAAATCGAGATCAAATCACCATTACTTCAATAGAAATTCTATTACTTAATTTAGTTTTGCATATTAAACTGAATATATATTCATAAATATATAAGTATAATTATGATTATGATATGAAATGAAAATGAATTATTTTGAATTGTTTATAACATTTTATAATGAAAAATGCTTGAGCGACATGTCTTGCAATTGTTATATATCGACCAATTATTGATATTAATTATTTTTTTGATAAAGAATATGAATGATTTTTTATTAATTTTATATCATTATGATGCCCATATTTTTTTATTGAAAATGACATGAATATGAAAAGGATATGAATATTTCACATTATTTGGGATTGATTGATGGGACGATGGTTGACTATCTCTAGTTATGAGATAAGACAATAAGGGAGTGTCATTAGCTTTGAATAGGATGACAAGAGAGTGTCCCTCGGTATAAGACCCAAAATCTATGTAGGTTAAATTAATAAGATTACTTCGTGGTCCCGTTATGACTAATGTTGATATTTATAGTTATCATTGACGTGCGTGATCATATAATTTAGGTTAACTTAATGGATAATACTTATTTTAGTTGTATATTATATATTATGTATAAACTAAGATTTTTTTTTAAGTTTAGCATTATCGATGATTTTATCGAAAATAAGCATAAATTATTTTATATTTATTATACTAGATTTTTGATAAAACTAACTTAAGAAAGTTATATTAATCTTTTTTGAGTATTGTTATTTTGCTTATCTCTTTCTTTTCTCTTCCATGAAAGATTTTAGTATGATATGAATACTATGAAACAAGTAGTACATTTAGGTACTAGGAGAGACAACAAGTGGGTTTAAAAGTACTCGATATTTGGTACATTTCTATTGGTCTATATTTAAATTATTAAATTTTTAATTATATAATAATGCATGATTTACATGAACTACTAAAATTTAAATTTATTAATTTTAAAATATAGTAGATGTTCACACTTTCCTATAATATTTTAATATATTTTATATTTTAACTTGTTTTACAAAACCTTGAGGCATCTTTAAATTTTTGACTAATAATACATATTTTATTTAATAGTTTGAAATTAAAATTAGACTCTAATACCAAAAATATTATTATGTCTTAGAATAAAAGTTAATGACTTTTAAACTAGAAAGTCAAACTGTTTTTAATTATTTTGCTTCATGTACATCATTATAATATTAAAGTCTGATAAAATAATACATTGCCACTAGAATGATTGAACAAAAGTATTAAGCCTATTATGCTAGTGTAATAACTTAATTTAAAGCATATAATTATTATATTTGAAGTTCTTAGGACAATGCCAAATTTTATTGAAGAGTAAAGTGACAAGACAAGTAGATTAGCGATGTTTAAAGAGTTTATAAAGTAGAATCATCGACTTTTAAGAATAACCTGATCTTATTACAGGCTATAAATAAAATTGATATAAAAAGAGATATTTTTGAACTGCCTATTATGTATAAATCTAGTCATTTGATTGTTAGACACATAATTGATTGTTGATTTAATTGTGATGCTTATGCATAATTAAGTGTAATCCTTGATATAGATTAGTTGTATAATTATCGAATTATAGTCAACTATTATAGTAAAAAATATATATTTTACTAACAGAACAAAAGTTAATAGTATAACAAACTCGTTCAAATATAAAATCACAATTTTATTATTAAAGTGTGTTACGATGGATAAAAAAAAATTTGAAAATTTTGGATACTCGTGCTTAAGGAAGGGCAAGTCAATCATTATTGGATCAAGTCCCTTTATATCAATAATTGATAAATTTTTTAACGTGTTTCTTAATAAGTTGTCTAGATTAATACCAGATAGGGAAATAGAATTCTATATTTATTTAATTCTAGTTATTTTTCTAATTTTTATATTTTTATATCTTATGACATCGAATGAATTATTCGAACTACAAAAGGAATTTATATGTCCTAATATTTCCCTTTAGAAAGCTCTGTTGTTATTTACTAAGAAGTATGATAGTTCAACGTGATTATATGTTGATTATCAATAGTTGAATTGAGTTGAAATTAAGAATAAGCATCTACTATCTTATATTGATAAACTATTTGACTAGTTGGATGATTTGATATATTTCTTCAAAATTGATTTGAGAGTTATGATTAATAAAAGATTATGCCCGATGGTATAATAAAGACAACATCTAGAACTTGGCATAGACACCTTGAGTTTTAATTATGTAATTTAGGCTAACCAATATTTCAATAGATTTTATGGACCTAAAGAATAGGGTATTTAGACCTTATCTGGATTGATTGATCTAGTTGTCATTATTATTAAAAATAATTATTTTATATGTACTTATTCACTAACTATCTAACTGTTCATTATTCTATAGTTGACTCATCTTGTCCTTAGATCTTCATGTCACTGTCTTTGTTTTACGTTAAATTATAACTATAGTATAATTCATGCATTCAATTCATTTAATTAATTATACTAATCATTAAAATATCTAATATTAGTATTCTATATAATAAAAAAAGTTAAAATTATTCACCAAAATAATACATAACACACGTTAATAAAACATAAAATGATAGCATATATCAAATTTTACATTAAAGTTAAAATATATATATAAAAAATTTATCAATGTCTTTCGCTCATCGAACGGCATTGCACTATCTTCTTCTAAATTAATTAAATTCATGTTGACATCAAGAACTAAATTTGTCTCCATCTAAAAATACAACGTGATCTTGTATAGTAATGTATTAAATTGATAAATAAATTTATAAATAAAATTAAAGAAGATTTAAGGGGGGATAATTTTATCACAATAACATAGATGATATGGTAGGATCATTTAATCAATAAAAAAAAGGAAGTTGTTATTAACGGTAGATAAAAAAAAGTCAAAAATAAATTTTATAAATTTATTTCACCATATTAATTGAAAGTGAGATCTATTTTTAATTTTTTTATTCACTACCACTAATAAATAAATATCTCTTATTTCATTGATTAAATGATTTTATCATATTATTTATATTAACGTAATAAAATTATTTTTTAAAAATTTTATCATAAAATCAAATGATAACGATATTTTTCATACTTCTAGAAAAATAAACTTAGTAGATCAAAAGCATAAAGAAAACGAGGAAAACAAAGGCCATAGGTGGCCCAGATTCCTCAAAATATGCCAACATAAGTTCTGCCAACAAATACGTTGCTTTACAACAAATCATCCGTGAAAATTCATTATGGCTCCATCTTCACCATAAACTTTAGTGCATTTATCAAATAAACTAAGATAAAATCATTTGCATTTATCAATTCTAAATGAAATAAAATACCAACAAAAATTTTGCAAGTTCAATAATTTAATTTATAATTAATACTTATTAAAACGTTCTAAAAAAGCCAATAATTCAAAGAGCATCCATCTAACAAAACTAAACCAATCACAATATAAAAAAAAAATTACTAAAAAAAGGAAAAAAAAAAGAGAGAGAAATTAAAGAAAAAAATGACAAAGTAAAAATTAATTTTTTTCCAAGATATTAATTTTCTAATGCTTACCCTTTATTTTTTAATAATTGCGGTAGCAAAAAATAGGAAAACAATGTGGGATTTACTTCACATATGGATCCTTCTCTTCATATTTTCATATTGAAATTATTAATTTTTGGTTAAATATTATAAAGAATAAAAAATAGAATTTACTTGTACTTATGTGTGTTAACTGTCAAATGTGTCTTATCCATGAATAATAAATAGTGAAGAGTACAAAATTAAATGGGTTGAATTTAAGTCAGCATTTTTTTAATTTGATATGCATACAATTGAGAATAAAATATAAGAACATTAACTATTATCTTAATAAAAAAAACAAAACATTAATCTAAATTCCAAAAATTGCATTGACTTGATATTTTGATGATACTTTATTAATACATAATATTATTATTTACCGAAATATTTTTACATATTTTTTTAAAATTTAACGAATTTACATATAAATATAATTTTTTTAAAATTAATAAAAAATTATTTTTAACAATATAATCGTTATTTACTAATAACAATAGTAATATGACTAAAATAATTTTATTTTTAAAAAAATAAATTAATAAATCAAATCCTTCTTCTCTTTCTTTCTGATATGTTTTATTTTAATTTAAAATTTTTTTATTTATTCATAATTTTATCAAATCATAAGGGGGCACACAAAAATACTCTTATTTTAAAAGAAAAATTGAAACCCCGCCCCGCTAATCCTTGGACCTTTGACATTTTCAAATGGGAATAAAGCGTGGGCACTTTATTTGTTAAATAAGTATTTTGATTCTTGATAATTGCTTTTTGTCTTCATATTGTAGTGTTGGAGTCTTAAATCCAAAAGACATACTACTGAAGCAAGAGATGGATTCCAAGCGGAAGCAGCGATCGTTCTTGTAAGAAGCAATCTAAGATGTTTTTTCTTTTTTTTCTTTTTAATTTTAAAGCTGAATATGTGGGTTCCTTTTATATTTGAGTTTTGTTGTTTTTCCCCCGGTAATTTGTTTTTGGGAGAATGAATTTTAAGTTTGCTTTTACTTTGGTGAACTAGATGAGTTTATCAGATAGGTTGTATTTAAATGAACTAGCTCCTGGGTTTGAAGTTGGTCCACTGGAAAATAATTTCAGCTATAGTTAAGGGTATTATGCCCTTTCTAAAACTTTCTTGTAAAAGTTTACCAGATAAAAAGAAAAAAAAATTCTATTATTGAACTTGATTGAGTGGACAAACCATTTTTCTAGAGTTATTTGGAACTGTACTACTTTGTTATATGAAATGGGTTCTGACTATATCCACTGAAACTTGTTTATCTACATTTTCTGGGCAGTTGATGCTTATGGAAAGTTACTTGTATTGAATGTAAGCTGTTTGTGTATATGGGTTTTATTGTAAAATCACTTATCCTTCATCAGATAGACCATGTGAAAATTGATGAGTCACTTCTATATGGTGTTTGATTATTTGCTAGAGTTTTCACATTTAGATTGAGGAATAACCGTGCTTGCCAATAATTATGCTTGATACATGCTTTTTTTTTTTTCTTTCCCTTTTTGTCTTTGATTAAATGTTCTGGTAATGGAGCACATCATTCGGAAATATATTCTAGAGGCAAGAGTACTTTTGTAATGAAGTTTATTATCTTTCAAAGACTTGACACACATTTATGCTTCAAGTAATGACTTGATGTAGAAACTCTATAATACAGGCACTTTTTCCGAACCGAAAATTCATTATATTTTACAACTAAAATTTCTTAAGCTTGGTTAAGGTGTGTTATGAACTTCAGAATCTATCATCAATTGTTATTACAACCTTCATTCTTAGACGATAATCTGGTATCTCTTGTGTATAGTAGTTTATTCTGTTGATATTGCATTGAGGTTCTCTGTATTGTGAAAGCTTATGTTTGATCTCTTTCATGGAGTTAATTGAAATTACTTCAGTTATTTCCTTAATTGATAGTGATGTACCTTTGATACTTTTCCTGATATTTATGTTTTTCATGTGAAATGTGATTTTCTACTTCTCCTTTAAGTTCTGCTCCTGTTTCCCCCTTCAAAGAAGACTTGCTTCTTCTTATTCTTTTTGGATCAATTGAAGGTGAAGCTGTTGGCTTCTTCTATTATGGAAGCAATTTGTTACTTAACATTAACAGACAAGCTCAAAGTGAGATTGCATGTGAATGTATAAAGTTCTTGTTATTGATGCATCTGTACCAAACTCCAGTCTTAAATTCAAACATTTTAAAAAGTAAGTTAGTCAATATTTGATTTTGGAGATACTTATATTGCACACTGAACATGGTTCTGTCAGTTGCTTTTCATTTGATGTTGTCTGCTCTTGGAGAATAATTACTTTAAAAATTAGCAAATTATACTCCAAAGGACTAATCTATTGTTGTTTGCATCATCATGGTCTTTCTTTTGTTATTGTTCCATTGTTTTTTTAAACTTCTTTTGCATAAGTGATTAAGTGTATTAGAAATTTATATGAATTCGTAACTATGACTCCCAAATTCTCCGGGCTCCACTGAACATATATTCTTTGTCTTGAGGAAGTGATGTGCTGATGGTAGTGTTTGTTTCTTGTGCAATTACAGTTAGTAGAACAGCTTGCTATCCCTTAACTGGAAAATACCTTGTTGTTTCACTCTTTCCTGGGTAAAAGAAAAATGAAGAGAGAGGGTTTTTTTTTTTTTTTTTTTTAATTTGTTCTTCCATTCATTTTTGTATTGATAAGATGCTGATGCCAAACAATCAATTCTTTGAAATGAAAGGTTAAGGTTTTGTTCACACCAACAAAACCTGTAGAGAATATTTAACATAAGATCTGTTTCCCACCAAGAGGTCTGGTTTAAACCCGCTTGTGGAGCTTCCTGCATGGAATATTATATTCCACATGTCCTGATTATAAAGATTGCAGGGTCCAGGAATAGACCCCAATTTCAAACTCTGTGAACTTAAAGCAGAGTTGAAGGATTTTTAGGTATCAAAAAGAAATTTAATATCATAAAATGAGTTTCAGCTGCATGTATGTCTCTTGAAATGCTTCTATGCTGCTGTGTCGCGTTGGTAAGGTAATGGATGTTTTGTGATAGTGACCTACATGACATGCTATCCTTTCTTTCTAGTGGCAGTAGGCAATTACTAAGGTAAGCATACAGAATCTATGTAGCACCTTAGGCCTGGTTAGTACTGGACCATAACAGTTACTCAAATCCATCATTTCATTATTTGTGACAGAAATCCTTTGAAAATTTAATATTGCCAATATACTTTTCTGCTTGGGTTTGCACCATATTGTATGCTTCGCAAAAAATTGTTTCTGCTAGGGCACAACCCCATAATAAAGATGAAGAAAACTAACGAAGATGACTAGCAAAGACTAAAATTAAACATGAGACAACCAAGCTTACATGGTCTGAAAAAATATAAGCCTTGAACCAGGTACACCCTACTCTCAGCTAACATCTCTCTCTCTCTCTCTCTCGATTGTTTTATTTCTTTTATTGGGATCTCTCTTTTGCTGTCCGCTTGTGTCTATTTTTTCCCTTCATTTTCCACTTATGAAGCAGTGAAATTAGGTAGCTGCCAAAGCATGGGTTGTCTAAAATGTATTGCGGGCCTGTAACATGTCTATTTTTTTGCTGTCAACAAGTTGAATAAGGTTTGAATTTTATGCTTATTTGAGTTTCAAGCACTGTACCTGGATTATCTGATACTTAACAAATCAATGCTTTTTTTTTTCTCGTCACTTCAACAAGTTGAATGAGATTTGAATTTTAAGCCAATCTATTGGCAGATTGGTGGGTCATCATTGTTTGAGAATTTCAAGGCTCATCCCACTTGTTAAGATGGCAAGAGAACAGAAGCATTGTACAATTTGTTGACAGTGGGGGCTGTGAATGTGCTTCCCATTTGGCCTGTTCTGATTCAAGGGCCTTTTTTGTTTGATACAACAACAGCCAATCATTCTGCAAATAAATTGGCTTAAAATTTGAATCTTTATTTGTTTAGCTGACAAGAAGCTAGAAGCATTCAGTGAAGAAATTAGAGGATCAAACCTTCAAGAGATCAGTAACTCAAAGAAGTCACTGTCCATTTGTTACATGGCAGCATAGTAGTGGTCCCTCTTCCGGTCTCTACATTGGCCTTAAATTCAAATCTCATTCAACTAGTTCAGGCAGTTAGAAAACATTGGCGTTGCATACTTTGAACTCTTTCAATCAACACTGTTCTTTCAACTCAGACAATTAAGAGTTCTCTGAGAGAAAATAATGGCTTTGTTTTCCTGCTTTTATCTCGTTTATTCTCCAGTTGTCTTTTTTCCCTTTTTTTTTTTTGGTCTTCTTTGACTTTGCTGTTAATTACAGGAAGGAAACCTCTGAAACTATTTTAGCTGCTCTCCTAGGATTTTCTGTTTTCTTATTGCCTTAATAAGATAAAGTAAGGAATATTTTATAAGCCAATAAAGTGGCAACTGATTGCAATTATGGTATATTACTTAAGACTTTCTACATGATAATGTTTGCAGAGGGTTGCAATTAGGGTCTATTACTTAGGACTTTCTACATGATAATGTTTGCAATTAGGGTCTATTACTTAGGACTTTCTACATGATAATGTTTGCAGAAGGTTGAAAATCTTTCATGCCTTTACTCCACCGAAGTTTCTTAGCCACCCATTTGTATGAGCTTCTGTTTCTAGGTTTTACTGTCCTATGAATGTCCGAGGAAAGGAACAAGGCATCAAATTCCATGTTGTCATCTGATCTTTAGTTGTGGTGGGCTGGTAACAATTGTCTTTAAACCAACTCCTCATGAAACATTATGGAAAAAAAAAAAAAAAAAAGAGGATGGATAAAATTAATTTTAATTTTCCATGATTTCAATTGAATTGAATCTGAAACACTAAATATAGAATATTCAAATGATGCCCATCTTTGTCTGTGTATTGTTTTGATCATAATCTTTTTGTATGGTATCTCACCTTTTCCATAGTTTCTCTGCTGGCATGTCTTTCTGATGATCTGTCTATATACTTTATTAATGTTTATGGCAAATGGTTTGTTTCAAACTAGGTTGCTGGATCTATCTGCATTTTTCGAACGATCAATAATTTCTCGTATGTTGTTGAAAGATTTATGACAATTCATGGTCGAAATATAATACATTTGTATATATGACACTATGAAAATCCATAGATTAATATAGAGAAATTATTATTGTATTATCATTGGAATATAAACTTTTTAGTGAACAATTATCCTCAAAAAAGTTGTCTGCCTCTTTCCTTATCTCTCTCCCTATCTTTCTATCTGCCATTGGGGATTGGTATATTGTTTTATCATATTCCTAATTCTTTTATGTTGTATCTTGAGAACAGCAGTGGACTATACACAAGAGATGGCTCTGTTGACATTAATGGCAAGCCTGTTTTAAGACAGAACAACGGAAATTGGAGAGCATGCCCTTTCATTTTGGGTGATTTATCATTCCCCATCATAAATACTATTCGTCAATGATTGATATTTCTCAACATTTTCAATCGAAATACAGGTACCTGAATGTTGTGAGCGTTTGGCCTACTATGGAATTGCCCTTAATCTTGTTTCTTATCTTACCAACAAAGTACATGAAGGAAATGTGTCAGCTGCCAGAAATGTTACCACCAGGCAAGGAATTTGCAATCTTGCACCTCTTATTGGAGCCATCATAGCTGATGCTTAATGGGGAAAATATTGGACAATTGCTGCCTTCTCCACAATTTACTTTGTTGTGTTCATCTCTCTTTATCTGTGCCAATTTATTTGTCTACATGTCTTCTGCAATATATTTTTTTTGAGATCTTCGGTGACATAAATTTTTTATTGGTATAGGGAGTATGTACACTGACTCTCTCAGCATCAATTACTGCATCGATGCATGCTGAATGTGTGGACTCTGTATGCCCTTCAGCGACTCCAGCTCATTATGTGGTATTCTTCTTTGGCCTTTATCTGATTGCACTTGGTGCTGGTGGGATTAAACCATGCGTTTCGTCCTTTGGGGCAGATCAGTTTGATGATACTGATCCTAAAGAAAGAGTAAGAAAGGATCCTTTTTCAACTGGTTTTATTTTTCCATCAACATTGGTGCCCTGATATCAAATAGTTTTCTTGTGTGGATTCAAGAAAATGCTGGGTGGGGCCTAGGATTTGGAATTCCTTCATTGGTTAGGGGCATTGCCATTATAAGTTTCTTTGCAGCCACTCCTCTGTATAGATTTCAGAGACCAGGAGGAAGCCCTATTTCAAGACTGTGGCAGGTTCTGGTTGCTTCCATCCGTAAGTGGAATTTAGAGGTACTTGAAGACACTAGTCTTCTGTCAAACTCGGGACAAAACCTCTGCTATTCAAGGAAGTCAGAAGATAGAGCACACGGATGAAGTTAAGTAATATTGTTTTTTTCTTTTTACCCCTGAACTCAAATATGTCACTGCACTGAACTACTTTTATAATTTGGCAATAGTCTCCTTTTCTCATTGGAAAAGCTAATTTCCAGGTTAGAAATGGAAAGATCAGGAAACACATATTGGGTGTGTTGCATTTTGGACTTCCACTACATTAGATCTTTCTATTTTTGTTTTGCATTTTAAAACTAAGATAGTCAAATTAAAAGGGGATCGCCAAATGACTCTCATAAATATGAATTATGTTCTTCTTATAATAAAGATAAAATTTCTGGCCTTTATAATCTTTAGATAGATCCATTTGATGTTGTTCTAAGCATGTTTAATAAAGGGATCTAATTTCTTCCGGAAACATGACATGGTCTTGCTTCAATCTATATTGTAGGTATATTGAATTTCTCTAGTGTTTTTATATCCTATTCTAATGACAAACAACAATTACACCCTCTTGTAGGTTTGTGTTACCCTATTTTAACAGTTATCTTTTTGCTATGCAATAGCAATCTCTTAACTGTACTTGTGTCAGTTTCAGCTCACATTTTCATGAATTCTTCAACAAAGACAGATTTTCTGTACAAGATGAGGGGTCTAACTCCTACTTTTGTGCAGGTGCCTTGATAAAGCTGCTCTACTGTAAGATGCAGGGATCAAAAGTGGGGATTTTTCCAATCCCTGGATGCTTTGTACTGTAACACAGGTGGAGGAATTGAGGATTCGGGTCTGTTTGTTTCCCATCTGGGCCACTGGAATTGTCTTTTCTGCTGTACATGCCCAAATGTCAACGATGTTTGTAGAGCAAGGGACACGTTGATTGGTTCCTTCCCCATTCCTCCGGCCTCTCTCTTTACTTTTGATATTACCAGTGTTATTTTCTGAGTTCCAGTGTATGATATGATCATCATCCCCATTGCAAGGAAGATCACAGGCAAGGAGAAGGGCTTCTCACAGTTGCAGCGCAGGGGAATCAGCCTGTTTATTTCGGTTATGTGCATGCTGGCAGCCGCTATGGTGGAGATCAACCGATTGCAGCTTGCAAGAGAGCTCAGGCTGATTAACAAACATGTCGGCATGCCACTTAGTATCTTATGACAAATACCCAGTTTTTCTTGTTTGGTGCCGCTGAGATATTTACATCCGTTGGACAACTGGAGTTCTCCTACGATCAATCCCCAGATGCTATACGGAGCTTCTGCAGTGCTCTATCACTTCTTGCTGCACCAGTGGGCAATTACCTTAGCTCTTCTGTACTGACAGTGGTAACTTACGTAACAACTGCGGTTGGGAAAGCTGGATGGATTCCGGATAACTTGAATGAGGGTCATCTTGATAATTTTTTCTGTCATTTAGCTGGATTAAGCTTCTTCAACTTGGTGTATGTTGTCCGTGCTAAAATGGACAAGCAGAAGAAGGCTTCTTAATACAAGAAGATAATTGCAGCAGCCATTTCTTGAAATTATACATTGACATTAATGCTGTCTGCATAAATTCTGCAGTTGCACAGTTATCAGTCGCAATCTCCCTGGTTCAAAGTTGATGTTGTTTTTAATAGATTATCAAAGAAGTTGACAAAGTGACGGGCAATGTGGTTAGGATTATAGGACAAGGTGTCATCGGTCTTAAGAATATTGAATCAATGGGGGAAATTTAATTTACTTAAAGAACTTAAACCTTTTTTTCTTTTTGGGTATATTTGATTTGGGGTTTGGTTAGCTTATTGAATGTAATTTCGTTAGTAGGTGATATTGTAGTATATAAGTTAGATCTGATTTGATGAGTTTTATATGCATGCCCACCCAGCAGGTGCAACAAAAAAATTTGATTGAAATTGATAAACTATCGTAAATACTTTCCATCGGGATAAACAATAATATATATCTATATATATATTTTTCTTTTCTTATGTACTATTATTATTATTATTATTATTAAGCTAATAGCTTAATTAGTCTGGACTCAGAGTTGGAGATTGAGAAATCAATTTCCCTCGTATTAATTTTAAAAGTAGAATTTCTTCAATGAGTTTTTGATAAATATGCTTACAATTTTGTGGGGAAAAACAAAACATAATAAATTGATGAAGAACTGTAAGTTTTCGTGAATTCATTCCTAAATTTGACAAATACAGAGAGATTGGTTCTAACAGCAACAGGACAATACAATGCCTCAAAAATGTAAAGACTCCAATATCTTAAAATTAAGATATCTCAAAATCTATCTTTATATTTTTGGATAACTCGTAGGAAAAAATAAAATAAAAATAAGATTTAAATCTAAGATAGCTTTATTTTAAATCTATTTTTGAATGCAAGAATAATAAATTCTCTCTTCATCTTCAATTTCAAGTCAGAGATTCTTTTCATATTTGAGAATACTAATTTTGGAGGTGAATGTATTTTAATTTTTTGAACTTGTAAAAATTATATTTTACTCTTTTTTTTTTTTAATATTTGAGTGTAAGTATTTAAATGTAATGGATATTCGTTATTTTATGTCGATATTGAATCCAGTGTTCTTTTGTTTTTTTTAATTAATTACAAAAATAAAAATATTTTAGCAACAGTTCTAATGGTGGAGATGAAATTGTTAAAATTGATCAAAGTATCTTTTAATTTGTTGTTTCAGTAAAATTAAGGGACAAATATGTTAATACTCCATTTCTTAGTACCAACCTCGTAAATGGACGGAAATATTATGCCATGCAATGTAGGATTGCAAGTGTTGTGGAAATTAAATTAAAGTGTATATATAGATGTAAATGATATTTTATTATTAACTTAATAAATAAATAAAGTAGAACAGAGAGGTATGAGTGATATTTAACATTATTTGAATATTAAGACCCCATCAAAATTCACCACATATTTTCTATCTATTAAAATCTTAAAATATTTGCATTCAAAAGCAAGAAAAATGAATTTGACCTTCTATTTAAACTACTAATATACATTTAATATATATATCCTATTGATCAAAACTTAAAACATCTAACTTATGATTTAAAACAATGAACATAAAATTTTAAATAGCTAATAAAATTAATTTCAAAAGTTAAAAAATTAATCAAAAACTTAAAATACATAAAAAAAATAACTTAAAACAAAAATAATTGAAAAAATTAAAAATTAATTGCATAGTAAAACAACTTGAAACATTGATAAAAAAAATTAAAACAATTAAATAATAGTTAAAAAAATTTAGATAAAAGGTATATTGTAAATAATCCAATCAAAATAAGTGATGAATTCTACTATTTATATAGGGACAAAAATTTTACTCATAAATTCGATGACTAGTTAGTATCCAACTTTAATAAGATGGATTCAGTATGTCTCTTAACAAGTTTGAGAAAATTTTAAAAATAATAATAATAATTTGTAGCTAGTTTAGTATAATTATCCACAATTTTTTAATTTTTTTAAATATATAGTATTAAAACAACATTTAACATCTTTTTTTGTATATATATATATATATATATATATATGTATGAGAAAAAATATTTAGTTTTGGAACTTATATCTTTTATAATACTATTTTTACTAAAAAAAAAAAAAAGAAAATTTGATTACAACGTGAATAGGAGAATTTAGTAATATTATTTTGCACTTAGTTTTTGAGAGTTAGGGACTTAAACTTAACATCTTTCTTATTTATTTCTATGTATACGTGTGTGTGTGTGTGTGTGAGAAAAATATTTACAATTGAAAAAAAATTGTTTATTTTTGTAAAAATATTCTTCATTTTTATTTGATGTTATTTTATTTTTTATAAAAAAATTATTTTCTAACACTATTTACCTTTTGTCATATTTGATATTATTTTTTTAAATAGTGTTTATGAATTACTTTTTGAAGAACAGAATAATGTATTTTTGAATTTGAATATATGTATGTATGTATGTAGTAATTAAATTATATTTTTTAACTATAATAATTTTTAAACGATTAGATTTCTAATTAAATTTTTTTATGCATAAATTATGCACTAAATTAAGTAATTTTAAAAGTGAAAAAAATACAAGTGTAGTTAAAAAATAAAAAATTATTAATTACTCATATATATTCACACGTATTTGATTAAATTAAGTAATTTTATCATTAAAAATAATACAAGTTTAATTAAAATATATTTTTTAATTATGATAATTTTTAAATAATTATATTTCTAATCAAAATTTTTTCTATATATAAATTATGCTCTAAATTAAATAATTTTTTAAAAAATACAAATACAGTTGAAAAATAAAAAATTATTAAAAATTTATAGATATTCAAACACATTTAATAAGTATCAATTTAAGCAGGTTTGATAACAAAATGTCAAATCCATTTCTGTTTTGATATAAGTTTGATATTAAATTTTTATAATGAATACAAATACAAATTTATGGATTAACCTCCTAAATTTGGTCTCATTGTCATCCCTAAATTTGTAATTTAAATTTTATAATATATATATATTTTTAAATTTATAGTAATTTTATTTTTTAATAAATTTTAAGAAATGTACACATTTATCTCCTTTTAATTCTAAATTGCTTAGCTAAAATACTAATATATTTTTAATTTATTTATTATTTATAATTAAAATTCTAATTTACTCATTCCAATTTATTTTTTTAGTTATTGAATTTATTTATATTAGGCATTAATTTATATTCTAAATTTTTAATAATATAAATTTTAATTAACTTACAATAAATATTATTATATTATTTAAAAAATAATTTAAAATTTTAAAATTTTGCAATACAATTATTATAATATAAAATACTCTTTATAATAAAATTAGAATATTTTATAATTATTAATAAAATTAATGTAGATTATAAATCTTATATAGAGTAGTAAGTAATTTTAAATTAATTTATTTGAGATTTAATAAGTATATTATATATATATATGTAATTAAATTTTTTAAATAAATATTATTTTATTTAATTTAAAAATATATATATTTAATGAGCTCTAAAAATTAAATAAAATTAAGAATATTGTTTCACTTAGAAAAAAAATTATATTTGTTTGTTTGTTAATTAATTTAAAATTAAATGANTGCATATTCCTAAGAATATTGTTTCACTTAGAAAAAAAATTATATTTGTTTGTTTGTTAATTAATTTAAAATTAAATGATATATAAATATAATTTTTTATAAAATTTATTATAAAATAAAATTATTATAAATTTATAGAAGGTGTATGATGTAAAATCTCGCTTGTAATTTAACACTTTAGCACAATTATATAAAAATAAAAAATGACAGCTGACCAAATTCTAGGGAATATGCAGACGGTAATAATAAAATTTTTGGATAAATATCTTATCGATTGCTTGTGTCTTCGTCCTGGATTATTGAAGTCTTTAAGTTGACCAATAGCAAATGAACGTCAGAAACATACAGGGAGATGGATTCCATGGAGGAGCAGCGATCTCTCTTGGAAAAAGGAACCTCGGAGGTTTTTTTAACTTAAAACTTACTTGAATATGTTGGTTATTTTTATGTTTCAATTTTAGTTTTTTTTCCTTTTTTTTTTTAATTTTAATTTGTTAACTTAAAACTTGAATATATTAGTTCTTGTTTATGATTCCATTTTTGGGGTTTGTTTCTTGGAATTTTAGGTTTGAAAAATGAAATTTAAGTTGGATACTGCTTTTAGGAACCAGTTGACATTGATTGGATAGGTTGTATTTAAGTCAACTAGCTCCTGATTTTGAACTTGACGGAAACATAATTTCAGCTATAGCTAATTAATTCCTATGAGTATTTGACCATTTGTAAAATTGTCTTTGAAGAGTTTACTATGTAGAATTTGAGAGAACGAAAAAATTTCTTGTATGAACTTGATTGAATAGACAAACCAACTTTTCTGGGACTATCTGAAAACGTAAAAGGTTATTTGAAATGGTTTCTGACTTTGTGAACTGAAATTTGTTTTGTTTACATTTTCTGGGCATTTGGTATGAACTCGGTATTAGAATCAGTTGTTATTGCAACTTACATTCTTATACCAATAATCTGGTATCTCTATTGGCCTTAATAGTTTATTCTATTGCCTTTGCCATGAGGTTCTGTATACAGTGAAAGTTTTTGATTGATCTCTTTTCTCATTGATCTAAGAAAACATATGCTTTTACTGCACTTTCATGGAGTTGCTTGAAATTACTTGAGCCATTTTCCTCAGTTGATAATGATGTACCTTTGATACCTTTCCGGATATTTATACTTTTTCATATGAAACTGTTTTCCCTTACAAAGAAGACTTCTTCTTCTTCTTCTGCTTCTTCTTGTTGTTGGAAATTAAAGATAAAGTTGTTGGATTATTCTATTTTGGAATCAATTTATTACTGAACATCAATGGACAGGCTCAAAGAACAGGATCTATGTGAATGTTTAAATTTTCGACTTAAATTTGAGCATTTCAAAATCAGGGGGGCAATATTTGATTTTTGGAGATGCTTTTATTGCTTCAAAAATGATTCTGTCAAATTAATCTTTGTATGTCATGCATTCTTGGCAAATCCTCACTTTAAACATTAGAAAATCATATTCCAAATGAGAAATCCATTGTTGTTTCCATTATCCTTTTTTTTAATCATTTCTTTATATATATATATAAAGAACACACACACACACACATATATATAAACTTCTTTTGCATGAGTGATTAAGCATGTTAGATTTATATGAAGTGATTGCCGGCATTTTTTTCTCCGGGCTTTGCTCAAACTATTTGTTCTCTATAATGAGGATGGTACATGTTGTCATAATGGTTATATGGGGACAGTACATGTTGTCATAATGATTATATGTGTTTGTTGTGGTAGCACAGTTAGTAGAGCAGCTTGCCCCTCAACTTAAAAATAATTTTCTTTTCACACTTTCCTGTAAAAGAGAAATAAGGGAGTGAGCTTTTCTTTTAACACGAGATAAGGTATTGGATAAGTTGTAATGGTAGCATACATGATAGACTATACTTTTTTTTTTCCCAATAGCAGTAGGTGATTACTGTGATTAGCATACACAATTTATTTAGCACCTTAGGTTTGGTTAGCATTGGAGTATAATAATCTACTGAAATCCATGATCACATTGTTTGGGACAGGAAGCTTTTGAAAATTTATTATCCAATCCCCGATCACCTTGTTTAGGACAAGAAGCTTTTGATAATTTAATATCAAATCCACGATCAAACATTTTTCTGCATTGAACTCCGTGGGATATGGTTTGGCAAGAAATTCTTTCTCGTAGGGAACAAACCAGTCCCTAAGATCTATGAGATACAAAAACAAAAGAAGGTAAATTAAAAACAAGAGAACCAAGCTTATGAGGTCTGGCATAATCCAGTTTCCTAGGGTAAACAGAGAATGATAGTACAAGTCCCATTTCTTAAACTTGGTTCCAAACCTTAGCCTTGAACCACGTACACCGATAGTACAAGTCCCATTTCTTAACGTAGTTCCAAACCTAAGCCTTGAACCACGTGCACCCTAGTCTTAGCTCACACATTCAAACCTAGAAGTCCCTCTTTCTATTTTTTTTTTATTTTTAGTCGAGAACTTTCTTTTACCATTTGCTTCTGCCTTTTTTTTTTAAAAAATTTTTCTCTTCATTTTCCACTTATCAACCACTGATGTTAGCTTGCTGCCAAAGCATCAGTTGTCTACTATGCATTTAAGGGGCTGAAATGCATCTATTCTTTTTTCTGAGTCAACAAGATCAACGAGGTTTGAATTTTATGACAATATGAGTTTCTAAGCGCTGTGCTTGTATTATCTGCTACTTAAGAAATCAAGGGTTCCATTAGCTCGTTACCTGAATGAGTTGATTGTGAATTGAATTTGCCAATTTATCGGCAGGTTGCTGGGCTAGCTTGTTAAGATGCCAAAAGAAACAGAAGCATTGTGCAAATTGTTGAGAGAAGCAGGGGGGCTATCAATTTGCTCCCTGTAGGTTTTGTTTTCTTGTTACCTTAATAAGATGAAATAAGATTTATCTTGTAAGTCAAATTGGTGACAACTGATTTCAATTCTTATCTATTATTTAATGCTTTCCGCACAATAATGTGCATTGTGGATGGTTGAAAATCCTTCATGCTTCTTTCTCAATTGAAGTTTCTTGGCCAGCCGTGGGTATGCGCTTTTGTTTGCACGTCATAATGTCCTATGAATGATAGAAATAACAAAGTATCACACTCATGTTGTCATATGATCTCTGTTTTGGCGCATGTCTTTAAACCAATTCCTTGCAGAACATTGTGAAATAAAAATGTGTTGCAAGTTTATTTTTCTGATAAGTATTCTAATAATATCTCTAATTATGGAGATTTTTTAGAGTAGTTATCTTTTTATTTGAATTTTGTTTAAGATTAGATTGTCATATTTTTAGATTAGATTATTATCTTTTTAGTTCTTATACTCTAGGATTTATTGTTTTGTAGCTGTTGGCCTCTTCTACTATAAAGATGGTTGACACTCCTTTGTTTTTGATAGAGGAAAATTATATAAACAAATAAATGTTTTTTTTTCTTCTTCGATTTCCATAAAATGAATTTATAAAACTTAATTTTAAGTTTTGGCAACAGCAATTGAATTGAACGGTAAAAATAGAATAGTCAATTCATGCCCATCTTCATCTGTGTGTTTTCTTTACCATATTCTTTTTTGGTGGTATCTATCTTTTCCATATTTTCAATGCTAATGTTTATAGTATATCGTTTGTTTCAAACCAGATTACTAAATCTATCTACGTACATTGATATGTACTAAAATTCCGTATATGACATCAACGAATACATAGATGAAAACAAAGAGACTATTTTTATTTTATTTACGTCGGAATATATAAGTTGATCCTTTTTTGTTTTGTGGGGGTAGTGGAGGAGAGGTTTTGGGGGGTGCAGGGGCCTTTTAGTGAACAAGTTTCCTTAAAAAAGTTGTTTCTCTTTCTCTCCCTCTCCTATCTTTCCATCTTTGATTGTTGGATCTATCCGCATATTGTTTTGTCTTCTGAGATTATTTTAGTTGTATCTTTAGAGCAACAGCAGTGGAATATACACAGAAGATGGAGGCAGTGGACTATACACAGGAGATGGCTCTGTTAACATAAATGGGAAACCTGTTTTGAAGCAGAACACTGGGAATTGGAAAGCATGCCCTTTCATTTTGGGTATTTATCATTTTTCCTCATAGCTGCTTTTCTGAACAGATTCTAAATTCTTAAAGTTTTTATCTGAATACAGGTACTGAATGTTGTGAACGTTTGGCATACTATGGAATTGCATATAATCTTGTTTCTTATCTGACCAAAAACCTACACGAGGGAAATGTAGCTGCTGCAAGAAATGTTACCACCTGGCAAGGCACTTGCTTTCTTACACCTCTTATTGGAGCCATCTTGGCTGATTCTTACTGGGGAAGATATTGGACAATTGCTGCTTTCTCCATAATTTACTCTCTTGTAATTCACCTCTCTTTATCTGCACCCATTGCTTTTGTATATATGTGTGCAATATTATTTGGAGGTCTTCGGTGACATAAAGTACTTTTCATGGGTGTAGGGAATGTGCACATTGACTCTCTCGGCAACAGTTCCTGCATTCAAGCCTGTTGAATGTGTGGGTTCTCTGTGCCCTTCAGCTACAACAGCCCAGTATGCTATATTCTTTTTTGGGCTTTATTTGATTGCACTGGGTGCCGGTGGGATCAAACCATGTGTTTCATCCTTTGGGGCGGATCAGTTTGATGATACTGATCCTAAAGAAAGAGTTAAGCAGGGATCCTTCTTCAATTGGTTTTATTTTTCTATCAACATTGGTGCCCTGATATCAAGTACTTTTTTGGTGTGGGTTCAAGACAATGTTGGATGGGGACTAGGATTTGGAATTCCTTCATTGTTTATGGGAATTGCCATCATAAGTTTCTTCTCAGCTACTCCACTCTATAGATTTCAGAGATCAGGGGGGAGCCCTATTACAAGAATATGTCAGGTTCTGGTTGCTTCATTCCATAAGTGGAATTTGAAAGTACCTAAAGACAGTTATCTCCTTTATGAAACTCGAGGAAAAGCCTCTGCCATTGAAGGAAGTCGGAAGATAGGGCACAGTGATGAATTTAAGTAAAGATTTTTTCTTTTTAACCCATGAGCTCAAATTCTTATCTCTATTCCGAACTACTTTTCTGATCCATAACTGATTTCCTTATCTCATCACAAATGCTTATTTGGTAGGTTAGAAACGGAAAGATATACCTTTTTTTTTTGGTACTTCTATGGCATTAGATCTTTCTATTTTGTTTTGCATTTTAAACATAAAATAGTCAAATAAAATGGGGATCAGCTAATGACAATGGCAAATAAGAATTCTACCCTTATCACAAATATAAGAATTCTGTCCTTTACAATCCTCATATGGAATCGTTTGATTTATTTGAGCATGTTGAATAAACAAGTCTAATTTCCTTAGGCACATGATAGGGGTCTTGCTTCAATTGCTACACTAAAGGTTGAATTCTATGTCCTGTTCATTTGTGCTCTTTCATGATTTTTTGAGCTTATAATTTCAAATGACAATTACTCCTTCATTTATGTTCACATTACAATATTTTAACAGTTAAATTTTCATGAGGCAATATTACAATATTGTATCAGAGTTTCAACTTACATTCATGAATTCTTGAGCTTTATACAAATTTTCTTGCAGGAAAAGATGAAGAAAGTCTAATTCCAAATTTTATGCAGGTTCCTTGATAAAGCTGCTGTCCTTTCAGAGGCTGAGATCAGAAGTGGGGATTTCTCCAATCCCTGGGTGATTTGTACTGTAACACAGGTGGAGGAATTGAAAATTCTGGTCCGTATGTTTCCCATCTGGGCTACTGGAATCATCTTTGGTGCTGCACATGCCCAATTGTCTACCATGTTTGTAGAGCAAGGGATGATGATGGACACATCTATTGGTTCATTCACCATTCCTCCGGCGTCCCTCTCAACTATTGATATTGTCAGTGTTATTTTCTGGGTCCCAATCTATGATACAATCATTGTCCCACTTGCCAGGAAGTTCACAGGCAAGGAGAGGGGCTTTTCACAGTTGCAGCGCATGGGAATTGGCCTCTTTATTTCAGTCATATCCATGATGGCAGCTGCTATGTTGGAGACCAACAGATTGCAACTTGCAAAAGATCTTGAGCTGGTTGACAAACGTGTAGCCGTACCACTTAGTATCTTATGGCAAATACCCCAATTTTTCTTGTTCGGTGCTGCTGAGGTATTTACATTGATTGGACAACTTGAGTTCTTCTATGATCAATCTCCAGATGCTATGCGGAGCTTTTGTAGCGCATTAGCACTTCTATCATCGTCATTGGGCAGTTACCTAAGCTCTTTTATACTGACAATGGTAACTTACTTCACAACCAAGGGGGGAAAACCTGGATGGATTCCAAATAACTTGAATGAGGGTCATCTTGATTACTATTTCTGGATTCTAGCTGGATTATGCTTCTTCAACTTCTCGGTGTATGTTGTTTGTGCTAAAATGTACAAGCAGAAGAAGGCTTCTTAAATTTTATTACAGGAAGATATTGCAATATCCATTTTTTAAAATTGTATATCAAAATAAATGCCGTGTACATAAAATCTGCAGCTCAAATCATCAGTCACGAATGTCCCTCAATGTTCAAAGTTGATGTTTGTAAAATGATTAGTGATTTACTTCTGATTGTAATTTTTATTTTCTAATTTATTACAATTACAGACTTTATATTTATAATAGTACTCAATTCAAATAAAGATTTTTATTCTTGACATTATCCATCAATATTTTTGGACCAATTTATGCCATCCTATTAATTCATATGGATGTTGAAATTTAACGTGCTCTATTTTATGTGATTTGTGCAATTTGTGCGAACCATTAAAACAGTAGATCTTTTTGAAAAATTCCTGAAGTAACAAAACAAAGCCTTCAATTTGGTTGATCAGGTTAGGTTGTCCCCACCATAATAAAATAATATACAAATAATAAATATTAAATAAATATATATATATATATATTAATAAAAAATAATATAATCTCATTTTAATTATTTTAAATTTCAAGTTTTGTCTTAGGTACTATTTATTCTATTTTAAGTGTGTAAATTTGATTTTGAGTATTTGTCCTAATATTTTAAGTGGCATTGGTTTGTTAATACTCCAATATATAATTGTCAAAATCTGTGTGTATTTTATTTCAAGTCTTATATTAAATGTTTCAAGTTTCATGTACTTTATTTAAATATTATTTATTAGATTGTAAGTTTGACGTTAACAATTTTAAATTTTACTTTGATATTTAAAGTTCGATGTACAATACGCATAATCTGTAGATATCCTATACATCACAAAAGTTGTCTTGTTATAAGTCTTATGCTGCATGTTTTAAGTTCTAAGCACTCGGTTTTAAGTATTATTTATACGATTTCAAGTTTAATGTGAATGATTTTAAGTTTTTGCTTTTATGTTTTAAGTATAGTGAACATTACCTATAATTTGTAAACACTCCAATTAATAGTTGTTTGAATTTATGTGCGCCTTATTTTAAGTCTTAAACGAATGTTTTAAGTTTCATGCACTCTATTTCAAGCACTCTGTTTCAAGTACTGTGTATTAGATTTTAAGTTAGATATTGTTGGTTTCAAGTCTTTTTTGGTGTTTCAAGTTTAGTCTATAGTATCCATGATTTGTAAACATTTATGTATTATTAAGAACACCCTATTACAAGTGTTAAAATGTATGTTTAAAGTTCCACACACTCAATTTCATTAATGTTCATGCAATTTTAAGTTCAACATTGATGGTTTCAAGCCTTTTACTTTATGTTCCAAGTGTGGTGAATACTATCCTTAATCTGTAAATACTCTAATGAATAATTATCAGAATCTTTGTGCATCTTATTTTAAATCTTATACAAAAGTATTTCAATTTCCATGCATTCAATTTTAAATAATATTCATTAGGTTTTAAGTATTGTTTATTAGGTTCCAAGTAATATTTATTAAGTTTCAAGTTTGATGCTGTTAATTTTAAGTCTAATGTACAGCATACATGGTCTGTAGACACCCCACACATTACTATAGGCACCTTATTACAAATCTTACAATGTATGTTACAATATATACACACACTAGATTTAAAGTAATGTTCATACAATTTCAAGTTTAATATGAATGGCTTTAAGTCCTTTTTTTGTGTTTAAAGTGTAATGAGCAATACTCATGTTCTATAGATACCCCAATGAATATTTGTCAAATTTTGTAGACATCTTATTTTAAGTCTTACACGGAGTGTTATAAGTTTTGTACACTCTATTTCAAGTATGGTTTATTATGCTTCGAATTTAACATTAATAATTTTAAATCTTTATCTTGGTGTTTCAAATTTGACATACAAATCTTGTAGTTTGTAAATACCACACACATTACTAAGGACACCCTATTATAAATTTTATATTACATGTTTTAAGTTTCATAAATTCAGTTTCAAGTATTGTTAATACCATTTTTAGTTCAATGTGGATGATTTCAAGTCTTTATTTTTGTGTTTCAAGTAGAGTAAACAATAATCATGATTTTTAGGTACTTATACCATGATTATATGCACTTGTTATGAATTGTTTTAACTAAAAAAAATGTCAAAATAAAAGTAATTGTTTGTAAAACAAAATCATATATATAGATATATAATTTATTTAATTATATTATTTTTTAAAAATTAATTATATGTAAAATTGATTAACTAACTTAGAGATTAACTATATGTTGTCATATTAATGCTAGCATAAGTGCATAATACTCTATTTGAATTATATCATCTACCTACCTTCTACAATTTAACTTTATATAATAATAATAATAATAATAATAATAACAAGTGATATTTTTAAATACCTTTCCTGAAATCTACCAAAATTACATAAATATAAATTTTTATGAAATTAATAGAAAGTATTCTTTAATAGTAAAAAATATATATTTAACCATTTGTTAACTACATAAGATAATAAAATGACTAGAATAGCTTTATGTATATAATTTTAAATTAGTAATTTTTTCATATGTTTTTCTTGAAATTTTAAAAAGTAATAGAAAATATCCCTAAAAGTTAGTTTTTATTATTTTGACATATAATTTAATTTAATTTAATACATATGCATAAATTAATAAATATACATAAATTAGGTACTAATTTTAACAAAATAATATTATAAATTATTTGATTGTGTAGAACTATAAATCATTTAATTTAACAAAAATATATAAAATTATATAATATGATATATACAAATAAGTACTATAAATTATTTGTTTATATATAACCATTTTAACAGTTGTGAAATATTTTTATACCTAATTTGATAATATAAATAGATAAATGATTATAAAAATATTTCATAACATTTAAATTTATAATACCTATTTGTATTTGTTCATATCATACGATTTTATATATGTTTATCAAATTAAATGATTTGCAATTTTATACAAGCAATCAATTTATAGTATTATCATATTAAAATTAGTACTTAATTTATATATTATTATTAAATTAAAGTAGGTGTCAAAATACAAAAAATAGCTTTCCGTAGTAATTTTTTATTAGTTTTCTAAACTTAAAAGGAATTATTTAAAAATAATAATATTAATATATAAACTTACACATATAAAAATATTTTAATCATTTCATTATTTTAATTAGTCAACTAATAGTCAAACATAACTTTTTTATTATTAAAAGGTTCTTTCTATTAAAAAAATATATTTATATGTGATTTTATCAAATTTTAAAAAATATATTTAAAATTATTCCTAATAATAATAATAATAATGCGATGATGATGATAATGATAATGATGATGGTAGCACTAATAATTATAATAATAACTTGTACGCACCCAAAAATTAATTTTAAAAAAACAATTGCTAGGGTGAAAAAGTAAAATAAAGTAAAAGTAATTTAAAACATCATTTGTTGTTAATTAAAATGTTAAATTTATGAATATGAATGAAAGTGAACATCATTTCATAAAGAAAGAAAAAATTATTTAACTTGTCTCTTACCAGCAAACATGAGATATAAACATTAGATTTGCAAATAAACATTTATGTCATATGATTTTCATTATTATTATATTATTGCTTTATTATATAACTATATATAATCTAAAATTTAAATCATAATGTTAACAAGTAATTATTATTATAATACATATTATCTAATTTTTAATTTATTTAATAATTATATATATGTATGTGTGTGTATGTGTGTGTGCGCACGCGCTTATATGTATTATTTTACATTATTTTTTTATTGTTTTGAATGTCTTTGAATATTCGATATTTTAGTTGAATTTGGATACAAATACTAACAATGTGTTTTTTCTTTTATATGATTAATTTATGCAAATTTTATTTATTTCAACTAGATATGAATAAAAATATCCCAAAATTTTAGACAAAAACTTAATTATTTTCTAAATATATTTATTGATTAAGCAAAACAAATCATTCAATTAACTTACTTGTTAATAGAAAGTTAATTACTTTTTAAATATCTTTACTAGTCGATTAAAATAATCATCTAGTTAATTTACTCACTCGGTAAAAAATTAATCACTTTTTAAATATTTTTATCGACAATAAATTAAGCACTTTTTTAAAAAAATTTTGTGTACGATTTGCCCACCAAAAAAAAAAATTTGTATACTTACAAAAATAGTTATGTATTAATCAAACTGATTATTAGATATCTAACAAAAACAGAACTAAACTCCTAATTGAAACTATTACACTTTAAAATCTACAAACCACAAACAATAAAGCTATACAAAATTTAATTTATCAAGATGACTGAAATAATTATCATATGAATTTATTTGATAGTTTGAGTTATAAACTGAAAATTTTTGAATTATAAGCAAATTGAATATTTATGTCACAAAAACTGTTACAGTAATTATTTCATGCAATGAAATTCATCATGTGTAAAAACTATATAAAGCTTCATCAATTAGCAAAGCAACGCAAATAAAGCACAATTCTCTTTAAAAAAAAAAAGTATCTAGTTTTAACCACCAAGTAACACACGTGTAAAAAAAATTGTTAAGTTATTAGCCCAACCATGCCACGCATATATACATATTTCGTAGATCCAAATAGTCACTGCTTTGTCCAATCTCTATCTGACATTCAAGCACTTATCTCATTTGTACCTGCGACCACAATGAAAAATATATTCTCATAAGTAACATATTCTTATTTGATGCAACTTATAGTATAATTATAAAATCAAAGATTCATTTAAGTGATAGAGTAATGTGTATTAACACAAAAAGTAAATATTGATATCAGAGTATATGTGCTTATTGTTTGTGCATATTACATATTGTATACCATTCAAATCAATTCACTTCGCATGTCATTCCCGTCTTATTGGTGCCTTGTTTAACTTCTATGGTGGCCTTTGAGTTTTGAGCGCTAGAAACTTTGCTTGCTTTGCAAGGATTTCATGTTTACGCGATATTTTATTGAACCTCTACTTTCTTTAAATTGATGTTGGGTATGCGCCATTAGTGGCCTTTAGGATTCGCGAGTTAGAAACTTACAAGTGATTGAAAAATTTTGATTGGCTATTGATGCAAACTAGAAATTGAAAAATATATATATATATATATAATATTGGGATGTTTAAATAATTTTTTGTCACATTTTTATTTTAGTTGCATATCTTTACTGCACACTGTAAATGAGTCATTTCCATTTAAAAGTAATGGTAAAGCATTTTATCCAATCATCAATATCACATCTCCACTCAAGCTTTACTGAAAATATCTAATGAGCAAACTTTTTCCTTCGTATCTTTTACAACCACCACCGCCCCCCTGTGCATATTCTAGGAGAATAGGTTGTTGACCCTCACTTAAATCACTATATTTGCTATAGAAATGGCGCATAAAACTTATTAATCATTAAATTTCTATTTATTTTCTTCGTTCTTTTCCACTTTAAACTATTCTCACAACATAGTTAGGAAAGCAAACATAAAATGCAAATAACTTTAGCTCTCCATGTGGATATATGGAACTTAACACTTAAACAATTTATCCAATCAACTAGCATAAATTGGATTATGAGATGCACAACTCAAAAATTGTGGCATACAAAACCTTCATATAGTAGCTAGAGCATAAACATATTTCCTGTACCTATTCATATTCAACCTGCGTTTTGACCTCGCTATGCCCTTTTCTAGCTGATCGAGTTTCAAGTATAATTGCATTAAAGAGTGCTTGAAAAAACAACGAGTCTGCTCATTATTAGTGTTCATGACCCCATCTAAAACTCATACATTTGCAGTGAAGGAAACACAAATGATTGTTGTATGGAATAAATAAGAAGTAGGAAATGTTCAATTGGTGATGCAATGAAAGAATAAAAAATACCACACTGAGATAAAATATGAAAAAAAAATGAAATTAGAGAACTATTAGGGAGTATGTAGACAATATGACTACACATATAATGTGCAATCGATACAAACCCTGTCATCATATCCCATATTTTGTTCACATTATACACTACTGGTGCAAGAATAAACGGGTTTGAGCTTGAAAACTTATTGAATCATACCATAACATAGAAGAAAATAAAGCACCTTTGTATTCATTATCGAAAACCCAATATCATTCAAATTTGACACTAAATTCTTACGTAAGTAAGCTCAATGATGCCAAGAAAACATAATAGAACATGGCAAAATCAAGAATTACCAGCATAATAGGGATTAAATATTGTCTAAATTGATTTCTAATTTACAATTTTAGCATTAACTACCAAGTAGTTGTATTGGAGCTACAAGTAGCACACATTCTTGCCCCTTTTATAGCGGGAAGGCAAAGATCAAACTTGTAAATTATACATTGTTGTCTAATATTAAGTCAACTGTTGTTGTCTTTAAATAATAATGTTATACATAAGATCTTGCAGTTATTTTTGCAAAAGCTAAAAAAAAAAAGAAGAAAACTATAAATTACCCCAATGATAGAGAAAGGAACAAGTGAAACAATAAAAAGAAATAAAGGCCAGCGCATTTAAGTTTAAGGCCTATACATTCACAATTCTCATGGAATCTCTGTTTTTTATGTAGGTCATCATAAGTTCAAATGTAAATTGTAGGGGCTCATAATTGTTGTAATTAAAAATATTTTTCTTCTTTTATATAAATTCTCGTACATTTAAATTTAAAGTCTAGGTGTTCATAATTCTCATAATTAAAAAAATCTTTTATTTTTTATGTAGATCCTCGCACATTTAAGTATAAAACTTATGAGTTTATAGTTCTCGAAATTAAAAATGTCTTTCTTTTTTACTTGAATTCTCACACATTTAAATATAAAATTTAAGAATTCATAATTCTCATAATTAATAAGGTCTTTCTTTTTTTTAAGCGTGCCCTCAGATGTTTAAATGTAAGTCGTAAGATCTCATAATATTTATAATTAAAAATGTCTCTCTCCCTTCTTATATATATATATATATATATATATATATATATATATATATATATATATATATGAATCTCTTGCATTTAACTGTAAGGTTTAGAAATTCATAATTCTTAAAATTAAAAAGATCTTCATTTTTTATGTAGATTTTCACATATTTATGTATAAAACCTACAAATAATAGTTTTCATAAAAAAAGAACTTCCTTTTTTTTAACATGTGTCTTCACACATTTAAATATAAAGTCTAAGAATTCATAATCCTTATGATTACATAGATCATCACACATTTAGGTATTAGGCTTAAAAATCTCATATATGAGCACATGATATTCTTTTATTGTGGGCTTAAAAATGTTTATTTATAAGTCTTAATACATTCATAGTCTTATTTTTTAGTTTAGTTGCTTTACTTGTGGGTTGGAACCCAATAAATGAAAATTCATATACAATATTAGTAATTAAAGAGTAATAGTAATAATAGTAGTAGTAGTAGCAATAATAATAATAATTGTAATTATGATTTTTATATATTTTTAAATAAAATTTTATTTCTTTTATTTATATTAAATAAGTGCCTTATCTCAAAAAAATGACCAAATTATTCTAATATTTTGAATTTTGGCCCTAATAATATAGGGGTATGTAATTAAATACAAATGAATATTTTGATTATTTTTTATAAAAATTAAAAATTTATTTTAGATAAATGCATTTATTATGTCCTTAATATGAAAAAAATGGACCAAATGATTAACTTCAATTTTTAAAAAACTTCTTTTACGTGAGGTGTATTTCGGTCATGTGCAACCTAGCTCATTTCAGATATTTAATTGGTTCTTTCATATGGATATCTCTAGTTATATGTTGTAAACTGTATTATTTTAAATAAATTGAGTTGAATTGGATTAAACTTGATTAAATTGGATTGGATTACAATGTATTAAATTAAAAATTGTACTACATTTAGTGTAACACATACTGAACAATATTATTAATTAATACATTTTTGATTTAGTGATATATTGGATTGTATTAATATTTGATTTTTTGAAATAATATTAATACTTAATTAATATATATATATATATATATGTGCTAATATATTATATTTTATTATTGCATAATATTATATTATATTATATTAAAAAAATAAAATTGTACCGCTGCCACATCTTTTACTGGCATCATTTTTGGTCAATGAATATATTTATAATTGCTCTTTTTATGATCTACATAATATAATGATATTATCATTATTTCTATTGGATTGATGATTTATCATAAATCTAAAATTTAATTTTTAATTAATGATATTTTAATTTTAGATTTATAATAAACAGTAGTTAATAAATAATAGTTCAAAAAATATGAACTGCCAACAATAAATCAAGGTAATTGAAATTGAGCCTTGTATTTTCGGCTTGACAAAATTTACAGGAACGTCGCATTTATATATATATATATATATATAGGTTAGGTTATGGTATCAAAAATATCCTTCTTGTCTGCCTTTTTTCAAGTTTCTCAAATACGTTTTAAATTTTTCATACACAGTTTAAATGTTATAAATTCTTTTTATTATATTTTAAATTTTTTATTATATATTTTAAGTATTATTTAATATTTATTTTATATATTTTAATTTT
This sequence comes from Swietenia macrophylla, assembly GCA_032401905.1. Taxonomy (NCBI): domain Eukaryota; kingdom Viridiplantae; phylum Streptophyta; class Magnoliopsida; order Sapindales; family Meliaceae; genus Swietenia; species Swietenia macrophylla. Next base: position 6,330,173 of record CP135584.1, on the reverse strand, counting down.
TTATTTTACTTCAAATTTTACAAAATATGTTTCAAATCCTATACACATAAAATAAAAGGAAGGCAACGATATTTGAAGGTATTGTAGCCAAGTTCTCAACGCGCATGCACGCACGCACAAAAATACATACAACATACACAAAAGTTTTGAGTGAGTATAAGAAAAATTTACACATACACGTGCACGCAGGCGCACAAGTTTTGAGTTTAGTACAAGAAGGGAAAATCCTACGAGCTTGTACAACTAGTGACGTGGCTAATCAAACAGAATATCAAGCTGGGCAATACAGATTGTTATGCTTTAATTAAAAGGACCAAAAAATGAAGGAGGCGTTGCAGCCGACAGAGAAAAGAATTGTCAGCAGGTGAGACACTGGACTGCAAGGTGGCTGATGCAGAAAATTTGGGAAATGACTAAGAGATGACAAAGCACGGACATGGTTGCATTTCTCATTCTTAACAGTTATTAGAGAGGTTTCATCTCGGGTCAGTAAATTGAAGGATTTCGAATTTGTAACATACGGAAATCCACTTTCTTCCTTAACTTAAAAGAAGGAATGTAAGTCAATTCTCCTAACATAAATATAACATTATAAATTCAAAGTACTTACACCCGAATAATTTATATAAATAAAAAATAAAAAATAAAAAATTTAAATATATATATATATAGTATTTAGTTATACGATTATAAAAAAACAATAAACACAATTTAAAATTCTCGATATATAAATTATTTTATATCACAATTAATTATTCGAATAATTATATTGTACTAATTTATTTATAATTTAATATATTTATTTATTTTTTTTTATTTTAAATAATTTATAATAATTTTTATCTATTTTTAAAATATATTTAATTATATTTATAACAAAATTAATTAGTATTTAAAAAATGTTATCATAAATATTATTAAATATAAAAATAAGGTGTATTTTTAAATACTTACCCTAGTGATAATTTTCACATATTTCTTCTGAAATTTAAAAAACTAACAGAAAGTACTTTTCAAAGTTATTTTTATATTTTAACATCTAATTTAATTTAATTTAATTTAATTTAATATATATATATATATATATATTATCTAGTAATTTTAATAAGATGATATCATAAATTGCTTGCTTATATGGAATATAAATCCTTTAATTTAATAAATATATATAAAATTATATAATATGAACATATGCAAATAAATATTATAAACTATTTTTTTGTATAAAATTACTTTAACTGTTGTGAAATATTTTTATAATTATTCAAATTAGTTAAATCATAAATTAGTATTTTAAAAAATAAAAAATTTTAAAAATGAGAATTTTTTGTAAGATAAAAATAAAATTTTATAAATATTTAACCTGTTCAATTTTTATTTTTTTTAAAAATGAGAATTTATGATTCAGCTAATTTTAATAATTATAGAAATATTTTATAATAGTTAAAATACTTCTATAAAAGTAAGCAATTTATAATACATATTTATATATATTCATATCATATAAGTTTATATATATTTATTAAATTAAATGGTTTATATTTCTATATAATCAAGTAACTTATACTATTGAAATGTTAAAATTAATATCTAATTTATATATATTTATTAAATTAAATTAGATATCAAAATATAAAAAATAGTTTTCAAGATTTTTTTGGTTAATTTTTGAAATTTTGGAAGAGGTATATAACACATATCACTAATATCTAAAATTATATATTAAATTATTTTAATTATTTTACTATTTTAATTTATCAACTAGCGGTCAAATATAATAATTTTACTGTTGAGAATATTTTCTATTAATTTTTTAAAAACTTATATTTATGTTTGATTTTATTGAACTTCAGATAAAATTTAAAAATATTTCATAAAAATAATAATAAAATAATAATTGATTATAATTTATTTGATCATTTAAAAATTATATCAAACTATGATATTTATTTATTAACATAATTATTAAATAAATTAAATTTAAGTTAATTTCTTTTAACGTAATAAAAATATAAAATAAGATCGATATGATAATTCGAATTATCACCTCTATTGGCAATACCATCACTCAATCAATAGCACTATGGTTCAAAGAAAACAACCAAACTTTCACAAAATCCAAACAAAAACATGGTAATTTTGAAACATTTTCTTGCCGCATATCGGAGCAAAACTAGCCTATCTGTAAAAGTATGCCACAAGAAACTATTTAAGCATGTACCACGAAAAAAGCAATTGCCAGCTTCAGAGCCGGTTCACAGATACGTGAAGTAGTGAAGTAGCAACTATCCATTCAAATTATACCGAGCAAGTACCGTTAACATACAAGTAGCCAGCGAGCCAGACAAATTTTTATTTACAATTTAGCAGCAGCTCACAGCGTCTTATTAAGGAAGTACAAGCTAACTCCAGAAAAAGGGATAGTCCCGACTTGAGTACAACCAAGTATAAAACAATCTCCAAAGAAAAACAGTAGCCGCATGCATCTAACATTCCCGCTTCAGAAGCTTGTTAATCAAAAAGTTACTCTTATGTTCAATTATATCACTCAGGGCAGCATTTTTTCCAAAACAATTGAAAAACATGCAGCCGGATGGAGATGGAGGTGATACCAATGGCCAATTGCCAACACCAATGAGATACTCGTGCTCAAGTGCGTCATTAACTGTAATTCTCTGTGTCGGATTCAAGCAGAGCATTTTCTGCAAACACGCAGAACTAAGGCATGAGTAAAGAAAAGTGCAAATCTGATAGACAAGTTGAAGTACCATTGTTTTGCCTTCCACTTCGTTCTACAAGTTAATGTGTTTCGTTTAAATGTTTTCCATAGAAATGAAATCAATTAATATTCTGCGATTGTCAAGTTGAAAACTATTTCATGTGTGACTATGAGGCATCTTAAAAACTGGTGCACAGATACACATGCATGTCCAAACACAAAGAAAGGAAGGGGCAAGGGAAAGAGGATCAAAGTTCATCAGTTAGTTCATAAGCACTGCCTATAAATAATGAACTTATGAGCTTCATATGTTCGATGATCTCCCTCGCAGCATGGTCTACTTCAAGGGAGATTACGAGCACTTGCCAAAAGAGAATATTGATACTCACAGAAAGAAGATCAACTCCAGCTAGTTCCAGATCTGGAAAATTTTCGGCCAAATTCTGTACAGTAACAAATCGAAAAAATATTAATCATATAAATCCAAGATTCTTGATATTAATTAAAAAAACAAGAAAAAAAGATCAAAGAAGAAAAAAACCATTTCAGAAGATTTCTTACTGCCGTGTGCCTAGGATACAAAGGAAGTTCACTAATATAAGTCACTCCAGGCCAAGTTTCCTCAGTTGGTGTACCCAAAAGGCTTCATAAAAGAAACTTCATGTTAGAAGGCTTTTACATTGAAAAAAGATATAACTAGGAAATTTTCAAGGCTGTGAAATACCTAAACATGAGTGACAACTGATTCATCTTTGTGCCAGTGAACAGAGGCTTGCCAGTTATCATCTCAGCGAATATACAACCCACTGCCCACACATCTATTGGAGTAGAGTATGCGGTGTAGCCAAGCAATAACTCAGGAGCTTTATACGGCGAATATATAAACTGAGAGAGCATAAAAGGCAAATGAGTTAAGGATATTGGTGCTGCTATCTTGTAGAGCAAATAATCAACAAGTAAAATCAGTGCACAACAAACAACTTGTATCCTAAGTTCTCAATTTTAAGGTAATACTGTAGCGGAAGAGAACAACTTTGACCAACAAATTCTAATGGCAACTGTCTAACTACAATGCTAAGACAAATCATTCTATAAGACTTCCTAGATTTAGGTATTTGCATATCCAAAATGTCCGGAGAATTGAAAGAAGCAAAAGTTATCAGTAACGAGATCAAAGTAATGAAAACAGAACATTATGATCTAGCTAAGGCCAAAAGCTAATAGATAGAGTAAAAGATAGATATTAGTACATCACGGGAATATTCTTTTCGAGTTACTCCAAACGATCTGGCAAGCCCAAAATCTGCGAGCTTCACTGTGTTGTTTTTGAGATCTATCAGCACATTATTTGGTTTCAAATCTCTGTGCAGAACTTTAACTGAATGGCAATATGCCAAACCTAGAAGAATTTGCTTCAGGATAGCCTGTAAAGGGATAGAAAAAGAATGAAAATCACAGTTGCTGTCAAGAGATCAGAACACCCAATTTCCACCATCATGTCCAGCACTCATGAATACAAAAATTATAGACGGACCACTTACTGACAATTTGGTATTGAATGCTGTATAATCTTTCAATAAATTATTCTATGTATCCATTTAGTTTTCAACACAATAAGTTTATGCGTTTTCTTGGCCGTTGGTAATATAAACTGCAATAACGTGAGTATATGTTTTCTTTTCCTACAAACAATAAATGAAGTTATTCCCATGAAAATGTTCACATATTAACATAATATCTGCACAAACAAAATATATACTAAATAATAATTTTAACATTGCAATGTTATGAAAAGAAAATCATCGCATCTACCATGTGCTTTCTGATCATTTAATTGTGTGCCACGTGCTTTGTGACAGAACAACAATACTCATTCAAAGTGTTATTTGAATAAAAGTTCCGGAAAGAATGAAACAGAAAGATCTTGCTTACTTTTATTGTGTGGCAATTCAGATTAATCTTTTGCGTGGTGATGAATGAATGCAGATCAATGTCCAGGTACTCAAAGACAAGAAAAACATTCTTTCCTCCGCTCAATACATCCAGCAACCTGTAGCCAAATTGTCACCAAAACCATAAAAATATATATATATATATATATATATATGTGTGTGCACGCGCGTGCGTCCATAGCATATTTGATTGATGACATGTCAAATTAAATCCCATATTGTCGAGGCAATACATACAATGTAAACATCATTTTCAATAAATGAGAAAAATCAGCATCTAAATTATTTATATGCCAATCGCGGCAGCAGAGAGGAGTACGCTGAAATTGAAATCATAATGAATTCTGTTACATGCAGTAATCGAATTACTAATCACACAATAACCAAATACAATCATAAATGAAAAGGTGTACTGAAAAGGAATTATATATAATTAGCTCCACTAAGTAGTTTTTAATGTACATTTTGAGTTTAAATATATAATTCGGCATGTCCTGGACCAACTCCTGATACTCCTAGTTGCCATCCCACTCCCAAACTAGATTAACAAGCATATAGTCCATTAATTTAGTACTTTTTCTATACAATGAAGATATTAACTGATTCAAGTTCTATCCTGCTCATTGTGCTGTGAACTGAGGATTAAGTAGTTGGGAATAAACTGTGATAAATTCCAATATGGAGCACAAAAACATTCCGCAGTTTAAAGCTTCACTGTGCAATTATAACAGTCAGTGCATGGTGCAACCATATATCATGTTTTCCTAAAATACTACCACCAAAATTCCCTTCTCAAAATTTAATCTTAACTCAGAAGCAGTGTGTCGACTAAACCCAAGTTAGATTTCTACAAATCTGGTGAAAAAATCATTATAATCTGTAGGCTGTAAAGTGAGCAAATATCGGTTAGAATACCTGCTGTAAAGTGGCAAATATCAGTACGAATACCTTACAACATTTTCATGTTCCAACTCCTTCAGAAGAGATACTTCTCTTAAAATATAGAATGGAACACCTTCAGTCTCACTCCTAAAAGGAATCATCTTGATAGCCACCTCCTGGCCTGTTGTTAGATTACGACACTTGTAAACTTCACCATAGCCGCCTGCTCCTATCTTCTTGATTTCCTTGTAATTCCAATCCCTCACCCTTTCCATTTGATCTGATTCAAAAAAGAGACCAGAAACAAGAAAAGGCCGAAAATCGAGAGTATTAAATGAATCCATTTGGAAATTGATATTATATGTAGAATGATTTACAAATTAGAGCATGTCGCGTCTCTCAAACTGACAAGAATGCTGAAAAAGAAAGCCGCAAGTTTATTTTTCACAGAGATAATTTCAGTAAAATTAATTATTTTCAAGATCCATTAGGTGTAAAAAGGACCTTGAATACCATAATTGAATAAAATGAATCAGATTCAGACGCTTGTAGAATCATTAAAAAAAAATAGAACCATGGAACTATATGTCATCTAGCCGTGAAAATCACAATATCAAAGAATTAAGAATTCATGAACAGAAGATGAATGATTGAATTACCACCCGACCAATTAACAAACCAGAATAAGAAGCTGATTTCAAGAAATGAAAAATCGAAGATGAACCAACCAATCGAAAATCTTGGGAAAAATAAACGCAAAGTGATCGTACCTGAACGAACCGAACCGGCTTCGGAGAGAGAAACTGTTTGTTTCGGATAGAGCAAAACGGTCTGCTCTTAGAGTCCTACAATTCCCGCCAAAACGTTTAAATGCATCCGGCCGTAGACGTCCGTATTTATTTAGTTTTCATATTTGATTGAAGTATAATCTGGTATTGGTTTTTGGTTTTTGGTTTTTTTTTTTTCCCTTAAAAATGGACGACAAATTTTATTTGTAATTCAATCTTAAAGACTTTAATTTATAATGTTAAGAGGCGGACAATAAATAAAGTATTTGAATCCAACCATTAAAATTTGAATTTTTGATTCAGTTTTTTTTTTTTTTTAAACTTTAGTATTTATGATTCAGAAAATTAGGTATAGAATAAATTAAAGTAAGGTTTACTACCTAATGTGACACAAAAACTGTTAAGAGAGAAAATAAACTCTGCACAGATTAACAGGCATGCATCTGCAGAAGCGCAATAAGTTTGTCATTTCTTTCTTGCAACCAGAGAGTAAAGAAGTAATATCCACGACGGTTGTACACTTCAAGAAGCAATTATCAATTTATTTGGTGCATTTACATTATTCATCAAATGGACCTTCAAGCTAACTATATAACACCAGCCAACACAGCATCAAAAACTGGTGATGGTTAGAGATCAAGCTACGTTCTGCAAATCTTTGAGGTATGGGTGCTGAAGTGCTTGACGAGCTGTAATTCGTGTACTTGGATCCAAGCTAAGCATTTTCTGTGGATATAAAAAGGTAAAAACAATGAGAATCATACATCTCCAAGCAAAGAATTTTAAACTACTTGAAATTCTTAGAGCAGCTGTGTCATGCAGGCTACAGACATTGTTTCTGTTCTCTTCATATGGGCAATTCATCATTACTTGTAGTGAAATCTGCAAACAAATTGCATGCATAAAATTGTAACCTATAGAAAGAAGATCAATTCCAGCTGGTTCGAGACGGGACTTCTTCAGCAAGCTCCTGCATCGCACAAGGAAACTTTAATAACAGTTCGCTCTGTCAGATGAAATTTTTGAAAAACCTTCTAAAATTTTGCTACAAATCGTCTCACGAGTGTAAAAAATAAAAAATAAAAAAAACCAGGAAAGTCTCATACTTTTGGTCTTTTCTTGGGGACATAACCAAGTTCAAGACAGAATGAAGAAAATTCTGGCAAGGTTTCTGAATCTGGCTTACCCATGATGCTTCATATAAGAAAGTTGGATAAATAAGATATTGTATAAAAGGAGTGCAACATTTCCACACAAAGTGCTTAGCTGGAAGAGTTTAGCTATAATTCACCTGAAAATTGCAAACAGTACACCGGCAGAACCAATACAGCCCCTAGGATGAAACAGACACTGGAGGGTCACCATCTCAGCAAATATACAAGCCACAGACTACACATCAGCTGGACTGAAGTATTGGCCAGAACCAAGCAGGCGTTCAGGTGCCATGTAACAGAGACTTGCATCCTGGAGGAAATACCAAAATTATTGGAAAACACATTGCAACTACTGCTGGAATTGGAAAAGTTTAAAAGAAACATATCATATTGTTGAGCTTAGCTCTAAAAGTACTGCAATTCAAGTACAATATGATAGTTAACAACTTGTTTGAATTCTTATATACAAGTAAAGAAATGTTCCACAAGCATGTCAGAAAGCATTCTACCATTACATTTACTAAGCATACAAGAACATGAGAGCCTGTCATGGAATAATGTCACTAACAACCGGAAACATCCGTCTACTGATTTTCTTGTATAAGATCTAAAACATTTCTCCTCACAAAATGAATACAATTATGAAGCTGCAAATGTCATAAAGTGTATACAAAACATATGATATATTAGTTAAAGATTGTATTAAATATTAGAAACACAAGTGAAAGAAAGAGGAAAGAAACAACGAAGAAAGATAAAAGGGTATAAGACTTGACAATGGTGCAATCCGTTTTTAAAAATATAACTTACCAGCATGTTTATTTGCACTCACTCCAAAATACAGTATTCAATCAGCATATTTGTTTAAAATAGAATAATCATTAACAATAACAACCAACAAGTTAAAAGGTTAGACCAACGATGGTAAAAAGGGCAAATATTAATACCTCGGATGTATATTTCCCAAGAGGAACATCAATTGAACTAGCAAATCCAAAGTCAGCGAATTTCACAATATCCTTACTGCAATCTATCAGCAAATTTTCTGGCTTCAAATCCTGGTGGAGAATTTTCTGAGAATCACAATATGCAACACCAGAAAGAATTTGATGCAAATACTTCTGCAGATAAAGGTCAAAATATAAGATTGTAATGTCAGGTGTCATATTGTCATTACTTCCATAGTAATTGACTCAGACACCTTACTTTACAAAAGCATCAGTTATAAACATTTATCATCCATATGAAATGCAACTATATGGTCTTCTAAACAAGGGTATAAGGTAAGGTTGTATTAAAATTGGCATGGTGATTCCTAATACTCTTATTTTAGCGATTAAACAATGAAAAGTCACTTAAAAGGCATCGTTTTCTAAACATGGCTATAAGATAAGGTAAGGTTGCAACGCTATGATTTTTTTGTTATCTGTAAGGATGTTTTGAATGCCACTTAAAAGACAATGGAATAACTTCAGTTTCCAATTAAACAATGAAAGAAAAATAATAAAGTGGAAAAGGAACCGAGAGAAGACAATTATGATCGGATAAAACCAAGATTATTGAGTGAAAATATCAAAGCTTTTGTAAGCATAAAATAGTGTAAGACACCAGTTTGTCATTATCATTAGTAAGCATAAAATGATGTTACCTGTTTGAGAGAAAGAAAATGTACAGACAAACATACTTCCCAAATATCTCCATCAGTAAAACAATATTCACAAGAAAAGCTAATTATCCATTCAACAGCAGAATGATACTACCCACTTTTATTGTCTGTGAATTCTTAGCAACTGACAGTTGACTTCCCATGAAGTGCTCCAGATCAAAGTCTATATACTCAAAGACGAGATCAATGCTTTCTTTACTACTTAGTACATCCACCAACTTGCAACAGAAACTCAAATCGCAAATTTTGTTCATATAAATTCAAATGTATGGATATACAGACACACATACAATCATATCTCATTCTACTGCCAGTCTCCAAATGAACAGAATAAATGGGTATAGCCAGTTTGTAGAGCATTGAATCCAATCCACTGAGGCATCAAGTTACTTAGGTGACCACGTCAGCTGACTAGAAACAATTGCAGTTGTCCTATCTTAAAATTGCAGTGAGCATCTGAAGGGTAAATATCTCAATCAAGAAAAATAAAAATAAAAAAACGTATTGCCCATTCTACTCTATTGACTAGGATATTTGTAAGACATTTTCTTTGCTTTTCATTAATCATATTTATAAAGGTTTCAATTTAAAAAGGAAAACAAAAAAATTTCTCATTGCTAATGTGACTGCTTGATTATGCTAACAAATTATAGTCTAAGTGGATCTTCAAGCATTTTACATTCATTGTTTGTACCCTTGAAGACCATAACTGATTGGACACAGTACCACTTTCATCATTTCCTGGTCTTTGTAGCAATTCAATATTATGTAAAGATAGGAAGAAGTTAAATCTCAAAGGCAGAAGCTAATGTTGTCGGCTCATCAGTCTAAGAAAGGCAACGAAGATAACAGATCACTTTAAAGCAAGAATTTTGACCAGGTTACCGTACGTTTGGTTTGCTTGTTTACAGTGGGACCATAAAGATAGGACAGACCATGGTGCTCTAAATGAGAAATATGGAGCATAAGTGGCTAGACATTTGGAAGAACATGGATCACGAACATCTTTGATTTCTCAACTCTTTCAATGTAGATTATGCATAACGCAATCTTGTAAGGCCCTCCGGTTTGTAACATCATTTTAAAATGAAGCAATGACAAAGACTAGTACATTTGCAGAGTTTCAACATGCATTTACATGCTGAAGTTATGATTCCCATCTAGAGGCATACACCATCCCAACACTTAAACCTGAACCACAACATGTTCGAACAGCAATTTAGTTTTGCACTATTCCTGCTCAGAAAACTAACATAAAGATCATCTAATCAGAAACAAATGAAATTTCCTAAGCCATAATCCATTCAGCTTGTCACTCTGGACTTTTGGCTTTTCCCAAGAACATTTGGCACAGAGAAGGATATGACATCAAAATGAAATTTATGAAAATTAGAAGCTGTCCATTAAGATTATGCCTTGTATGTAGCTATCCAATGATATATCGAATGGAAATAGGGTTGATTCAATGGAGTATGTATCAAACCAAAGACTTCGTAGAGTTCATTACTAATTCAAAAATGTGATAAAGATAATCAATCATCAAACCTCACCACAATTTTTCATATTTATATAAAAGGTCTTTTCAATTGACTCAAAATGATTGATTGAAGTAATTTATTTCTGTGGTTTCATTTTATTGCAACTTATTCCAACAGTGAAAAGCAATTGCAGCCAAGTGTTTACCGAATGATGTTTTCATGCCCCAGCTCCTTCAAAAGAGAGGCTTCTCTGATTATTGAGCTAGGCACTCCTTCAGATGGATTCCTAATGTATATTTTCTTCGCAGCTACAGTATCACCGATAGAGGGATCACAGCCCCTCTAAACCAGGCCAAAGCTGCCTCCTCCCATTAGTGCCATTGGTTTGTACTGCCCATACTAACAGTCCATCGGTTAGAAGTACAAGAGGATTTTAAAGAAAAAATGTGAAGTACATAGACAAAGCAAATCTCCCTCACCTTGTCCTCCATTTGAATAGGTCGAAAAGGTCCACACTCAAAGAGCAACTGAAAATGCTGATTTATAAAATGAAACAGGAACAAAATACAGTAAAAAGATTAACAAGATAAACAAAATCACCATATGAATAAAAGATTGGTAAAACCTTAATAGATACAAGAAAGAAAGATGTTAGCCTAGCCCTAGAATAATGCACAACATAAACCAAAGAAACTACCATGAAAAATGATAAATTGGTAGTCGTTTCCAAAATCCAATAATAAAAGGGTTTTAATCTCTGAAGGAGCATGATCCCAACACTTAAGTTAGAACATTGTAAAACAAATTTGGCTAGAGCAGCAGCACTTTGAGTCCGAAATGGAATAGGAAAAATCTATCCCCTCTTTTGGTTCATAAGGTGTCAACAGCTCAACAAACAAGGAGGAAATAATCTTTATTCACTATTTTCCATCAAAATATAGGCTTTGATATGGCAGTTTTCATTTCCAAACTAATTTATCTTTTTCAATTAACTTTGCCTAATTGAATTAGATGAAATTTACAGTAACAATCCAAAAGACAAGGTACTCAATTCCTAAGATTGCATGCAAGAAGCTCTATAAAGCCTCAAGAATAGTGGATGATAAAAAAAAAAAAAAAAACCCTCTAACCTTAGTTAACAATAATTTTACCTATATTTCTCTTTTTCATAATGATTTTAGTAACAACCAGGCAGACCAATGAAAGAAAATGAATTCAATAATGTTCACTAGTAAGCCCTGAAGCATATTTGCAACTGAGCATTGATCTAAGTTGAAGCTTATTCCAAAGAAGAACAGAAACATCATTTAATCATCAAAACTCACCGTTCGGTTGCTGAGAAATAGATTGTCTTTTCTTTTCTTTTCTTCTGCCTTCCTTTCTAGGCAACCAAATGGAGCACAGAAAGAAACGATGTTTGTACCTGATCTTGAAAGCTAGAGTTCGTTAGTAATGGAGAGAATACTGCTAGCAAAGAGAATCATTTTCAGTTGGGTGCCAAAAAGAGCCAGGACTAAATCTCTTTGGTTTGCAGTGGATCGGGTGTAACCCAATTCATGCGATCCGACTCATTTAACAAAATTCCGATTCGTCAAACCCATTTCCACATAAATATTTCTTTATTTAATACGACAAGACTAAGAGATCAGACAAACGTGCCATGGGATCTGCGGTACTGGGTTGTAAAAACTGAAAAGGTCAGTTAACCACGCAACTCACAAATGTATTAAATTTATTTTATACGTACCAAGTTCATTTTTTTAAAAAAAAAATATTTTAATATTAAAAAAATAATTAATTAAAATTATAAAAATAATTTCTATGCAACAATTTCTTCTCTTATTGTTATATCTTTCAAATTTTTAAATTAATTTTAATGTTAATTAATTATATTTTTATAATTTATGTATTAACTAATTTTATTTTATGTTTAAAATGTTTGAATTTACATAAATTTAAGTATTTAAATTTAAATAAATTTAGGTAATAAAATTTTTTTTAATTTTGTATTTAATGATTAATTATTTGTAAATACTTAATGATTTAATTAATATATTCAAGTGTATATTTTTAAATTAAAAAAATTAAATATCCATCAATTAAAAACTTTTGACAATCGAAAAAAATGACAATTATATTTATTTAAAAGAATAACGTAGAGAATAATAAGATAGGTAACTAATTATTTTATAAGTTAAGAAATTTATACTTTAATTAACAAAAATTAAATCATTACTTAGAATATAAGGTGTGACAATTAAGAATACCTAATATTAATACATCCACTTAAATTATAATATCTCAATTTTACTCTTACTCAAAATATCTTAATAACTCAACCAAACAAGTAAATGTTAATATAATTGAAATGCAAAACCATCTGTTGAAATGTAGTGATTGATGCCAAATTGTCAGGCGGTTAAAACGACGGCCTCTCCCTCTGAAGCAAGTCCCCCAATCCTAACAAAATGTTATAAAAATAAACTAGGCTTTAAAAACAGGTGATTGTTTTATGCCAACTTGAATTATGAAGAATGTATTCCAATGATAAATTATTTCAGATGGTGTATGACATTATTTTATCAATACAAGTTTTTCCTTTTTGAAAAAAAAAATAATGATAATTCATAACGATCAATAAGGATGAGCAAAAAAAATTAAAAATTAAACTGATATTTAATTTTAAACCCAAACTTTGATGACCCTTACAATATATTTTTATTCATTAATAAAATAAAGTGAAAAATACTAAAATATTTAAATAATTTTTTTAATTTTTAAATTATAATTTTAAAAATATTTTACTTTATTTTTAAAATTAAAATAAATATTATTTTTATTTTAAAGAAATAAATAAAGAAATTACTAGTCGGGAAAGTCATCTCTTCGAATTTAACTCAATTGTTTTCTCTTGTAGCGACTTATATTTGACATAGGGATAGTAGTGTGAGTTTTTGTATCATATTAAGTAAAAAAAATAATTCTAACTTGACTCTTTAAATAATTATGTCAATAATTAAAATTATAATTCAAAAAATTTATATTTTTATTAAATGCAAACATTCATCAACTATTTTTATAATAAATTACATAATTATTGTAAATTTTTATTTTGTAAAATTATTTTATTTTTTTCTCTTGTACTTTTTAATATAATATATCAATAATTTTAATGATTTAAAAATAATTAAAATACATAAATAGATTATTTATGTCAAATATAAGATTTTTTAAATTAATCTTGACCTTAATTGTCATTTATATATTGAATAATATGATAAATTTTTATAATCTGTTTAGTAAAATAATCGTTGATTGTTGGACTGTGAATTGCAATTTTTTTATTAAATAATTATTTAATTATTTATAATAAATTAAAATAATAAAATTTTTTTAAAAAAAATTTTATTACAGCAAAAAAGGAAGTAAAGTAAAAAAATTTAAGTACGATAATTTTATTATATTAATATAATTAAAAATAAAATTATTTAATTAATAAAATAAAATAAATTTATTATATTAATTATTTAATTTTATTATATTAATTATACTCACCTTCGGATGCTCCCTCAAACTTTATAAGCGAAGTTATTGAGTTAAATGGGTTTGTCTTTACATAGCCTCGAAGTTTTCATTGACTAGTAGAAAAACGTGCCTTCTAACAGCGTTCATGTTATCCCACCTAAGGTTCCGTTACTTTCCTTGCCACACGCTTTTATAAATATCTTCTTGTCGATTGCTTGTTCTGTTTACCCATATTGAATATTTAGAATCTTTGATCCTTGGCAGACAAACTTTTCAAACCAACCAAACGAAAGAGAGAGATCATCAATCATGGGCTCTGTGGAGGAAGATAGATCGCTCTTAGAAGAAGGACTCGTCGAGGTTCTTCAGCTCAAAACTAGTATCTTCTTTCAATATGTGGATTCAATTTTGACATCTAACTTTTGGGTCCTTTTTTCTGCAACCCTAGTTCACCTAAGAGATTTAGTGGATTCTGGAATTCGTTATTGATTGACTATACTGGAATTCGTTATTGATTGACTATAAATTTCGTTAATTTTAGTTTGGAGTGCAATTAATTGTTTACGCTTCGGTTTTGTCTCGTGTTAAGTTGGTTCGTATTTTTGAGTATTTCTGGACTTCTTTGTTTGGAATTTCTATTAACTTATCACTTCATCTAAGAGTTTTAGCAAATTTTCTTTCCTTTGATGCTTCCCACTATTGTTTATAGTTTACCCTTTGGGGCTGTGATTTTCTACTTGCCCTTTAAGTTTTTTTTTGCAATACTTTATTCAGGATTTAAATTATTACTCACCTTAAATGTATGAGTTTAAATAATAGGATCAAAGTTGAATGTTTAGTGTTATTGTTTTTGATGCATCTAGATTCAATTTGCTGACTTACATTGAGCATTTTGAAAATCAGTCTGCCAATATTTGATTTAGATGATGCCTTTATTCCGCGCTGAGCATGGTTCAGTTGGCTACATTTTCCTTGGCATCTATTCTCTGAAAATGGGCTCATTGTCCTTTCCCGCGCCACACAACACACACCGCGCCCCCCTCCCACCGCCCGCGCCCCCCCCCCGCGGGCGGTTATCATCCTTTTCTTCTAAACTTCCTTTGCATATAAGAATAATAGTGGCTTAAGCGGACCATTGTGGGTATTTATGGACTGCAAGATTAAGTACGGTGGAAATAATCAGCGTGTTCAGCCTTTGCCATGTGTTTCATGAATGTTGGTGTTTCTATTTACATGTTCTTTCTAATGAGGACATCATGTGACATCATTATATTTTGATAGAAAAAATATAATTACATGATGAAAGTTTTACAAGAGAATAGTGCTCGAAATGAAAGTTTCAACACCTTGTGCTTGCATTAACCCAAGTTTTGTTAATAGCATAGACCGGATTATATGGCCTATCTGCATGCTTTTTCTTTTAAGTGATGACTTATTTCCCTCAGTTAATTAGAAGATTTATTACATTCATAGTTGAAACATACTAAGAAGCTATATGTGCGTTCTTAAGGTCTGTAATCTGGACGTCAATGGAAATCCAGTCATCAAACCATATACAATTTATTCTTCTTTTATTTCATTGGAATACTTGTATTTTACTTGCTCCTTTTTTTTCAGTTGGCTTTTCATCATAGTGAACAAGTTCCTCTTAAAAATTTCCTCTCTCTCTTTCTAATCTACCTTGAAATCCGAATGCCTTTTGTCTTATATGATTCTTTTATGTCTTATATTTAGAATGAAAGCAGTGGACTGTACACAGGAGATGGCTCAGTTGACATTAACGGGAAGCCTGTTCTGAAGCAGAACACTGGAAACTGGAGAGCATGCCCTTTCATTTTGGGTGATTTATGTTTCTTCTCCATTGTTCTTTGTATTCAACAGTTCTTATTTCTGACATTTGTAATCTGAACTGCAGGTACCGAGTGTTGTGAACGTTTGGCCTACTATGGAATCGCCACTAATCTTGTTTCTTATCTTACCAACAAGCTACATGAAGGAAATGTATCTGCTGCAAGAAATGTTACCACCTGGCAGGGCACTTGCTATCTTACACCTCTTATTGGAGCTGTCTTGGCTGATGCTTACTGGGGAAGATATTGGACAATTGCTGCTTTCTCCACAATTTACTTCATTGTAGTTCATCTCTCTTTATCTGCACCAATTTCTTTTGTCTATGTGTCTTTTCATATTTTCTTGTGGTCTTCAGTGATGTGAAGTTTTAATTGGTTTAGGGAATGTGCACCTTGACTCTCTCAGCATCAGTTCCTGCATTGAAGCCGGCTGAATGTGTTGGTTCTGAATGCCCTTCAGCTACTCCAGCCCAGTATGCAGTATTCTTCTTTGGGCTTTATCTGATTGCGTTGGGGACTGGTGGGATTAAGCCTTGTGTTTCATCTTTTGGGGCAGATCAGTTCGATGATACGGATCCTAAAGAAAGAGTAAAGAAGGGATCATTCTTCAACTGGTTTTATTTTTCTATAAACATTGGTGCACTGATATCAAGTAGTTTTCTGGTGTGGATTCAAGACAATGCTGGGTGGGGAATAGGATTTGGAATTCCTGCATTGTTTATGGGCATTGCCATTGCAAGTTTCTTTTTAGGCACTTCACTATATAGATTTCAAAGACCAGGGGGAAGCCCTATTACAAGAATGTGTCAGGTTTTGGTTGCTTCATTCCGTAAGTGGAAGCTGGCGGTACCTGAAGACAGTAGTCTCTTGTATGAAACTCAAGACAAGACCTCTGCCATCAAAGGAAGCCGGAAGATTGAGCATAGTGATGAACTCAAGTAAAGTTTTTTCTTTTTCCTCTGAATTAAATACTTTTCCATTATAAACTTTTTTTATTCTTTCGACCCTTCGGTCGTTTCCTGTTCTCATCATAAAAGTTCATTTGTTAAGTTTGAATTGGAAACATCACAATGTAAAATTTGGTGTCCTTTCGGCATCCGCTTAATTTAGATCTTTATATTCTGTTTCTGCATTTGGAAACAAGATATTTAACCTAAATGGGGATTACTGATTGATATAGACAAATTGTGGGCTTATTTGATAGTTTTCTGAATATATGGAATATCAAAGTTCCGTGGGAAGATGATTTGGCACGGTTCAATCCCCATAAAAGGCATAATAGAGGGTTTGATATCCAGTTTATCTGTAACTTTTTTTCAATGGTTGCTTAAGCTTAAATTGTGAAGGCACTCCTCCCAACCCTTAGACGTTTCCAAGTTTTGGCTGGAAAATGTTTTGTAATTGCTAAAGAATATGCCTCTTTACATAAAGTGGTAATAGAACAGAGAATCTAATACATGCTTTGCTGCAGGTGCCTCGATAAAGCTGCTATACTTTCAGATGCTGAGATCAATAGTGGGGTTTTCTCCAATCCTTGGATGCTTTGCACTGTGACACAGGTGGAGGAGCTAAAAATTTTGATTCGTATGTTTCCCATCTGGGCTACTGGAATCATTTTTTCTGCTGTATATGCCCAAATGTCTACAATGTTTGTGGAACAAGGGATGAAAATGGACACATCGATTGGTACTTTCACAATTCCTCCTGCCTCACTCTCAACTTTCGATGTTATTAGTGTTATTTTCTGGGTCCCTATCTATGATAGGGTCATTGTGCCTATTGCAAGGAAGTTCACTGGCAAGGGAAGGGGCTTCTCTGAGTTGCAGCGAATGGGAATTGGCCTCTTTCTTTCAGTTTTGAGCATGTCAGCAGCTGCTTTGGTAGAGATCAACAGATTGCGGCTTGCAAGAGAGCTTGGGCTAGTTGATAAAGATGTGGCGGTGCCGATTAGTATCTGTTGGCAAATACCACAGTATTTCTTGGTGGGTGCGGCAGAGGTGTTTACATTTATTGGACAGCTTGAGTTCTTCTATGACCAGTCTCCGGATGCCATGCGGAGCTTGTGCAGCGCGTTAGCCCTGTTTACAATATCACTAGGCAATTACCTTAGCTCGTTCATTCTGACAATGGTAACTTACTTCACAACGAAGGGTGGGAAACCTGGATGGATTCCGGACAACTTGAACGAGGGCCATCTGGATTATTTTTTCTGGCTTTTAGCTGGACTCAGCTTCTTGAATATGTTGGTGTACATTGTGTGCGCCAAAAAGTACAAGCAGAAGAAGGCTTCTTAACTTATAATGCCAGAAGATGTTGCAGTAACCATTTCAAGAAAGGGTTTGCACATAAAAATCTCCAGTTGCGATATCTCGTTCCAACATTCAAACTCAAATTAAGATGCTTGTAAAATGATAGGTATTAAAGTTATTTTGTTACCCATAATTACTTGTATATTTATTTAATCATAAATCCAGAATGGGACATGGATTAGCTCCATTTGATTTGCGCAATAAAAGTACAGGTGCGGACGTTTGAATGTTGATAAAATTTGGTTGCTGAGTCGTCGATCGGATTCCCAATTTAGAAGTTCAAATTTTGTTTGGTTGGATTAACAAAATCGATGGATTGGATTGTGATATTTTGTTAAAATTTCATTAACAGCAATTGTAGATTTGGACAACTGAAAATCGATGTCCTAAAATTTTATGGGTAGGCACAATTTGCATTTGATTTGTCGTGTTTTCAAATTATTCACCAACATAATCTACTCTTTCTTCCTCTCATTACTTGATGATAAATTATAAAATAATTAATTATCGCATCTTGTTATCCTGTTGATGAAAATCACATCATTGCTTAAAATCAGACAATTTGAAAGCCTATTAATATTATTAAAATTAAAATATTAATTATATCTAAACCATAAAATTTTCAAATCAGAATAAGAGACATCATTAACAGTTAAACTTGGTTTATTATATTATTTTTCAACGAATGGATTATATTTATATTGGGCCACACTTGGCGATCTTTTTCGAACTTCCAATTCCAATTCTTACATATTACTGTTACTTATAGTTTCTCGTTTGTAAAACCCTAAGCTCTCTCCTTCTCCTCTGAATTCGTCGGGAAAGAGGAAGAGGAAGAAAAATCATGAGACCCATTTTAATGAAAGGCCATGAGAGGCCTTTAACTTACCTCAAATATAACAAAGATGGAGATCTCCTCTTCTCTTGCGCTAAGGATCACATTCCCACCGTCTGGTTCGCCGACAATGGCGACCGTCTTGGCACCTACCGCGGCCACAACGGCGCTGTTTGGTGCTGCGATGTCTCAAGCAAGTCGTCTCTCTCTATTTTTTGCCCTTTCTTTTTCTTATGGCCAGGAAATTCGTGAGAAAAATTATAATGGTTTCTTTCTAATTGATTTGCAGGAGATTCGGCAAGGCTTATAACGGGGAGTGCAGACCAGACAGCTAAGCTGTGGAATGTTCAAACAGGGTCTCAGTTGTTCACTTTCAATTTTGATTCTCCCGCTAGGTCTGTGGACTTTGCGGTTGGAGATAAGCTTGCTGTCATCACTACTGATCCTTTCATGGAATTAACCTCAGCTATTCATGTCAAACGCATTGCTAGAGACCCAGCTGATCGTATGTGTAACGCTTACTTTTCTTCAATTACAATGTCTTTATTTTTGCTGTTGTCTTTGTTTTGTTATTGAACCTTTACAACCCAGTTTCTTAATTTTTTTTCTTCCGTGTAATCCCATATAGTAAAAGATAGTTTTTATTCTTATGTTGTTTAGATGGTTGTTTCAGTAGGGATCTGTATAGGAAGCCTTATTCATTGCAATCTTAAATCTTGTGAATATAGGAATTTGTTTCCTGACTTGATGCAAATAACATGGGAAGTTTACTGTATTTTGGCAGGGCTTTCTTGTTTATTTACAAATTGTTATTTTGGTTTTCTACCTACTAGTCAATATGACATGGGAAGTTTTGATCCGCAACATGCTGAAGTCTTGACATTTAGGTCCATTGACATTGTGCCCCTTTGTTGTTTTGTAATAGGATGTTTAAATTTACAATGGAGCACTGTGCTGACTAAATTTTGCCAATGATGTCATTCTGCAGAGACTGACGAATCCGTGCTTATTCTAAAAGGCCCTCAGGGAAGAATAAACAGAGCCATATGGGGACCACTAAACAGGACTATTATAAGCGGTGGAGAAGATGCTGTAATTCGTATTTGGGATTCTGAGGTACTGGCTATATTACTTGTGGAATGGCCTTGCCTAACACTTGGTCTAAATTGTTGCACACGTGACCTGAGTAGATTGAGTTTTTGCAAAATATGGAGCTCCTTAACTTTAGTTCTTATGCTCTCATGTTAACTGTTTCTCAAAGTTCATGCTTTTTTTATTTGAAATCTTGTTGGAGTTATTTATGTTTAACTGTGCTTCACTATCAAACTTGCAGACTGGAAAACTGCTTAAAGAGTCAGAGAAGGAAACTGGTCATAAAAAGACTATAACTTCACTTGCAAAAGCTGAAGATGGGTTGCATTTCCTCACCGGTTCCCTGGATAAATCGGCTAAGGTAGTCCATTGTGGGAACACATTGTGTTTTGAAACATTCTTGTTATTTATTTTTTTTTCTCTCTCTCTTATTTGACCTGATCTTTTCTTGCTTTCTGCCAATGTTTTCAGCTTTGGGACTCCAGAACATTGGAACTTATCAAGAACTATGTGACAGAGCGACCAGTCAATGCTGTTGCTATGTCTCCACTTCTTGATCATGTATGTATTGATAAAATACAATTTATTGAGTTTATTATGCTATGTGTATTTATTTGCATTCTTCCTTCACTAGTTATTTTATAATTCTTACAGTTCAATATTAAGGAAAGAAATACATTATAATTCCTTGAATCATTATACTGGTCCTCCAAATCCTGTATTTGAAAAATTAAAGTCCTTGCTTTTCTTTCCTCTGCAAGCTCTATAGCTTCTGAAAGACTTCAGTGTCCATGCACAGGTGACAGTAATTGAAGCAAACAAGTTTTACCTCTAATAAGAAAACATTATAAGTACTAAGCTAATTCCCTCCAAATGGATGTCAGTGCCAGTATATAAAGATTTGACTCTACCAAAGTGCTTGAATGGAGTTTGCACTTTTCAATAAAAAGTACATTTTATCACAGGCTATAATGAGTATACAGAAATGATCTGAATGAGATGGAATTGACTAAAAAGTAATCATGGTTAACTTCAACCAGGAAGTGACATGGTTACAATATTACATGTTCTATTGTATTTTGTAATTAAATCATAGTTCATTTTCTATTGTATTTTGTGATTATCAAACTCTGAATATCTTTTGATTACTTGTGCTTTATTGCACCATTGAGGTTTTTGTTGCTAGTCTTGATTTGTTGTGATCAACCTAAGCACTCTGGGTTTGTTTCTATACTGCTTTCATGATCAAATATGATTGATGGACTGTGTTCTATGTTGGTTCTTCTCATGAGCTTATTGGTAACTTATTAGCACTTAATCGGAAGTTAAAAGAGGAAAGGGTATATAGGGCATTAAAACATGATGCATTTGCAGCAAAGAATTTCATCTAGAAACTATTGATTTGTAGACTATGTTGTGCTTCAGAATTTTATAGTGGGATGCTTGGATTTGCCTTATCTTTGTAGGTTAGTGACAGGTTCATGCTTTTCTGAGTGCAAAGATATATCAACTATACTTTTGGGTACAACATCATAACTATTGAATTTGCAACTGGTTTGTGTAACAGAAGTTTGACCAATATAATATCTAGCTAAGAAGGATGCCGAAGTTGTCATCTAATCTGAGAAAATGATCTGGAGGTCTTTTTCCTCGCTGGTAGAATGCAGCGGATTTGTATATGACAGATGACGGTGTTTAGAATCTGTAGGGGGTTCCTGGCTGTAGTTCACGTATATGCAGTGTCTATGGATACCGACTTCCATAATTTTCTTGACTTTTTATGATAGAAGTACTCCCTCGGGATATGATTCATGTAAAAATTATACGAGATTTGATTATGTCTCATAATAACTAGATAATGAGATGATTCGTAATCTGTTTCATTTATACCATTTTTTTTTTTTAATGTCTTTATGCCTTTTCATCAAGATTTCAATGTCTTTGTCCTTTCTAGGTGGTCCTTGGAGGTGGTCAGGATGCTTCAGCTGTCACAACCACTGATCATCGTGCAGGGAAATTTGAAGCAAAATTCTTTGACAAGGTTGATATTATTGTAATTGATAATACTTTAATTCATGAAAAACTGCATTGTTGCAATTTCTTCAATTTGTGTACCATGACTTTGCATGTGTAGATTCTTCAAGAAGAAATTGGAGGTGTGAAGGGGCACTTTGGTCCTCTAAATGCTTTAGCGTTCAACCCTGATGGCAAAAGGTATAGCTTTCTCCTTTTGCAGTTAATTGTATATCAAAATTTGGATGGGAAAGGCTCTTTATCTTCACAATTCTATTAGATTGTAGTCTGTGAAGCTATAGCTTTTGCCTTTTAAGCTTAATAGATGCTTTTTGTCACATGTTGTCTGCATTTTAAAGAATTATATTGCTTTCTGTTAGATATTTGCAGTGCATTTTGCGGCTAGAATGATTATTGGTTGGTTATGTATGCGTAAGTCTCCTGCTGGGGAGAAGTGTATGTATAAATTAAGATCAATAATTTGTGGCTTTGTAGTAAATATCATTTATTTTTATATTCTCATGTGATGAATTACAAACAAAAACTGTGGCATATTGTATGATATCCTTTAGATATGTGCTTGGATATACAAAGCCTATGCCAATAAATTTTCAAAAATAGTTACAATGTAAAAGTTTCTCTTTATCTTTGTTTGGGTGATGGAATAGTGCAGATGATTTTTTTTTTTTATAATTTCCTAAGATATCAGGGACACTCTTTGCATACATGAAACTTTAACCTTGTTTTTTAATTTATCATGTACACGCATCAAAGCTATGAATGTTGGTTTAGTTTTTCGAAACTTATTGAAGTTGACTTGTTTGTTTTATTTAATTTGTAATTTATAGTTTCTCGAGTGGAGGTGAAGATGGTTTTGTGAGGTTACATCACTTTGACCCGGATTACTTCAACATCAAGATTTGATTTTGAAGGGATCTCATACACGCATTTAGCTTTGCAGCATCTTGAAGGAGATTTGATATTTGTTTGTGGACAAAGCACAGTTTTGTAGAAGCTACTACTTATGCACATAAAATGAGCGTCCTCTTTTTTTTTCGTTCCCTTTTTTTTTTATTTTTTTGGCTGCAAAAATTGCAAGCGGAATATCACCCTTTCATTTTCATGTGATATTAATATGGTTGCTTGCAGTTTAATTTTAATGTTATTTATATATAGCAGAGAAGCATGTTCTGACAATTTTATATGCTTAAGTTAAGTGCTTTAAAGTTATTTAACTAAACAAAGATTATGATCGAAATAAATGTTTTATACTTGCTGATTACAAGACTCTATTGAAACAGGATGTTTAAAATCAAGTCATCACCAGTCCAATAAAACAAAGTATTATAAATCAAGTCTGACCTACTACGTTTGTCTAGACGGCCAACCATTGTTGTGCTCAGCCTTCAGCTTTTTCCGGGTCTTACATAGAAGCCTAAATCATTGGCCGTACATACAGGCAAAAACTGTTCTCATGTTCATCACAAAAATTGATTGGCATTCTGTTGCTAAAGATCTTGGGAATTGACTAGTATTCAATTTCTGTGTAAATCATCGTTTAAAATAAGGCAAATTTTATTCACACAAACTCAATTAATTTGGAGATGATAACTGTAAATCTAAGCCTATGTACTAGAAAATCAGATTCCAACACCTGATGACTTATTAGATGCCTTTGGTTCACACAGCAAGAAAGTGAAACTGAGGCGTTCAAAGAATTAATTGTTGAACTTGTTTTGATTTTCTTTGAATTGTTTGTTCATATTGTAGAGAATAGTACAATGAAGTCCTGAAATTATGAACAATGTGCTCAATCATGTTGCTTGAAGGACTTCTTCCACCCTTTTAAGTTAAATGATAATTGTGATTAGCTTGGTATTGAATGTTTCGTCTTTTTTCCTTTTAATTTCATGCGTTAATTAATTAATCTGCAAGTTTATGAATGGCTTTTGAGTTCATGAGCATATTGAATTTATATTCACTTCTTTCTTTCATGTATCTCTTCGGCATTTTTAGTTACTGTGGGAGCTGCTAAAATGGAGGACAAGGTAGGGAGATGGACTTTTTTTATCTGCTTTGGATTTTTTCTGACCGGTGGATTGTTAGGACACGCAATACAAAGAATGGACGAAATAGGAGTAAGTAGCCATGGCACGATCTACGAGCTCTGTAACAGTGGTGATAGTCTGGCTAAGAATAACGTGCTCATTACCAAACCATTGGAAGGTGTCCTTGACTTCATTATAATCAGAGAAGTTTCTCTTCCAAAAGAACGGACTCGGTGAAATGGGTGAACCTGTTTAATGCACATGTACGAGGTCCTGTATTATAATAGAATACGCTTGCGGGAGAAAATTTATATGAACAGTGCGATTGAGTTTCTGCTGGACGTAGTGAGCAGTAAATACAGCATTGAGCTTCTTCTTGAGTACACGGACTGTAACTTGCTGCACTTCATGATCAAATAACCAACAATCCGCAGAAAATAAAAGTGCGTATTTACCCCTCACCATTGCATTGTGAACTAGCAATCATCCTTAACGGAAGAAGGGTTGGTTGAAAAAAATCATCCTATTGTAAATAATGAAATTATCATCATTAAAATTAATTCTGATTTATTGTTTGGTGAAAACTTAGGACTGATTGGTCAATGCTTCAGAAATGTACCAAGATATAAAGAATGGGCAGACAGCTCCCAGAACTATTACATTATTCTCGATGGTCCAATCTATTTTCTTCCCGGAGATTGACAAGGACAAGTTTGGTTTTTTATTTGGTTGAAGTTGCTTCTCGTCTTTTGTTGTCATTTATGACAATAGGCTCGTAAGTTGTTTAGATGACTTTAGAATTGTAAAGTTCTAAGGACGTGCTCGTTAAAAATTGGTTGGAAAAAAATATATTTGCACAGATATGGAAGAAGGGTTGATAACTCCGTAAATCACATAGCGTCGTAAATCTATGATGCAAGAGAGTTCGATCAGTAAGCTTCTGGGCAAACCTCCTGGCGGGGTCTATTATTCTGCTTCATGATTTCTCTTGGCTATATATACATATATATGGCTTATGTGGGGGTACGTATCTTTGTGGGTGTGAAAGTGTTACTTAGCCCAAACTCGGGGTCTTCCTGCTATTTGTCTAAACATTGGGGAGCTACATGTAATTAACTCAATTTATTACTCACGGCAGCCTTGCAGAACCGTCGACTCCACCCCGAAGCCATTCGTGTTCCAAGCATTAGACCAGCGACGAAGAGTTAGCAATTCTACAGGGGAGCCCAAAATCCTTGAAATCATTCAACCATGGAAGTGGAGGGATCATCGAAGAAGATGATTGCTACGCAGGAGGAAATGGTAGAAGCAAGAGTCCCCGTTCCGTACAGAGACCAGTGCGCACACTTGCTGATCCCACTCAACCAGTGCAGGCAGGCGGAGTTTTACTTGCCCTGGAAGTGCGAGAATGAGCGCCACTCCTACGAGAAATGCGAGTACGAACTCGTTATGGAACGTATGCTAAAGATGCAGAAGATCCGTGAAGAGGAGGCCAAACTGAAGCAGGCCCAGAAGCATAAGGGTGCCGCCATCCCTCTTATTCCCAGCACTGCAAATGCTTAGTAACCTCAGTTTTCTTCTTCATCATCTTCGTTATCTTTAATGGTGGGTTTTCTTTTCAATCATTGTCTTTATCGATTTAATTTTGTTGGGTTTTTAATTCATGGGATCTTCTTTTGTTTCATTATGTATGATCTGATTTGGCGTTTTTGATATTTTATGTTTTATTTTTTGGGATTTGTTTATATTATATTGTTCTGCATAATCTAGGATTTGATATTGAAGATTTGGGAACTTTTGGATTGCAACCTAGATTCTTATTTCAATATGGATTATCGTATTATAGGGTGTTCATGTAAAGTTCTGAGTTTTTGTGTTTCCAATAGTCTTTGTACTTTTATGCCCATATAGGCTGCTTTCCCGACTGTTTCTATGTTATTTGTGTTTCATGCTTAATGAGTTTGCGCTTATTTTGTCGGAGAAGTAGTACAGTTGTAACGTTGGATTTCTTTTATCCAATAAGGATTTCATTTGATGTTAGCTTGAACAATCAGGACTTCTTAGAGGTGGCTTATGAGACGTTGGGTTTGATGTTGGTGATTTAAAGATTATTCTTATTAATTTAGGCTTTCACTTTGTTTGCTTCTCCAATGTAAAGGTTCAAAAAATAATTTAATTGATTGACGCCCAAGATAGTGTTTGTTTGTGAATAATTGGGTCATGCCTAGAGGCATCGTGATGATTTATTGTTGATTATTTTCATGGAGATTTTAACTAGGTTATCCTTTAGAGTTTAAGTATTTTATGTGGTTTTCCATAATCCAACGGTCTGCTCAAAAGTTTAGGGGTTCATATTGGTTGCTTCTTTCTGTTTTGGGGAATGCACAATGTGGGGTGTTTCTGGTGTCCTTTTTGTGAGTGCATGGATGCACAATTGAGGTTGTTTTATGAAGACTAAGATTAGGATTTAATTTGTTCAAGTTTTTAGAATCGCTTTCAGAACAAACCGTAGTAAATGAATTTGTTTCTGCATTATTGCTTTTCAAAAAGTATTTCTTCCAAACGTCTTCGTAGATTTAGCAAGGTATATTTTTATTGGATAATTGTGAATGTTTCAGGTACAATGTCAATTCTTTTATAAAATGTTTTTGCAGGATCTTAACAAACAAATGTTGTTAATGGTTAACAGGTGGGAAAGTGGTGGACTGAGATCAATGTGAAGCTTTTGTACAGTCTTTTATGTTGTTTTGTATATACATTTTATTTATTTACTTAGAAAATGAAACATCTTCTAGTTAACAAGAGTTACAAATTTGTGGAAGTGCAGTGGGGAAGTGTGGTAGGGTTCAAGAAATGGGAGTTGAACTTGGCTTGGGATCTAGAGATACAGAAATAACCAAATGAAATTCTAAGAAGGGATCTGAAAGTGCCTAATTGTCTATTTAGGCCAATGTCCAACCTGTTTGAAATGGTTAATGCTGCTTCTTGAAAGTGGAGGTTTAATTATATGTTTATGTATTGTGTTGAGAAGCATGAATGGAAATGTTGTAAATTGCTCATTCTCTAATGTGGTTCAATGAGATGGCTCACACTGACAAGACAGTTAATGTTCATAAGTTTGTTAATATTGCAGGTTATGCTTTGCTTGTACATTACTTCACAAAATTTTATCAAGTACATTTATCAAAATTTAGATTTCAAGCTTGAAACATCCAGTAGTTTTCCCTTTGCATTAGGAGCTTCTATTTGATTTTTCTTTTGGAGAAATGGTTATGAAAATTTTTCCAATCATGTTAAAATTAGTCTAAAGTCTCAGTTAGATCATATTTATGGAGAATCAGGGAAGAAATTCTCCCATTTCCATTGGCTTCAAGCTTTTGGTTTGGAAATAGGGAGAACCGAGCTAATTGTTCTGGAAAGCTTAACTATGGTTTCTTGAATAGGTTAGATGCGGAAGAACCCCAGGGGATTGATTGACTGGTAGAAGACCTTGGACTGAACCAAGCGGCTGACAGTTTAAACACCCTTGGGGCAGAGTTTCCTGAATACCAAAATTATAGGGTTCAGCAATATTCCCTAGTTTAGGATTTGATGAGCATAGATTGTCAAGGTATTCCTGCTTATCTAAATAAAATATATAGAAATGTGGAAGGACATTTCATGAGGCATTTTAGCTGCAATTATTTTGCTTATTAATTTAAGGTGCTAATATTTGCTCAAGTTCCCTACTTGATTCCCTTCCACTTTCACAGAGTGCTGTTAGAAAAACTAAAACTTCCTTTCTTTCGTACCTTTATCTTTTTCTCTACTCCCATTTTCCCTTTAAAGGGAATAGCAGAATGTGTTGGTTTCCTTTGATGTTGCCTGAAACTGTCACAGAATACAAAATTCAATTTAACATGAACGTCCCTATAGGAAAAGGATAGAGAACAAAATAAAAAGACATTGAAATAGGCTATCATCTTCACTTTTCAAAATAATGGTTGAATAAGTTTTCTTTTAAATTTTCTTTCAATGCAATGCTTAAACTTTATGGATACATGGGAATCTGTCCCAAAATTTTTTGTTGAGTGCTGGAGAAGTTTTAGTGTTATGTGCTCCTAAATGATGATGATGATATACTGGAGTTTAGGCGGAGACACTGTTTTATTTGGAAGAGTTTTTACACAGATCTGGGTAAATGTTTGTTTCTTGTTGGTGTGTCATGTAAAAAAAACGATGGTGAATTGGTGGATCATCAGTTGTTCCGCTGTTAGTGACTAGGGATCAATGGGGTTTGACTCCCATGGTACTTGGACCATATTTTGGACCTACCATGGTTGATTTTCCCTTTTAGAAACAAGGGACCGCATGAAACACTTGAAGTACTTGAAAGGAGAGAGATGTGAAGCTTTGAAGGGATGGAGATCCCTGCTGGTTATGACTATGACTTCCTTCACTCTTTCACCTCTTTATTTTGCTTATGATTTTTGTGTAGATGTTAAAATTTTGGGGCATCTTACTCCTACAACGAGAGACACACCTCTTTTGTGGTAGTTGGATTGCCAAATAGGTTGCATATCTTGAATTCAAATTTCACCCAAGAACCTTTACACTGCTTTTACAAATTTACTGATACCCTACCATGATTCTATTTAAGACCCCTATAATTTTTCATTATGCTGCAGCAATGATTATTGTTCTATGTTCTATTTAGGGGGAGCTGCTTCATTGTATTGTTCTTCTGATTAGAGAAACTACCACGTGCAGTAAAATATATGTAAGTTTAGCCAGAAAGTCATACAATGTGGCAGATCCTGTATGCCTAAATTGATACATTGCTGGAAGGAGTATGTGGTAGCACTGTGATACATTTGTCCGATGACTTTTTTCTAAATGTGATGCTTTACATCTCAGTAGTGGTTTTCCTGACCATGGTTTCTTGGTTTTTGACTAAAAATATAGCATTTGTCTCTGTTTTAACAACTTTTGTTTCCTCTTTCCATCCAGATTTCTAGAAAGTATTTCCAAGGAAATTGTGGTTTCATTTCTTACCAAAGCGTATGTCCAAATTTGTGTTCCAAATTTGGAATTGTTTTATTTTTGGTTTTTGACTCTGCCAAAACCTATTATCTTGAACAAATAGATCATTCGCCATAGTTGTGGCAATATTAAGTGTTTTCAACAGGGTAGCAAAATATTTGCCTGCAATTGTTGGAGGATTTACTTTTTGAATTGTCAGAAAAATGGGGATAAAGTTACTTAAGATACCTTTTGAAGTCTACATGTTAATTGAAAAATAGAGTGGGCAAGGGGAGCTCACTGGCAACTCAAATTAAAAAATCATGCAATTTTTAGTGGTGGTATGAACAAATTTTTAATTTTTAGTGGTGGTATGAAGCATACTAAAAGTGTGTGTTCTTTGTTCATGGATGGGTTCAGTTGAATTTGATGCTCAATATATGATTGAATTTCTAAGCATCTAACTGCCTTCCATTGATATTTGAGTTTGCTTTTGTGGTTCAATTCTTAAAACTAATTCTGGTTTGTAACAGCTGGTATGAATTTCTTCCAGGAAGCTTTGTGGATGCTTTGATGTTTGTTTGATGCTGATGCTGCTCAGAGGGAAATTATTTGAGATTGTTTTCTTCAGGACAATGTAACATAATCCTTATACTACCACTGGCTTTCTATCAGTTGTGCAACCTTTTTCATCAAATAAACTTCTTCACAAAGGACATGGATTTATCTTTCCCTTCTTTTATTGTTCAAATTTCCGATAGATACAAATAGACAATAAATTGGATTTGACTGAATAATTTGGCAGCTTCTCTTTGCATTACATACATAGATATGCAAGCAAGGCATCTTTGGGATTGGAGTCAAGACTTTACATAGTGCTGCAAAAGTCTCACGAATTTAGTAGTATGGATAAGATAAGAAATACTAGAAAATTTGATTTGAAAAATACAAGTAGCTGTGCTTGCAAATGGAAGGTTACACTCCTGAACTAGGCAGGCTTTTTTTTGTTTAGAATGAATGACACTTTTATTGATGATGATTATTCGGAGACTGAGGGAGATGAAGCAAATGGTTTGATACCTAATAAACACAGCATATTATGGTTTTCATTATTTATGTTATTGAATAGATAAACATATCTATATTTGATATACATATATTATAAATGTGTCAAGTATATTGAATAGACCGAACTGTATCCTTTTTTTTTTTTTTAAAGTGTTAAGAGTTTGTCATAAAGTGCTCGTTTGGTATGATTTTTTTTTTATTTGGCCAAAATAGCAATTTTAATGTTCAAAGTTATGATTATTATTGTTATTATATTGTTGTTTGTTGTTTCTGGTTGGTTTGGTATGGTTGTCACCGGAGGAGGGAGATTAAGAAAAGTTATTTCATTTTTAGTGACACAACCTTATGACCCAATTGAAGTGAGGTGTGCATTGGGGCTTTGTTTTATTTTTCATATTTTTTTGATTAGCTATCCCCTAAAACTTTTCCACCTACACTTCAATCAAAACAAAATTTAGGATATGTTGTAAACTAACTTGCATGATTTATTTATTTATTTAGTAGTAGCGAGTAAAACCCGTTTGATAACTTGATTTTTCTTTTTCGATCATCACTCAATTATTTACTTTTTATTTATGTTTTCTTAAAAAAAATAATAATAAATTATATGGTCATTGTATCACTGACAAGTAATCAACGCCAACAACTAAGAACTGGATTTGAAAAAATATTTTTAAAAACTATATCAAATGTGCATTTAAAAACTTGTTTGTTAGGGTGATTGAAGAATTTTTTTTATTTTTTATTTTTTATTTTCTTAATATTTATTACCACTCGTCAAATGAGAACAATCTGACTTTTGAGGTGCAGGCTAATGTCTATGATGTATAGGATTATTTCTAGGGGTTATCAAAATGCCTTCGCCTGTGCTTATTGCTGCTCTACATTTACATACCTAATCAATCAATCAATCAATCAATCAATCATACTTCTTACTTTTCACAAGCAAAGAAATTCCTACAAAATTGAATTAAGACAAACTAATTTGCACGTGATTTTGATTGAATCAACGTTGCTTACTTTTTGTTTTTTTGTTTTTTTCAAGTCAAATAATTGATAAATGACATTTTTGGATTTCATGTTGACTACAAATTAATTTCATCATCAACTTTTTGTAAAAAGCTATCCTTCAGTTTCACCCAATTCGACTATCAATCAAGTTTCTCAATTTCCATATCTTCTACTTTGAAACTATTTCTACCTCCTTCGATTCATTTATTTTTAAATGGTGTTATTGTTTATAATTGATAATAAATATTTGATTTACTTTCCGTAATTATTGTTATTGTTCCTATTATTGACTACCGAATTAACGGGAATACTTTGCATTAAAATAAATTTGACGGAAAGATAAATGACACGACACTGCATGGCATTAATAGAAATACTATTTTCTTTTTCTTTTTCTTTTTTTTTTTGGTTATGTAAAAACTGTAAAAGTTGTCATAATGTCTTTTACTGTAATATCACATGTTGTTAATTTATATATTAAAAAATAAGAGTAACGTGATTGATGCATGAATATTAAAATGCAACAAATTACGTGAGTAAGGCAATGTATATTGACTATATATATAACCAATTTGTAGTCTTGATTATTATGAGAATCGTACGAAATTAGGTGAATTAGTCGAAGAGAAGGATGGAGAGTATTGTTCTCTTCTATCTACGTGGGTGGGCAATAGGAATGGGAATTTACTTGTAATCAAGCGTGAAACAAGTTTTATTTTCCTTCATTCTCCTTTGTTCCCATTTATATTTTAAGACAATATCAGTTTCAATTATAGTCATTAAAAAGATACTTAAATAATAATAATAATAATATGTATAGGATATACAGTAGTTAAATAATAATAATAATAATAATAATAATATGCATACGTAATAGAATAATTAAAGAATTTTATAAGAAGCACTGTGAAATTGATTGCAACCTTTCGAGAAGAAAAAAAAAAAAAGGAAATACACAGCGCAACTAATTGCTAACCTCACCTAACACTTTGATTTCTAGTGATTTTTCTGCAACAATTAATGAAAATTCATATATAATTCACCACGTGTCACCAATGCATGCAATTGCTGATTTGATTTTTATATATATATATATATATATATATAATAAATTAATATTAATATTGGTAGGGTGTATGCGTACATGTGATTACTTGGAAGACCAACCCACAGGATGATTAGAGGCAAAGGCAACGAGAGAAAAAGCATGCATCAGTCACCTAATTCCAAACAAAAAGTCAAACAAAATGGGCCCTAATTCTTTCTTTCAATCATATTATATCACATATTCCCTGTACATTGTAATGTCCGTACCCTTTTCTTTATTTAATTTACATTGTTTTTTTAATTATTTGCTTCTCATGGGCTAAATTCCAACTTCACCTTTTCATTTTCCATGCGTTAAAATACAAAAAAAAAAAAAAAAAATCTCTTTAATTTTTTATTATTATTAAATATAATTTATGGTCTAGGTTTACCCAACCTCCATCATTCTCTGGGTAATTCTCTATGTGGGTGCCAACTGCTAAGTAGCTAGCTACCTCATAACCATCGATTTCTTCCAACAAGTGCTTTGAAATTTTGGAAGCACTTTTTGTCACACATACGCATTCATGCATAACTAAGAAAGAAGCATGCATGCATGATGTTGTGCAAACGCAGGATTCGCATGGACTACAGCTTCTAAATAAAATTAGGCTTACAAAAAAAATAAATAAAAGAGCAGTTATTATCGATGAACAGAAGTGGCCTTTTTTTTATAATAAGCTAAGAAGAATTAATGATATGAGCAATCATGTGTTGACATGAAATTGCATTATGACATGAATTTGGACACCATGCAAAAAGCTGGCTGCCTTCAAATTCAATCAATAGAATAGCTAGCTTAACATAATTATTCAAACTTTCTACCTAATTCGTTGCCTTGAGCTTTCAAAAGTCTTGGTGGGAAGTGGCAACACCACCCCCCCCCCCCCCCTCCCCCATCTTCAACTTCAATCATGCTTCATTCCTAGCTAGATAACAATCTATCGATTATTATTTATTAATTATAGATATTCATTTAAATACCATTAATATTATTTAAATTTTATTTATGTACACAAAATTTCCCGTTTGTGTGAACGAATATTGAATGTGTATAATTTGAATTGCTAGCACCATAAAAATAATATTATTCTCAAATTTTATTTTTTAAATAAATAGATATATCATATTCTTTCTTTTAACTTTATTTAAATGTTAGAATAAAATGGGATATTATAATATAATGTTTAGTAATTGCCAAAAAGAGAATGTCTAAATTTCAATTTTCAAACATCTCTAGATTCGAATAATATCCCCAATACATTGGATCCTGGCTAGCTTGAAAACAGTTGTATTTTGGGTCAAAAGAATTTTCCGAATTTAATTACACAAATAACTGAAAGAAAAGTCGGGGAATTTGTTATATGCCCTAATTCTATTGGGTCAAACATTGGACTTAAAGAAAAGTCAGGGAATTTGTTCTATGC
Source organism: Swietenia macrophylla (assembly GCA_032401905.1). Lineage (NCBI taxonomy): Eukaryota > Viridiplantae > Streptophyta > Magnoliopsida > Sapindales > Meliaceae > Swietenia > Swietenia macrophylla. The sequence goes on along the minus strand of CP135584.1, from coordinate 6,296,269 downwards.
CCTAATTCTATTGTGCCTTTCATACTTCTCTTCTATTGACAATACTACTTAATTAGTCGATGGAGAAGTTAAAATTGATTAATAATACATTGGTGTGGTGGTGCTTTTAGATGATCTTCTTCTTGACAAAACCATAGGCATTTATCAAAGATTTCAAAGTGTAGTAGGTCATTATTATTATTATTACTATTATTAACTTATTTAACTCACGTGTGGGGGCTGTTAGGTCCTTGAGATTATTATTCAATAAAAATGGACGATTATTCAATACTATTTGTATTAAAAAAAAAAAAAAACCTTATATGCATATGTAGCAATGCCAATAAGGTGCGGTGCTACTGTAGATTGCAACTGTTGTACTGTAACAGCATCAGATAAAAGTCATATTGTTGTACAAAACATTACAATTGATGTTAGATAAACATGTAAATTAAAAGTAAAAATAGAGATAAATACTTGAAGAGTGAAATTTTTTTTCCTTCTTAAGGAGGGTTGGATTGCGATTCATGCAATCTGATACTTACAATACGAAGGTTGTATGATAGTTCTGCCCAAACGAGTAATCTTATTGTATGGTACGTGAGCTAACACAACAACGCGTCTCTACTCATTTTATTTACGTAGATTATTTATCATAAACGTGTAAACTGGTGTGTATAGATACCAGCTAAAACAATAGAGGCTGCTCTGCTGATACATACGGCAAAAGCCAAGTAAAAAAGAACGGAAAGGACACATCAATACTTACGTAGTCCACGTCACTTTGTTCTCCCCGGCTCGCCAATTTGATTTTATAAAAATTCAACCAGGGAGGCTTTCTTTCTCTCTCTCTTCACTGAGGCATTTCTCTCTCACTACATCATTCACGTCGGTCGGTCAGTCAGTCAACAGAGAAGAAATCAATTCTTTTAAAATACAAACAATAAAATAAAATAAAAATGGCGGCCAACCCAAGAATCAATGCATAATTTTGTGATTTTCCAACAGCTTTCTCGACGCCCGCAAAGGAAAAGCTTTGGGATTAATGCGAACACACGGCAGGGAGTACCCGGCGTCCTCGAAGCCGCAATATTTAACCTATTTTCACTTTTGGAAACAAAAAACCAAAAGATGTATGGCTCAAAATAGCTTTTGCCTCTCTCTCTCTCTCTTTTTTTTATTTTTTTGGTTGCGGTAGATGTATGCATGTATTCATTCGTTTTCACTGTAATAAATTTAGGGTTTGGCTACTTTTTGGACTTATTAAAGCAAAACTTTTTGGCTTTTTGAACCATTCCATTTGTGCAGTAGTGGCAGCAGTGCAGTGGACAGCAGCAGGAATTTCTATTATTCTTTTTGCCTCTAGCTTTAGCTGATATTTCCATGCACAAAATTAATCCTCGTAATAATTTCATCTTCAGAAATCAGAATTAGCCCCCCTGTCCGCAAAACTTTTCTGCTTTCTGCCTGCAGCTGCAGTTTCTGCGACGCCATCATAAGTTTTGAGAACGCCAATTTGATTTTGCTTTGTTTTTTCTGCTGTACAAGAGTGCTCCCTCACTGCTCACTTTATTAATTTCATTTATTGTTTTCGACCGTACTTTCCTTTTCTCTTTCTCTCTCTCTCACTCTCCCTCCCCCGTTCATTTACACTTCATTATTTTTTCCACGATTTGGAATCTGCTTTTTCCTTTTCGCCCCAACGCCATAATTTCAATGCAATTCATGCTTTTGATATTGATGATTTTATGCCTATTTCTGTGCGCACGTATACTGACTGTGTATTTTACAGAAGCAAGGACTTGTCGAGTTGATATTAGACCAATGGATAAAATACCAACTCTTGTATACGAAAGCCAAAACTTTATAAAAATTTTATCATACAATCCCAACTTCATTATTCTCCATTTATAATTTGATAAGAAACTCTATTTTGCAAGTTAACTTTATTTTATAAGAAATAAATTTTTTTATTAAATTGTTAATCAAGTAAAGTTTCATACTTTCTTAAGAAAGAGACTTTCTTTGGATTATAATATCTTCACATCTTTTTTATTTTATTTTATTTTAAATAAAAATTAATATATATTATAATTAATAATAAATAATTTAAATTATATTTTAATAAAAATTATAATTAATTTTATATTTTATATAAAAATAAAATATAATTTAAATTATTTATTATTATTTATGTTATATTTAAGTTAAAAATAAAGTAATAATAGTTATTATGTCGTGATAAATTAATTTATAGGCTTATTTGTATCGTTTTATTAATTAATAATTTCTTTGTGTTGCACAAATGACAGATGGCAGCATAGGATACAAAAGCATCCTAGCTAGTAGCAACTGATCCAGATTTTGACACGTGTAAGAAAGTTTTATTTTTCCCTACGTGCTTTCCCACTGTAATTGTTTGAAGGCTCACTGATCCTGAATCTGCCGATGATGATTTGACGCTATTTCACGTTCAGTCAGCTACCTGGAAGCATTTGATTTGCAACAAATGCATACAATATGTGCATGAGATAAAATGATTTAATTAATTGCGTGTTTCGAGGATTAATTCTCTGTCCATATCTCCAACGACAGGCAAAATTTGAGAACTAAAATAAAAGCACTAAGAATATATAACTAAAAAAATTTAAAAAATTATTACAAGAACTAGAGAGTTATACGACTGTATCGTACAATTGTGCGTAAAATTTATGTGTTAATTTTGTAATAAAATTATTGGAGGTTGAGTCAATTTTATTATTGATACGCATGAATTTTTATTATGTTAAAATGAAGTTAAATATTTAGAAAACCAATTAACTACTTAAAAATTACTTTTAATTAAAAAATTAAATTTAAAATTTGAAAGGTAGCTATAATCTTTTATTTAAGAAATTAATGCAAATGTAAAGAGAACTCAAGAGAAAGGAAATTGTGATGTGATTGAGATATTTTCAATAATAATTTTAGAAGCATCGATCTTATAATGTATATTTGTTAAACAATTAAGATGCAATTAAGTATTAAGATATATAAAAGTATTGGAGTATAAATTTTTATTTTTATTTATTCAGTCCTTGTTATAATAGTCATCACAATTAAAGCCAGAGTTCTTTTTCCAAAGCGTAGAATATTATATTATAATAACGCTCGAGGTTTTAATGGAGTTTGCGCATTGAAACATTATAGTTCAATCACTTGGCTCCGACCATATTTTAATAATCTTATAGTATGTTTGGTAGAAAAATTTGATTGGCAAAAGAAAATAATTCTAAAATATAATAATTTTGTGGCATATTTAACCGAAAAAAAAAGAGAAGAAAGGAGAAGAATTTTCGATTAAATTATAATTTTTTATTAAATAAATTACAAAAGAGGGAGCATTTTTTTTTCAACTAAAAAAATGTAATTTTATCGAGGAATAATAATTTATAATGTTTAAATTTTAAATTTTTAAAATATAATTTATATTTATAATAAATTATTTTTTAGCTATTAAACATATTTAATTTTTTTTTCTAAATTAAATATAACCTTATAGAATATACTGATTGGACTGCATCTTCAAATATTGAAACAAAATTTTTCTATACGATCATACAATAAAATAATAAATAAATTAAGTAGTGATAATTTTATTTTTAAAAGAAAGAAAAGCTAAACAATTTTCTTACTAGTTAGTAGGAACTAGTAACCTAAGATGCAACCGGAGAGTACAGTAGAGTAGACAATTGCGTAAATGCAGTTGCAAGGAAACAGCAAGAATTTTTGTGAATTGCGCGTGACAGTAGGCACAAACGGCGCGTGAAACGAGGAAACGGGAGAGCAGGTATGTCATGAATGATGATAATTCCTTTCCTTGCAGCACAGCGGCAGAAAAATGAAAATATTGGATTTGGATTCTCTTTCAGATAGGAAGGAGGAGTTGCATGGCATGACACCACTGCACGGCACTGCTACCGCCTGCACCGGATATGCCGCGGCTGCTGGGCTAGGCTAGCCAGTAGTAGCTGCTAATTAAATGCGTTTTGCCGTCCTTGATGCCAGACGAAACAATAATATTTGTTACCATTTGTAATTAACAAAAATGAAGGGGCACTGGAGCAATAATTTTATTTTATTTTTTCACCATGAAAACGTTAAATTAAGAAAGTTTATAGCCCACGTACAGAAGCCACTCCACACGCTGTCCTGTCCTGTCCGCGCCAAATGATAGTCACGATAAAGTCTCAATTTTTTTTTGAAAAAAATTATCGCAGAGTTTAAGGTAAATAATCTTTTTAGATGTAAATAATTGAATAAAAATATAAATAAATTAATTATGTAAGATATTCTTAAAGAAATTTAATATAAATTCTCACACTTTTGAAATCCAACTAAAAACACATTCTTAATTATTTAAAATAATTAAAATCAACTAATTAAATATTAAAATAAATAACAACAATAATAATAATTTTTTAAAACTCATAATTAATTTGATATTTTTAAATATAATAGTGATGGTTAACTTAAAATTACTACATAGTTAAGGTACTTTTTTTAAAGGATAATAGATATTTCATAAGAAAAAAGTATAAAATATGAAATTTGAAGTTAGGGTTAGTTGAATTTTTTTTTTTAAAAAATTTTTTTTTTGAGGTAAAGCATATAGAATTTTTTTAAAATATTTATTTAGTTTTTAAGAAAAAATATATGGATATTTGAAATATCATTTGTTTTGTTCATAGTTAACGGATAGATGTCTTCGTTTACAAAAGAATAAATTTCAGTAAAAATAAAAATTTATTAAAAATTGAATTTTTAACCATTAAAAATAAATTAATAATTGCATTATTGGTATGAATACTTAATAAGCACTTTTATTTAGAAAATAAAATAGTAAATTAGGAGGGAAATATTAAGCAGCAAATTGTACGGGGAGTTTTCAAGAGTCGGCAACAACGTCATTGATTTTGATTTGACTGAATTTTCTCACTCAAAAGAATTCTAAATAAAAATAATTGCATATACGGAACGCAACTCGGTCATTCTCGTGACGTGTTCGCCTTTATCATGATCTCCACCGTTGAATTTTCATCGGGATCCGAAGACAAACTGACGGCCTAGATTTACACTTGGAGACTTTCTCTTTTTATTTATTTATAAACAAATAAATAACTTGTCTTGTTGGTCTTTGCAGTTGACTTTAAATTAACTTTGTCGTGAAAGCTACAGTATATCGTATTGTCACCCGCAAATCAACATGCTCGAAGGTTGGCTTCGAGTTTTGACCAGGTTCTCCATTTAGAAGGTGAAGTTTTAGGTGCTTAGCCTGCGCACCCCACCCCCTCACGCCTACCCACGGAAAAGCACTTTAACTAATATTTTGTATTTTTTTTAAAAAAAATACAATAGCATTATAAAAACAGCCATAGTAGTTAACTCTTTTTTTTTTTTTAATATTAAATTTATTAATTAATTAAATAAAAAATAATACCAATTTTTTTTAAAAAAAAAAATCACATTTTAAAAAAATTAAGTTAGTGTTAATCTATTCCATCACTTATTTATATTTTTTTTAATCCTAAATTTTTTGTACTCACTCTACAAAATTTTAGGAGTTAGAGTAACTTGTGCTTCGAAATTAATTTTTTTAATCTATTCCCTCCATCTTGTATATATAATTTTTTTGGTAGCTCTAAATTGGATGCGCTAATATAAATACAAGATAAAAAGGACATGAATATTGTTACATGAATAATGTAAGAGATATAAATTATAAGTACAAACCATTGCCTATAAGTTCACACTCGTGAGAATTTGTATCCTGCACCAGTATTTTAATTTTATTTTATAATAAATATATACATGATATAATAAAATAAAAATAAGAATGCTAAATTGTAATAGTAAGTTTCATAAAGTTGTGATCTAAAATTTGAATGTTAATTAATATGAAATTGACTAATAAAATTTATGTAATAAATAATTATTATAATTTTAATATTACTTGCAACAAAAATAGCCAACCAAATTAGACTAAATGTGGACACGACACGCAATTAGCCAATATATCAAATTAACATTATACCACTGTATGATATTGTATAATTAAAAGATGAAAATAATAATTTGAGATGATATACTTTGAGTTACCAAACCTTGCTACCTTCTATTCTTTAAATTTATTGTGCAACACAATGGCACTTTTTTTTTTTAAAAAAAAACTGTGCTCGTAATTAATATTTATTAATAATATGGAATTTTAGTTTCTAAGGAAAACGTATTTGCCACGTGTGCAAATGGAAAAGAATATTGGTACACCATGTACGTACAACTATTATTATTACAAAATAAGTAGGAAGACAAAAATACAAAATTGAAATAATTAAAATAAAAAAAACCACCCCGTATTTGGTTTGTAACTCGGCGAGTTATTGAATTACTCGATTAGGATAAATGGTCAATACCAAACTTGCAACCTTTTTGGCGAGACTTTGTATCCATGCATAATATAATTGTCACTCCATCCAGACGTAGGGTAAACCCTAGACTTCGACTACAAGAATAAGGGCACAATTGACTCTTAACAAAACTAACAGGGGCAAAGTAGTCTTAAAATATTATAACAGTCAAAGTAGCTTGGTTTTTTTTTACTTTTGTCTTGTTACGGAAATAAAAATTCATGGGCAATTTGTGATTATGATGATGACAACATTTAGCGTATTGGAATTTTTGTACAAAAGAGAAAGGGAAAAGAGAAAACAGCAAAGGTCAAAGGAAGGCAGTTGGGTGTTAATAATAGAAGAGAAGTAGGGGTAATGATATTTTGGGAAGGAGACCAGAAACTCGTGATAGTTCAGAATTTTTATCTTCTGAAAACCCTGCTTTTTCCTCATTTCTTCTCTTACTCTTTCTATTTCTGCACCAGAGATTGAGAGAGAGAGAGATAGAGTAATATAGTATAATATTGACAGAACAAACGCAATAGAAAGAGAGCAGGTATTATCAGGAATAACACCTTCGTCTCTTCCTTTTCTCGCAATCTTTTCCCTCTCTATCTTTCCCTTTTTCTTATTTATATGTATATATCTATTCGTTTTTTCATGTGGCTGGCTCAAACCTGGACACTGACAATAAGATTGGTAGACGCATAAAGAAGCCACAGCCCAACTCAGCCCTTTTGAAATCGCTCGGGAAGAGGAGAATTTTTTTGGGGGTTTTTTAGGGAGAAAAAAGAAGGATTTATAGTTACCCATTTGGTTTTGCAGAAGAAAAAACAAAAGGGAAAATGGGTAGTTGTGGGAGAAGTGGAGCTGTGAGGCAGTATATTAGATCAAAAGTCCCTCGTTTGAGATGGACTCCTGAACTTCATCACTGTTTTGTTCGTGCTATTGAACGGCTAGGCGGCCATGAAAGTAAGTTTTTTTCTGTTCCTCTCTTTTCAAGTTTTTGTTTGTTTGTTGTTTGCTTTGTTGAGTTTTGCTTTTGTTGTCTAAAAGAAAAAAGTGATTCTTTTCAGAAGCTACGCCTAAACTTGTTCTTCAGTTGATGGATGTGAAAGGACTCACCATTTCACATGTTAAGAGCCATCTCCAGGTTCGTGTCTTTCTCTCTCTATAACCCTTTTTTTTTTTATTTAATATGATTTCTTTAATCTGTTTTCTTTGTTTGCATGACCCTGGTTCAAAATTGTAATCTTATAAAAAATTTTCTCCAAGACTGAGTTTTCTCTCTTTGTTCCCACCAGATGTACAGAAGTATGAGGAGTGACCTGGGCAGACAAGGTATTTAGAGCTTTATCTTTTCATTTGAAATTTCAATCTTTTGAGCTGCATAGTTTTTTCTCATGTGCATTAAAGGCAGGCTATTATTTCTAGTTTCCTCTATTGGTTATCATCCAAAGTTAAAATAAAATTGCATCAACTCACATTTCAACATATGTTTTGGAAATATGTATCTGCAACACTTCATTTATTATATTCCTTCTAGCTACCATAATAGATTAGAAAATATGTTGGCGTGCTTCCTGATCATATCTTCTTATATTGGCATATTTCTTGTGAAATTCCACAGCAACCGAAACGACATTTTCTGAATCAAACAGAAGAAGGATACCCATTTGCCTTTTCAACTCTCTCTCTTGTTTAAAGTCGTGATATGCATGCATTGCCACTTTTTTCCATTTGTTTCCTTTTGTTTAACATATTTTCTGTGTCTTGCTGGCTTTCTGTTTGACAGATAGAATTTCCACCCAACAAAGAAGACAATCTTTTGGACATCGCGTTGGTTTAGTTGATGAAATAAACGATCATATTGGTTTTCATCAGCATTCCTCTTCAGAAGCCATTAAAGAATCAGATTCTCAATGTATTTACAGTACCACACCTGTTCTTCCTTCAAAAAGGTCATCTTAGTTTAATTAGTGATTTACTTTATTTTATTTTTGCCCTCCTGATTTCAAGCTTTTTACAGTTACCAAAAACGTCACAAAAATTTAATTGCTTTGTTACCGTGAAAAAAATAAAACTGAAGAAGATTTTGCCATTGTATTTGCATTATCTTTTATTTTCAAGCTCTGGGCTTTATCTTGAAATTCTTTTCGTTTCCATTTTCTTTTTTCCTCTCAAATAGAGCTAGAGCCGAGACCCGAAGTTCAATATCTGATCATTACTTGCAATGCGGCGGGGGAATATGTGAGATAGCTGCCTCAAATCCGCGCCGTTTTGATGATTACATGCAGCAGACCGAGAAGGCAAATGAGCATAAGAGAATAAAAGAAAGTTATGGAGCGGGCGGTGATTTCAGATACAAGCAGATTCATTCCTCTAAAGCTATACCCACAGCCACAGCCTACTCTCTGCCACATGATGATGATCGTTATCATCTTCTTCACCCTTCCAAACATGCAGCTGCAGTAATGGCAGAAGAATCTGATATAATAATTCATGATAATAAGGTACACACTTCAGAAAACCGAAACCACTTTTCTCTTTTTAAATTTTCTATCGTGCAGTTCTTTTGCCAGCTTTTTTTCTGAGGAGGTTGAGTGTAATGTTGGTTTTTGGTATCTAAGTTTTCTTCTAGTTACAACCAAAGTCATGTAACTTGTATTTCTTTCATGTTTTTTCAATGACCTTTGGATGCAAGGGAATATTATCCATGCTTTTTAGGTCAACTTTCGTCAGCTGCATACTTGCCAGTGTATTTTCACTTCACATCTTTCAATTAGGCTTTTAGAAAAAGAACTTCCTTAGAGCACTTTGGTTGATCTTTGTATGCAATGCCATATATTCTACAAAATCAACAACTGTTTTCATTTCTGAACATACCCTAAGATATCAATTTTCAAACCCTAAGTCAATGTATATCTAATTATAAAAGTAGGTGGAAGAAGTCTTACTTACACTGAGTGGTCCTGCATAAAATTATAAATGTGGGGGACCCCAATGGAGGTCCAAATAGTAGAAATTTGAAACGAGACTTTATTGCATTGGAACAGACAATACTTGTTTAGAATCAGCATTCTTATTGTAGTTTTCAGTGGTAGGACTACTCCTTAATTCAATTCTAGGGCTGCCCTAGCTCTCCAGCTCTTGCTGGCCCTTGTCTCGTTTCTTCCAAAATTCAACTTTCAATTTTTCTTTGGATTGCCTGGAAGGTTATTTTCTTTTTTCCAAATATGAAAAGCCCTCTTCTGTGTTTATCATATTTCTTTGTGGATCTGGTAGTTTTACATAAGAGTGTCATTATTACTCAAGTTGTCATATTCCCATCATTTTAATCAAACAAGGACACATTTTTCCTCATTGGACTAAATTTTAAACCTAGCTCTTTGATAATAAAAAGAGATTTTTATCAATTAAACCAACTAGTATACTAGTTGCAATGAAAATGGAGGATTAAGTAATCCATGTATGTATGTATATCTATTTTTCTCAGGTTGACAAGGTAGAGGATCAAACTATTTCGAATGGAGTTACGTGTAAACACCATAACAATGTGATGCTGCGAGGAGCAGAAGCAGCCGAGAATTTCGAGTTGTCGTTGTCCCTAACACTGCCTCAACCTTCTTCACAGAGAAGTAATGGTTCTTCAACAAGCGAGATCGGCGGCGAGGCAATCTCATCCTACTCTAGGTCTAACAATAATTTCAAAGATTGTTTTGGTTCTTCTTCAGGAAGAGGGAGATATAACATCAACTTAGATCTATCTATTGCTCTCTGTGGTACCTAGGTTGTGGTATCTACTGTAAAATTATATATATATATATATTTATATTTATATTTCTATATGAATTTTATCGTGGTTTATCTTGGCCAAATTTATTTTTCATAGCTTTTAGCTATTATTGATTCCACTTTTCTTATGCTTCGTATTTTATGCTCCCTACATTCAAGTTTAAAATGTGCGAGTTGACGTCACATGTGCTGCTATGAGCCTATTACAATATGATTTGATATTTCACTAAGAAGAATGAAAATTTCCTGCCCTTATTATAGTTTCATAAGATAAGAGGTGTTAGTCGTCTCAAAATTTACTTCAAAATTTGAAAGAGATGTTAATGAAAAGGAAATGAGACACAAATCCCTCGTTGGAATGAGTTAACGGGAAATGGAGCCGGGAAAGATTCTAAATTTGTGAAGTGGGGAGGCACTGGTTAAGTCTTCTGTCCTGCCCATTTCCTACATGGGATTCTCCATCTCTGCTCAATTAAATTTACTAGGAAGGGTGCGAGAAACGAGGGTTGAAGATGGAAATAAAATATGCGTTAGGTAGAAAATCGAAATAAAATATGGGGTGGAAAATCGAATGGTATTGGGCGGCTTACAGATCCAAAAAGCTAGCATGTGGTGTTGTTATATGATATTATTTACCTGCGTTCGTAAATTTATAACTGACGAGAGACGTAACAAAAAGCAAGCAGATCCGTGGCGCTCATTGTTATCCTTATCTCTGATTTGGGTTTTGAAAGATTTCTTTTTGAAAATATTAAGAATATGTTGAATATCGTTAAAACAATTAAAGATTAGGTTAAAAAAATAAAATTAACCTTAAAATTTAAGTCCCAAAAATATTTTGGAACAAGTCACCTTTTATTTTTAAAATGATTTCGATAATTCATTTTGAAAAATTAAATATGTTTCTTTTTGTAGGGTGAAAACATTACATTTCAAAGGTATTGTTTAAGAACACTTTACCCATACTAATTCATGAAGTGTCAAAGTTCTTATTATGCGTGTACAAAGCGTTCTCATTCTTCAATTTTAAATGTCAAAATACTATTAATTTATTTGTAAGTATTTTCACACGCTCACTAGTATAATTTAATTTTAAAAATGTAGTACTATTCTCTTATTTATTTATTAATAATATGTAATAGTTTTTTTTTTGGCCCGGGGGGGTGGGGGGGGTGGTGTGGGGCGCGTTGTGTAAACTGGCACACTAAGTTACACGTACAAATATTCTAAGTATTTATTTTGCAATTATGCCCACTTATCAAATATTGTAAAACTTAAATATTTATAGTGGAGAATAGTTTACCATGCACTCCTATGTAACATTTTTCTACAACAAAAGCACATGAAATCTTGTTCGCCTCAAATGGTACGCATTTCTGGTTACAATTTGTTAATTTTATTTACGGCCCCGCGCACCCTACCTAAATCCAACCCACTCATGTTCACTTCAAAATAAAAGAAATTCTTCCTCTCATAATTTTTTTTTTTTAATTGCGTCATTACAGTTTTCTCCTATCTCCATTAAATAACAAATCTCAACCCATAGCATATATAAATATTAAAAAGATATGAAGATAAAAAAATTTACCTATTTATTTAGTTAGACTAAAAATAAAACACAAAATATGTTGTTAAATTTCTTTAATTTGAGTGATGTGGTGAGTAAAAAATAAAAAAGAGTGAGACAAATAATTGGTTTAGGTTTGAACGAGAGAGACTCTCTCTCTCTCTCTCTCTCTCTATATATATATATATATATATATATATATGTTATATTACCTATTATCATTAGAATACCTGAATTTCTTAGTTTGTAGCAAACTATTTGCTAGTTAAACAATAAATATAAAATAAATTTTATATTAATTGAATGTGTTGGGTCATAATATTTTCTATCATCCAAATTATCTTCATGTCATAAAATGGTTCACATTAGCACAATAATTTTTCACTTATCAGAAGTAACTTTCAAAATGAGAGCAAGTCAAGTTAGATTATTCAACTCCAAGCACAAGGTAAACTTCAAAGTTAGGATGAGTTAGATTGTTATCTTCATTGTAAGGATGACATTTAATTAGATTCACCTTCCTAACAAGAGTGGTTAGATTATATTATTTATCCTTGAACATAAAGCTAACTTTAGACCAAAGACGAATAAGATTGTCATCTTTGTTGTAAGGATAAAAAAAGTTTATCAATTCAAGAAAAAAATTAGGTTGTACCTAAAAAAAGTTTATCAATTCAAGAAAAAAATTAGGTTGTACCTAAGTCATACTTGTGATTAATTCTATTTTATTAAAGTATTTTCATAAAATTTAGAATTTTAATAGAATTTAAAGTACCTTACGAAATGTTTGTACATACTTGATGTTACAAATAGAGTTTTGCATATTGAACATATTGGTAAAAGAAGACAAGATAGTCTAAAAATGACCTATCTTTGACATTGTCAACTTGGTCATATTAATAGAAAAGATTGCACAAGTTAATTCAAGGGGATTACTTGAACACAAATAATTATGAGCCATGCTTGATACTTGTGAATCTTGTCTTATGAGCAAAATAACTTAAAACACCCTTTGTTCGACACAAGACAAGAACATTAGATGCATTAAATTTGGTCCATACAAATGTATATAGACCAATGATGACACATGTTAAAGGTAGTTATTCTTACTTCATTACATTCACTAATGATTTCTCGAGATTTGAATACATATTTTTGATGAAATACAAATATAGAACTTTTAAAAATTTTAAAAAATTTAAGAATGAAGTAGAAAATCAAATGGGTAAAAGTATTAAAATCCTTCAATCAGATCGAGGAGGAGAATACTCAAATCATGAATTTTTGGATTATTTAAAAGCTCGTGGAATTGTGTCTCAATAGACTCCTCTAGCTACATCATAACTTAATGGTGTATTTGAAAGGAGAAATCATACACTATTAGATATGGTATGTTACATGATGAACTTTGCTAATCATTTTATATCTTGGTTATGCTTAAAAAATTGTAAATTATCTATTAAATAGGGTTCTAATGAAATCATTATTAGAAACTTCATATGAGATATAGTAAGATAATAAGCCCAGTTTTAAGCATATTAAAGTTTGAGGTTGTCTTACTTATGTTAAGAAGCCTAATCGAGATAAGCTTAACTCAAAAAGTGTCAAATGTAGGCTTGTAAGATATCTAAAAAGTCTATTAGATATCAATTCTATCACACTGAAGAGTAAATAGTATTTATCTTAGAACATTCTATATTCTTACAAAAGGAGTTTCTAAGTGATAGTTATATTATACAAAAAATGGAATTTAAGGAAGTTTTCAAATTGCATTTTATCATTGCTTGTCTAGAAGAACTTATTCGAGAAAATGTAAACATAAAAATTTGTAGGTCGACTAAGATTTCTAGGCCACATAAGAGATATGTAATATATATTGACAAAGGTGAATCTGAAATCTATTTCACATTAGGAGAAGATCCTAAAACTTACCAAGAAGTGATATTTAGTATCTATTTTAAGAAGTGGCTTGATACCATAAAATTTGAAATGTATTATATGTATTTTAATCAAGTTTGGACTTCAGTCGATGCACCTAAAGTGATTATACTTATAGGTTGCAAATGGGTCATTAAGAGAAATATTGAAATTACAGGAAAAGTGAAAACTTATAAAGTAAGGTTGATAGCAAAGGTTTATCATCAAAGATAAGAAATTGATTTTGACAAAACTTTTTCATTGGTAGCCATGCTTAAATCTCTTCAGATTATTTTGGCCATTACTGCATATTATGACTATGAGATATGACAAATAGTTGTTAAAATAGCTTTCTTTAATAAAAATCTTGAAAAAGATATGTATATGACATAACTTGAAGGTTTTGCATTCATTACAAATTCTTATAAAGTATGCAAGTTACAAAAGTTTATGTATAAATTTAAACAAGCTTCTTATTGTTGGAATATCTATTTTGATGAGACAATCAAATTGTTTGATTTTATCAAAAATTTGGATGATTTATGTGTTTATAAAAAAGGTTAGTGGGAGAAAGATCATATTCTTAGTATTATATGTGGATAACATATTATAAATTAGGAATAATATTAGAATGTTATAATCAATAAAAATTTGGTTATCCAAAATTTGTTCATCAAAGATCTAGGTGAGGCATACTTTATTTTGGTAATAAAGATCTATAGAGATAGATTTTAATAAGATGTTAGGTATGCTTCAATTAACATATATAGATAAAGTGTTAAAAAGATTTATCATGAAAAATTTTAAAAGAGGATATATGTCGGTAAGTCATATAGTTTATCTCTTCAAAGGAATATATTCAAAGATTTAATAGGAGAGAGCACATGAGTAAGATTTTTTTATGCTTCAGCTATAAGATTTATCATGTATGATATATTATGTACAAGGCCTAATGTAATATACATTCTAAGTATTACGAGCAGATATTAACAGAATCCTGGTACGGTCATTGGGCAATAGTAAAAAACATTCTTAAACACCTAAAAAGAACTAAAGAGATGTTCTTATATATAGAAAAGATGACTTGAAACTCAAAGGCTACATTAACTCAAGTTTCCAGTCAGAGAAAGATGAGAACAAATCTGCTTTAAGATATGTGTATGTCCTGAATGGTGGAGTAATAAGTTGAAAAAGTTTCAAATAAAAAATTATTGCAAATTCCATTACTGAAGCAGGAGTACATTACAGCTTCAGAAGTTATAAAGAAGGGTGTCTAGATGAAAAAGTTCATTTTTAAACCTGGTGTGATTCCTACCATTACTAATCTCATTTCATTATATTGCGATAACAATGGACTTATAATACAAGCAAATGAGCCAAGATCTCATTAGAAATCCAAATATATCTTACGACAATTTCATATAATCTATGAGATTATTGAAAGAGATTACCTCTAAGTTGCTAGGGTACCAATAGAGTATAATATAGTAGATATGCTCATTAAAGTACTATCATAAAAGATGCATTAGAGACATTTTCAGAAAAATGGGTTTTAGGCATAAAGGTGATTGGCTTTAGATGTAAGTGGGAGATTGTTAAAGTTATACCTAACAAGCCAATCATGTGACGTTGTGATGTATATTTTCTCTTACAAATCTTTTTTGTTATTAATAAAATATTTTATTTATGGCATATACTTTTATCATTTGTATACATATTTTTATGTATAGTGATAAAGTCCGTAGAACATTTGCAATATATATTTAATTATGATGAGTTCATATTTATGAGATAAATATATTAATATTATCATTCTTAAAAGTTCTCAATCTTATAATTTTAAAATGAGACTTTTATAGTACTAAATAAATTGATACACACTATACCTACTCGATAAAGAGGGTGGTTATTCTCATAGACTGCTTGTGTGTGAACAATAAGATAAGTGTGCAGGTGCTCATTGGATAATGAGTTTACTAAATTGACTTACAGTAGAAATGTCTAAATAGTAATTATATTTAATTATTAATTAAATATTCTTTGTATCAATAGTGTAAGTAATCCTTATACTTGAAATATCATAGTTATCTTATGAGTGAAATGCTATACTCTGATACTAGTTAGAATAAAACTGAATAAGGTTTATTACGGGTAGTTATTGGGTATGGTATGATACTCATTGAGATAGATAAATGTTCAATATAGTATAGTATGAGAATATGCTCTATGTGAATAATAGAGATATGATTCACAAAATCTTTGGTCAAGGTAAAATGTAGGATTGAAAAGTAGTTCTTAATGATGATATACTTTCTAAATAATCTTAAGATTTATTATATATAGCATTAGATATATAGATTTTGACAGTTTACTAGGACCTTAATCCAATCAAAACATGATATAATAGAATAATTGAATTGCACGATAACTAATTGTGAAAAATTTTGTTTTGAAGTTTATCACTTTATTTTAATATGAATGGTTATGACATATTTGCTAGATTTCAATCTTGATTTGTACAAATATTTAATTAATCATGAGATGACTTATTAAATATCAAATAACTTAAAAAGTTTAAGTTGAAATTTTAGTATATGTTTACTACTGACTTTATGGTGAATTTATTGAGTCACTCCTAAATTAATAGGAAATTAGCTTAAGATGATTTTTAAGTGTTGGAGAGAATTTTCTAGTGTTGGACCACTTAAATATAACATATTTTTTTAAAATGGTATTATGGTAATTTTTAAATGAATTATTATATAATGAGATTATTTATTAATTTGTAAATTGTAATATATATAAATAATGTGATTATATGTTTTATCAAATAGCTAATATATAATATGATTATATATTAATTATTAAACTAAATATGTGTGATTTATTAAGTAGACAAGTGGCAAAATTACAAATTAACATTTAGCACAATTATGATCAAATGAGTGTATTTTGAAATAAAATTAAATTTACTTTAACCAAGACATATGATTTATATATGGGATGTGCTAATTTAATATATACAAGGTAAAAGTTGTAGAAAACATGAGAATTTTTACAAAATTTGTAATAAGAGATTTTTGCTCACTTTTGGTGTTTTGAACATCAAAATTTTCACTTTTATATTAAAGAAAGTACATCCGAGCTTAATTAGGTTCAATCAAGGATGGAGAAAACATAAAGGAAGATTTCCATAGCCCTTTTAAAGTTTTAAAGAGTTGAACTTTTCAAAAAGTTTAAGAAAAATTCAAGAAACATATAAGTTGTTTAACTTTAAAGTTTTAAATTTTATTTATTAATTTATTCAATATAACATCTTGGGTAATAAGCATACTAAGAATTTTAACATTCATTTTTTTATTTGCAAAAAGATTGGACATATAAAGATAAAATCTCTTAAGTTCACTATGTGGTTAAAAAAAAAAGCTAAGATTCTTAACTTTATTTGTTTTAAAGTTAATTTAACTTTAATATCATCTCCTACTTGTTAGATTCACAAAAGCACCATTATGTAAGGTTATCTAAGGAGCTAAGTATCAAATAATGCTAAAAGATTCATTTATATGTGCAATGGTAATAAAGTTCCTGTTAAGGCAATGTGATCATTTAGATTTCAATTGGAAATTGGCTATTTTTTGAATTTGGATGAAATTATTATGTACTATCATTTAGACAAAATTTAATTTATGTTTTTTATTTTGACAAAACTAGTTATTCTTGTTCTTTTAGCAATAGCAAAATTTAGTCTTTTTTAATATTTAAATGTTATTAGTACTAGTTCATTGATTGATAGTGTATATATATTAGATTTGCATGCCTCACACATAAATGAAACTTTGCATATGAATAATTATGGGATAAAGAGAAAATTAATGAATGAGAATTCTTCCATGTTATAGCATAAATGTTTGGAACATATTTATAAACAAAGGATTTAAAGGCTTATGCTACAAGGAATTCTTAATTCCCTTGGTTTTTCAGTTTATGAAATCTACGTTGAATGCATCAAGAGAAAATGAGCAAATATCAAGAAAGTAAAAGCCAATAGGAGTTCAATGTCTTGGAATTGATACATACAAATATTTGTGGTCCATTTCCTACAGCTTATTAAATGGCCAACAATATTTTATTACTTTCATAAACGACTATTCTCTCTATGGATATTTATACTTGATATATGAGAAGTCTCAATCATTGGATGTTTTCAAGGCTTATAAAGTTGAAGTTAAAAATCAACTTAATAAAAAAATTAAGGCTATTAAATCTGATCATAATGGTGAATATTATGGTAGATTTGATGGATTAAGTGAATAATATATAAGGCCTTTTACAAGATATTTATAAGATTATGACATTGTTCCTAAATACGCCATGCTTGGAACACCAAGTCAAAATGGTGTAGTTAAGAGACATAATAAAACCCTAATGTATATGATTAAGAGCATGATAAGTTATACTTTTTTATTAGAATCACTTTAAGGGGAAGCCTTAAAGATTGCCATATACATCCTTAATCAAGTTTTGAATAATATAGTAGTTATAATAGACTAGCAAAAAGCCTAGTCTTAAGCATTTTTACATTTGAGGCTATCTAATTGAAGCAAGGCCATAAGGACTAATGAGAGATAATTGGTTTTAAGGATAATTAATTGTAACTTTGTTGGATATTTAGGGAGATGAAAAATATTTAAATTTTAATATCATTTTACTAACTCCTTTTTTGAAGCAGGGAATGCAAAATTCATTGTAGATATTGAGAATTGTGGAAGCCTACCACTTAGAAACATTGTCTTTAAAAAAGAATATGACAATATTCCTATAGTTGCAATTGAAAATGATCAGATGCTCACACCTATCATTTTATAGGATGGAAATATAGATATTCAAGATATTTTTGAGTTATCTTCAGTTATTTTGGAGGAAGAAGCCCTAATCCATGTACAGAAACCACAACAACCTTAAATGAAGAACCCTTGCATATGACCACTAGAAAGAGAAGATAATTAATTTTGAATTAATATGTAATGTATCTTCAATACCATGATTTTAATATAGGATTGAATATGAACTAATATCTTTCAATTAAGCCGAGCAAAATGTGAACTCCTTAAGGTGGATAAAAGCCATGAAGAATGAGATGAAATCAATTAAAGATAATGATGTTTGAGATCTTGTTGAATTGACTAAAGCTATGAAACTGATTAGTTGTAAATGAATTTTTAAAACTAAGTGAGATTCAAATGGCAATGTCGAAAGATATAAAGCACATCTTGTTGGTAAAGGTTTTACTTAGAAGGAATGTATTGATTATAAAAAGACTTTCTTTTCAATTTAATCAAAATACTTTTTTAGATTTATAATAGTACTTGTAGCTCATTATAATTTAGAATTATGTCATATGGATGTAAAAACTTCATTTTTAATAATGACATTGAAGAAACTATATATATGACATAACTAGAGAATTTTGAATCTAAATAATTAAAATAATTAGTGTGTAAATTAAAGAAATCCATCTATGATTTAAAGTAAGCATTCCATCAATAGTATTGAAATTTGATCTAGTGATTACCTTTTTGGGTTTTGTTGAAAATACTATTGATCAATGCATTTATTACAAGATCAATGGGAGTAAATTTATTTTATTGGTTTTATATATCGATGTTATTTTACTAGCAAGTAGTGATTATAAGCTTATTGTATGAGACCAAAAGATTTTTTTTTAAAGAATTTTGAAATGAAAGATCTTGGGAATGCATATTTTGTTTTGGGTATACAAATCTATCGTCACCACAAAAATGGTAAACTTGGCTTTGTACAAAAGACACATTTTGATAAAGTGTTTAATAGATTTGGCATGAAGGATTGTGCATTAGGTGATGATGCCATTGCTAAAAGTGATAAATTTAGTTTTTTTTCAATGTCCGAAGAATGACATTAAGAGAAGGATGATGAATAAGATTTCTTATGCTTCGGTATTAAGAAGTCCCATGTATGCTCAAGTATGTATGTATCTAGATTTGCCAATGTAGTTAGAATGCTTGACAAATATTTAAGTAATCTTGGCATGGATTATTGGAAAGCAACAAAATGAGTTATGCAATATTTAAAGTGAACTAAAGATTCTATGCTTACAAATTAGATATTTGATCACATAGAGATCGTGGGGTATTTTAACTTTAATTTTAGGGTCTAATACCTAAGGACACACCAATGCCATGCCATCCAATCAATCGCGAATAACAAAGCAATGTTCATATTGATTTTCATATTCATATCATTCTCAATTACAAATTAGGCATTATAACGACATAAAATTGATAAAAAATAATGTATACTATTTATCAAAATAAAACATTTAATATCCATAGTTGTTCGACATGATATACTTGCAAGATATACTACTTAAACAATTTCATCATAAAACAACATGATTAATTTAAAATGATTTAATTTAATTTTATACCATAATCATAATCATGTACGTGTATATGTATGTGTGTGTGTATTTATTTTTTTTAAATATATATATATATATATATATATATATATATAAAACTTATTTTTAAAATGCACAATTAAAATAATTGATAAAATCCTTATTTCATTCTCTTCTATTTATGTGTTCCTCAGTTTGAAAAATTGTTTGGTATATTTAATACTACAATTGATTTTTTTTTTTTATTGAAACAAGTCCAATATATGTCTTTTAAGGTGAAAATGATGTACAAAAAACCCATAATGCCATTTTGATCCAAAGTTAATTGTTGACTAGTCAATTTTACCGGCCAATGATAAAGACGACAAATGTTTTTATGATTTGAGGGATGGTTATAGTTTTGATATCTTAAGCTCAATACTGATGTCCATTTCTTCATCCAATATATTGTTCACTAAAAACCTAGTAAAAAATTTGTAGCTCTAACGACATCAATAAAAAAATTTTGGTGACTTTTGCATCTAATGCTTTCGATGTTTTTGAGCTCATTCTACTAGTGTGATTGATTTCTCAAGAGGAGGTGGAAGTTGGTTGAAACATTGAGTTAAAAAAATTTTGAAAGTTCAAACGAAATTTGGCATAACATAGGAGGTCAAATTAAGATAAGGTCAGTGGCAATTGAATGAGAATGTTAAATAGGTCATATGGTTTGACAATTATGGCAATTGGAGGTTGAAAAGTGCCTCATTGCAGCTTTTTGGAATTGAACATGAAAAAAATAAGAAGGACAAGGCATGGGATTTTCTTTGTAAGTTTGAAAACTTTTGGTATTTATAGAAAAACTATGATGAATTTACAAAATCACTCTAACTCTTTCCAAAATTATACTTGGCCATAAACATTTTTAATTATTCAATTTCATCCAAAATTTTTTAATTTAGTCCTCCAAAAAAATTACAAAAATTTAAAATATTTATTACAATATTTACATATTTATTTTAGATTTTTGAGAGTGTGGTGATTGAACTTCCTTTTGCTTTTTTCAAAGAGATCACTTTGCTTGATGTGGTTGAACTCCCTTAAGCTAGCAATTTTTTTCTACCAAATAAAATTTTGTTCCTCTCCCAAAGAATAATATGAAAACATCTTAATAACGTTTAAGATATCAACTCTCTAAATTTATTAAAACAAAAATAATAAAATAAGACTAAAGAGAACAAAAATAATGTAGAAGGCTATATGAATTGCGAGCCCAAGACTTATCACTAAATTTAAAAGGAATAAACTTTCTAAATAGGAATTTTTTTTTCTAACTAAAACTCTAGTTTTCTCAAAAAGTCTTCTCTCATATGAGTTGTAGAATTGTTATTCATTTTTTTCTAGTTACACTTGATCACCACAATTCCTAAAATAACTAGAAAACTTAAACACCATGTTAAGAATTAAACCTAGACTTTCATATTTATTCTAGATTGTTACAACAGAATTATTACAAAAATTTCTATTTCTAAAATATATCAATAGAACTTGTCATTAATTCATCCATGGTAATTTGCCATAAGAATTGACTTTGAAAATTCTAACACCGGTAAGCACATGCAACTAATCATGGAAGAAATAAAATTTATGATATCAACTCTATGATGAAGACTAATAGTTACGATGAAATTAAATTTATGGCTCAAAATGTTCAGCCAAAGGGATTAGCTTCTCCTGCTAAGAAAGATCAACCTAACAAATAAATAAGAATTAAGGACTAGTAGTTATCATTGTAAACACCAAAGTTCATATCAACAGTGATAGTTTTGTTTATTAGAAGATTACTAATTTTAATTAAATTATATAGTTTGTTAAATAAACACTCTATAGAGCAAGTAAATAAGATATGCAAATTTTCATGTGGTTTAAATTTTTTAATTCTACATCTATAAAAACACATCTAAGGAATACAATCCACTAAAAATTTAAATGATACAAACATTAACGAATTTATACAAATCAAAAACTCTTTCTTTTGGTTGGGACTTCTTTAGTGAGATCTTGTTGAAGTCCTTTCAACCAGCCCAACTTCTTTTACCAAAAAAAAAAAAAAATCATGTTCAACTCATAATGAACAATACCAAAATGTTTCAGAATACTTAAGATATTTTATTCTTCAAGTTTAACAAAATAAGAATCACAACGTCACAATTCTTATTAAGTTGTATTTCACTTAAAGCATGATGAATACAAAAACAACTTACAAAAATATAACAAGTGCAAGGAAGACAAAAATCAAGCACAAGGCTTCTCTAATGGCACATTACAAAATAGAAAATAATACATATTTATATTGAAACTTAATGCCTTGTTTAAAGTAAAATTTTGTT
The DNA here is from genome assembly GCA_032401905.1 of Swietenia macrophylla. Lineage (NCBI taxonomy): Eukaryota > Viridiplantae > Streptophyta > Magnoliopsida > Sapindales > Meliaceae > Swietenia > Swietenia macrophylla. The sequence goes on along the minus strand of CP135584.1, from coordinate 6,273,775 downwards.
TCTAAACACTTAATGGAATAAGTCACTTAAATAGGAAAAAAATTTTCTTTACTAAAACTCTTGTTTCCTAATAAGTTTTATATCCTTTAAGTTGTGGAATTGGCACCACTTGTTTTCTAGTTGAGCTTGATTACCATATTTCTTAAAACTAGAAAACTCAAAATAATATATGGAGAAATATACCTACATGTCCAATATTATTCCAGAATAGTTGCAATAAAAATTTTGTTGCTATAATACATAAATAAAGATTTAAATTCATTTTCATAGAAGTTGCCATAAGACGCCAACACTAAAAATTTTTGCAGTCTTCCCCTTTGGCACTATTTTGCAAAATATCTCTATGTTCATCACACAAATTGAAATCATACAACTCAAATAGAAGTACAAAAACACAAGTGCAATGAAGTAACATTATTCTTAAATTAGTATCAATAATAATCCATAAAGATATTATGAAAAAATCAGATATCAATGTGAATAACTCCCCCTAACTTCTTTTAGGCAAATGACGAAAAATTGTCATGATCAAGCATGTAATTCATTAATAACTTCTTTTTTTTTTTTGGCCAAAAAGAGCCAAAGAATTCACAATAACCACAAGAACAAGTAAGCCACAAAGCAATTATAGTGCATAAAAAATAATAGGTAGCAAAAAGAAATCCAACATAAAATGAATAAAAAATGCCTGAATTGAAAACTTAACTAACATCCAAAATAAAGAAACCAACCTCATTAGTGAAAATAAAAGTTAATGCTGATGCGACAATCGTCATAAAGAAGTTGAAAAAGTCATCAAACAGTTCTTTAAAAAGCGAGGAGGTAGAGCTTCAGTAAAAGCCAATTATTAAATGCTATGAAACATGGACAAAAACCTTAGTGGGTAAGGTTGTAATGTAAGAATAAAACTGTGGAACTATCATGAACAAGAGACTATGATACTAGCACAAAAGTTTCTAGAGTTGTTGTGGACAACGGAGAGACCATAAGAGTTTCAAGTGAAGGTAGTTGTTGACTACTCTTGACTTGTTGCTCAAGTATGAGATTTTAACATACAATGACATGCTAAAATTCATAATGCACGAAATCTTTCTATTCAAGAGCAATATAAGAGGTACCTTAAAACTTGGAAACTATAGAAGTTTTTTAGATTGACTAGAGGTTAGATGTAACTCCCTTGGAAATGGTGTTAATGAACAATTCTAAAGAATATCATTAACATTGCCAAGAAATGCAGGATAACTGATACATTACAAGGTGTACTACCTTTTAAGTCCTTGCTTAAAACTCGATTGTCAATGAGTGTATAGTAGCAATTATGGCTCATAGCTCGAAGAAGATTGTTCCTAATTCACAAGTTATTAAAATAATACAAACACAAACTTTAGAGGAGGAATTATAGAATTGATTCAATATGTAAAATAAATAAAAGAAAACTAGACAAAAATCTAAAAATTACGAAAAGCAAATTTTAATAAATTGAAAATATGATAAGAAGAAATATTAAGATTCATTTGCACCACCAGATAGAAGATATCACCAATGATCAATATTATCTCACTTTTTTTTGAAAATAACAATCTTAAAATAATTACAACTCTGATTATTTTAATCTTTTCTTATTTAGTCGTCTAGTAAAATAAGCTCTTTGCTCAATCTTTTTCCATTATTAAACTCATAACAAGCTCTCCAAATTTATTTTAACAAAAACAATTAACCAAGAAAGATAAGGTTAAGTTCTATTTGTAAATCTTGAGTTATATTCCATATAATCAAATGAAAATATCTCATAATCTTTGATAATAATTGCTACTTTTATTTAGAAATCTTGACAATTATAAATCAAAATCCTAACTAGCAATCAAATTACTATCATTTTCACCTAACTGCACATCAAAATGAACAAGAATGTAATTTTTAAAAGTAAAATTGCTAGAGTGTAACAAATTTAGAGAAAGATGAAAGATTTCTAGAAATTATTAGTTAATAATATCCATATCATGGTTATGAAATTCACCCTTAACAAAAAAAAAAAAAGTTTACTTGCATTATATAAATGTTCTAAAGTAGACACATAAAAGAAAATAAAATAGAAATGGAGGCAAAAATACAATTTAAAGAAGGTTAGATTTTTTCTATTTATGTTCTGTCCTTTTACTTGTATTTTGATCTCTTTCTTTCTCTTTCTCTCTCTCTCTCACATGTCCTTGAAAGTAAAGGTGTGCTCTCCTTAAATAGAAGTAGTCATGACATAGTTCTCTTAATTTTAAGTAAAGTAGGATTTGTAGAAATTATTTTTTCGATTAGAATTTAATCTCTTCTTAACTAGTCAAAATTTGAGATATAGATTATTTTAGTAACTACAATCGGACCATTTTGAATCTAATGATAAGTAAGATATTAATGAAAAACTTTGGATCTTTAGTTTCCAATAAAGAAAGCTTGCACAATTTGTAGTTTTGTTGAGAAAATTATTGCTATTTTAATGACTACTATTTAAGTTTTCAATTTAAATACAATTAGAATTGTTTTCTTTATCTCGCAAGGAGTGACTTTATTTTTCTTTAGCCAAAATATAATTTCAATGATGTATTCCATAATAAGCCTTCTCATTTACTATAAGAAATGTTATCTTAATGCTTAAGAAAAACAGGAAAAATTTTGAAAACGCATCTTTTATGCTAATTTCTTCATCTTTGTTTATAAAGACCTTTAAAACATCCAATTTTGGTCTTTTATGTGAGATACAAAATTGTAGGTAGTTAAATCCTCTTTCTAGATTCAAATCTCACCAATTTGATATTGAAAGCAAATTTTATATGCAAAATATCAAAGCCAACACTTTTGAAAAATTCTCATTTTACACAAATTTGCAGCATTTCATATATATATTTTTAATTTTTTCTATCCTAAAATCCTATAAAATAAAAAAGAATAATAAAGACTCATAAAATTTAAGAACTAACAAAGAAGCTTGTAGGATTTTAATATAAAAAAATTTAAAATTAAACACTTATCAGTTGCTAAACTCTCGAATGTAACATTTATGTTCTAGTTGCTGAACTTTCAGATGTAGCATTTGTGTTCTGTTGATCCATTAAGATGCCATAAATCAAGGATGGAAATAGTTGAACATTTTTTGTAAGTGTGTTGCTTACATGAAGGATATAATAGAAAAGATATGTTAACCTAAATCAAAAGGACAACCATTATTAATCATAATCTAAACCAAACTTAATTCTTGTAAAACTATAGTATGATGCAAAGTTAGCAACAATTTGAGATATTAGCAACAATTTGAGATAGCAATGGAAAGTAAAGTCGAATATAAAGTGCTTTTAAATGATGCATGTAAATTATAATTAGTTGGCACTGTAGAATCATTACCTATAAGTTTCGATGCAATATCCTCCGGTGAAAGCATTATAATACTTGACATAGTAGACAAATCATAATTTGTACTTCCAAAGAACATGTTATGCCTACTGGTGAAAAATAAAATAAATGGCCATGCATCAATTGAACCAATTTTTGTGAACAATTTTGGATAAAATATATACATTATAGATAGAATAATATGATTAATATGTGTAATACTTTTATGTAGGCTAGGTTTCATCAACACATCAATCCCATTGCACCTTTTTAATTGTTCTAATAGAATTACTTTTTCACATACAAACTTTCTAGAAGTCATGATAGAACACAAGTCTTGATTTTGGGTAGTATAAAAGTGATAGAGAAAGCATTAGAGGTATTACAAGGAGTGTGAAAGAGTACTTGCTTTCCTTTTCTTTTCTAAGAAGCACAAGTCAATGATTTTTGAAGAATCAGTTTTGAAACATTGTTGAAAAATCTATAACTAGTTGTTCTATGTTTGCTTCTCCTAGTAGAGAAAAACTTACATGGTTAGCTAATCATTTTCATTATTGAAATTCATTGAGATAATGCTGAATAAAGTTTGAGGTAAAGAAGAGATATGGGCACTATACAAGTAAGGAGGAGTTAGTGAAATAAAATGAAGATGTGATACCTATGTCTAAAAATTATTGGACGAAGGGTTGCTGATGATAGCTTCAGGGAGTTCGACAATATTTGATTCCAAAGGATTATTTCTAGTGCACACCATTGTTGTCAAAATAAAGAAAGACTAAAGGTTAGGTTAATGTAATGATTTGTTTAGAAATCTTGCTAAACTATACACCAAATTAGTGCTAAATAGATCTTGATTTGGTTAACTAAATTGAGTATGATAATTTAGATTAATGATATCGAAAACAACATTTAAGGAAGAATCAAAACACAAGGTTTATATGGTTTGGCAATTGATGCCTACATCCATAGATGAACATATCTTAACTCTCTTTTATTAATCAAGAATGAAAGAATATTTAGATTACAATCATAAGATTACAAACTAGTGAAAAAAAAAGATTACAACAAAGAAACTTATACACACTTTCTGTAGATAATTCTCTCTACTCTGTTTTCTGCTTTACATCACCATTCACTTAATATTAATCATAAAATTGCAATCCTTAATCTCTAAATTTTTTGACTTATAAAAGAAACTCATTTGACCTATAATGAGAAGTTCTTTATTGACACCTGTAAATCAGTTTTAACTGTCTAACTATCTTCTCCAACTAACACTCAACTGACTTACTTTTTAACAGCTAATTCAATCGCTATTCCTTATACTTTTGAATCACTCTTTGACTCACAAATCTCTACCTTGATTCAAAATGTATTCATAATAACCAAAGAACTAAAAATCAATCATCATTAAACTTCTTAAATAGATTCAATATTCATCAAGTTTAAACAGAATTTGAACTTGACACCAAGATCAAATTTAGTGAAGATGTCAGCTAAGTTATGTTTTGATTTAATTTTCATCAGCCATACATCCCTATCATTTATCACATCCCTGATAAAATGCAATCTGACATCTACATATTTAGTCATCTCGTGATACATTTGGTTTTTCACTAAATGCAAAGCACTTTAGCTATCATAGTGAACATTAACACTGCCTTGATTAACTCTTAATTCGTTTATCAAACCTCTTATCCATAAGGCTTTTTTAACAGCTTCAGTTGTAGTAACATATTTTACTTCAGTAGTAAAAAGTTCAGTCACATGCTGCAATATGGGATTATAGCTTATTGTGCAATTAAACAAGATAAAACAATAACATGAAAGTTATCTTCTTTTGTCAAGATTTGCTGCATAATCAACATTTACATACCCTACAAGCTTTTCATATTTTGATACATTTTTACTGTACATCAGTCCATGATTTTTAGTATCACTCAAATACCTAATAATTCACGTAACAACATTTCAATGTTTCTTTCCTACATTTCCTATGTATCTACTTACCAAACTTACTGCTTGTGATATATCAAGTCATGTACATATTATGACTGACATCAAACATCCTACAACATTTGTATAGAGTACCTTAATCATAACATGCTTTTCTTCCTTAATAACTGTTGCTTGATCTTTTGATAACTTGCAATAAGAAGCTAATGGAGTCAAAACACTCTTTGATTAACTCATCCCAAACTTAGAAATCACCTTATTAATATAATTAGTTTGAGATAAGAGTAGAATCCCCTCTTTTCCATTTCTATAGATCTGCATTCTAAATATTTTCTTATCTTCTCTTAATTTTTTCGTTTCAAACTTAGAACTTAATAAATTCTTAAGTTTTCTTATTTGTTCCTTATCTTTATAAGTTATCAATATATTATCAACATAAAGTAATAGATAGATTATATTAGCTTCTGAAATTTTCTTGAAATAGACATAGCTATCATAAAGACTTTTGTTGTATTTTATGTTAATCATAAACATGTCAAATTTCTTATACCATTGCCTAAGCGATTGTTTTAGGCTATAAAGAGATTTTTTCATGAGATAAACTTGTCTTTCTTTGCCTTTCATTTCAAAATCTCATGTTATGTCATTAGAATCTTTTCTTCTAACTGTCTATGTAGAAAAGTTATTTTAACATCTAATTGATCCAATTCTAGATTTTGATTTGCTGTAATTGCTAAAACAATCCTTATAGAGCTATGTTTCACTGCTGGTGTAAAAACCTCATTATAATTAAGACCTTTTTTTTTGTGTGAAACCCCTTGCAATAAATCTTACCTTGAATCTAGTTGGTTTCACATCTAGTACCCCTTTATAATTTTAAAAATCCATTTATAGTCGATAATCTTTCTATTTAATAGTCTATCAAATAACTTTTAAGTTTGATTTTTCTCTAATGATCTCATTTAATCTTTCATAGCATCTAGCCATTTACATTTGTATTTACTTTTCATGGCTTGCCTGTAAGATTGTGGTTCATTATAATTTATGTAATTTGACATCAAAAGAGCATAAAACACTAAGTCTGCATATCTATACTTGATTGGTGTCTGATATGCCTTCTTTTATTGTCTCTAGCTAATTGAAAATCATCCAAGGCTATTTTTATTAATCATCATTTTCATTCCCATCATGTAGTTTATTTGTCAAAGATTTCATACTTTCTTTGTCAATTTCTCCACCTTAAGCTAAACTTTATCTCTAAACTTATTAACTTGTCGATCATTAGAGTCCTTTTTAGTTTAATTTGTCAGCATAGCTTTTTCATTGAAGATGACATCTCGACTAATTATACATATTAGATGAACTATTTAAGAACACAAAATCTTATAGCCTTTCACTTTCTTTGGGTAACCAATGAATACTTTCTTAGTGGCTCTAGGTCTGAGTTTTCATTGCTTTATATGTGCATATATAGGGCAGCTAAAAATCTTTAACTTACGGAGATCATGAGGTTTTCCTGACCACATGTTCTCTAGTGTTTTAAGTCAATAGCTATTGAGAAACTTTTATTAATCAGGTATGCTACAGTAATAATAGCTTCAGCCCATAATGACTTTGGAAGCTTGGCAAAAAGCATCATACATCTTACCCTTTCCAATATAGTTTAATTCATCCTTTTTTGCTAACCCATTTTATTGTGGAGTATGCCTTACTGTCTTATGCCTTGTAACACCTTTTCTTTTACATAGATCATTAAACCACTCATTACAGAATTCAAGTCCATTATATGTTCTGATTCTTTTAATCTTTTTCTCTATCTGATTTTGTATAAAGGTCATCTAAGCTTTAACTTCATCAAACATTTGATCCTTTTTCTTCAATACATAGACCCAGACTTTTCTTGAATGATCATTTATGATAGAGAGAAAATATCTAGCACTTTTAGGAGTTAAAATTTAAGTAGGTCCCATATGTTTGCATAGATATAATCTAAGTTTTCTTTTGTCATATGATCTATAATAGTAAACTTGATTTTATATGATTTACCAAGTACACATTCTTCATAGAACTCAAGTGAGTCAATTTTATCCTTGCCAAGCTAACCTTGTTTGCTTAATTCCTTGAGTTCCCTTTTACTCATATGTTTTAACCTAAGATGCCATAGCTTTGTCTTTTCATCATTTTTAGTAATTATATTTGTAAAAATTGTCACTCTCTCTAAAATATACAGGCCATTAACCTTCTCTCTTTCATGACAATCATGGAATCTTTGGACACTTTTAAGATCCCCTTTTCAGCCTTAAAGGAGTAACCCAATTTATTAAACATCCCAAATGAAATCAAATTTCTCTTGAGATTAGGAACAAGTCTTACATATTGAAGTTTGTTTTCAACATTATCAAATATTTTAATTTTAACATTTTCAATGCCAATTACCTTACAGATTATGTTATTTCCCATTAAGACTCTACCACTATCAAAATAACTCAAAGAAGTAAAGAGATTTTTGTTTAGACTTATATGAAATGAACATCTAGAATCAAGAACCCACTCAGCTTCGATTTTGACAGCCGAGGTAATAAGAAAATCAATACTGAGATATCCATCTGTAAAATACTAACTAGTAGCCTTTGAATTTGTTTGAACATCAAGAATTAACAAAATGCTCTTGAACTCATGTTCCTTTTTAGCAATTGCTACATTTTCATTTTGACTATGCTTCTTCTTTCCTTGTTCTTATTTTGTAGATAGTTTTGATGAAATGCCCCTCTTTATGACAGAAGAAGCATTTTCTCTTTGTATTCTTTAATTTTGATTTATTTTATTTTTTGGTTTTGATTTTATTTTCTCAAATCTCTCTTACATTCAATCATTTTCTATCACTTCTCTCATTTTCTGATTTGTTATTAAGTTTCTTAGAGTTCAATGCAGCTTTCATTTCTTTCATTGATAAGTTTGTTCTTCTATACAATAAAGTTTCAATAAAATGTTCACGGGATCTTGGTAAAGAATATACCAATATCAAAGCTTGATCTTCATATTCCAACTTTATATCCAAATTCTCAAGATCAATTATAATATTGATAAAGAGATCAAGATGGTCTTTAATTTTTGTTTCTTTTTCCATCTTAAGTGTATACAATCTTCTTCTCTTCATATACAACTTCTTTGGAAAAAATTTATGCATATATAATCCATCAAGCTTTTGCCACAAAGTATGTCTTCTTTTTTGATACCTCACGAAGTACCTTCCTTCAAAGGCTTAGAACAATGGCACTGTAAGACTTAGCTAGGATATGTTTTTTTTTCTTTTCTATGAGAGTATCATGCACGTTTTCTTTAATTTTAAGAGCATCTTCAAGACTTTATCAAGATGAGGACTTTGATAGACCAACAAAGTCCTCATCTTGATTCTCTATAGGTTAAAGTCATTCTCCCATGTGAATTTTTCTATATTATACTTTGTAATTGACATTGTTATCAACTTAGGCTCTAATACTACTTTATAATGATTTGTTTAGAAATCTTGCTAAATTATACACTAAATTAGTGCTAAACAAAACTTGATTTGATCAACCAAACTAAGTATGATAATTTAGATTAATGATACTAAAAACAACATTTAAGAAAAGAATCAAAACATAAGGTTTACGTGGTTTAGCAATTGATGCCTACATCCACGGATGAACAGATCTCAGTTCTCTTTTATTAATCAAGAATGAAAGAATATCTAGATTATAATCACAAGACTACAAACCAGTGAAGAAAAAGTTTATAGCCAAGAAACCTGCATACACTTTTTGCAGATAATTCTTTCCACTCTATTTTTTACTTCACATCACCATTCACTAAATGTTAGTCATAAAATTGTAGTCCTTAATCTCTAAATTTTCCAGCTTATAAAGGATACTCATTTGACCTACAATGAGAAGTTCCTTGTTGACAACTATAAATCAATTTTAACTGTTTAACTTCCTTCTCTAACTAACACTTAATTGACTTCTTTTTTAATAGCTCATTCAATCATTCTTCTTTATACTTTTGAATCACTTCTTGACTCACAATTCATTTCAAAAAGAAAATTCCCAATTTAACTTAAACATGGAAATTTTCAATTGAATACCTAACTTGGACTGGGAAATATCATTGACTTTTCATCTAGAAAGAATGAAAAATCAACGTAAGCCAAAAAAAAAACCATTCAAATGTTTACAAAATAATATTCATGAGAAAAATTTATATTTTCTTTTTGAGAAAATCTTGCAAAAAGATGCAAATAGATCCATATGAGACATTTTTCCAAAATTATGATTTGACACAAAATTTTTAAAATTAAAAAAGACCCATAAAAAATAAAATTGCAACATGGCCCTAATTTGGACACTTTTGTACAAATACGTCCATAAACCAAATGAAAAATAGGCAGACCAATTTTAATACGAAAATTGAACTATTACAAGTGAATAATTAATGTCAACATGGTATTCTAAAATTTTCTCAATTCAATATTCTTGAATAATCAAAACTAGAACTCTAATACATTTGTACTATAAAATAAATTAAACATAAATATGAACTTGGTGATTTGAACAAAGATTTACTTAAAATTCTTCTTTAATTTTATTGGTTTCAATAATCAAAGTTTAAAACATAGTAAGACTAAGTTTAATTAACCTTATCATCTCGGTTTCAAATTCAACTACTAAACACATGCGGCAATGCATATTTGTTTATTGCTAATGTTTTTTTTTTATTTTATTTTTTCGATATTCAAAGTTAGTAGCATTCCTGCTATCATTGATGAAGATCTCTTCTCATAATATATTGTCTTTTATATATTATGATATATAGAATTAGATTACTCATGGATAGTTTCACACAATAATATAGGTATTTTTTTTTTGTTTATAGAGCATGCACAAATTTTGAATATTTAGTTAAGATAAGAATTTGGTAAACAGATATGACTCAAACTTGTATTTTTCTCAAAATTGTATATACTTTAGAAATTAATTTTGAATCAAGAATTCGATCATAAATGTGCATAACACATCAGCTCAATGTTTGTTTATTTTAAGTTATGGTACAAAATGTTTAGGCTCAAATAAAGACATTCAATACATTGAATTGACAATTAAACCATGCAACAATATGGTTCACTTATAGTAATATCTAGACAATGAGTTATGAGAAACAAATTTGATCACACCAAGAAGTTTATAAAATTGTTTGCCAGTTGTTTCTTTGTTTTAGCATATTCTTAGGTGACAATTTTATTTTTAAGCAAACTTCTAATAAAATGATGTCTAATGCTACAATTTAAAGTTTACACACATGAGTATAAGTTGTTTCAAGTAATAAAGAATTCGAAAGTCTGAATGTTAATCCATAGGAAATTAGTTATATAAAATTTATTGCAAGTGAGAATTTACTATTTATAAATGTTAGGACTTTAGGATCCACTTTAGAATGTGTTATAGAAATTATTCTTAATCACTTTTCTTAATTAAAAGGTAAAACATTTAAGCTTATAGAAGTACCCTTTTAGCAAAAGATAAGATAACAAAAAATTAAACCTTCAAATTGATTTATAAAAAACTATAACTTATATCTTAATGTTTAGAAAATATACAAGAATTTAATGTACCTATTGTTAATAATGAATCAGGTTCTCTAATAACTTAAAACTCTTTTAAAAAAAGGTGTTCACTCAATTCAAAATTTTTGCAATGAAACATAAAACAAAGGATTAAAAAAATAAAAACTACAAACTTATCAAAGGTTTACTTTTTACCTTAACTACAAATTTAAAAGTATCTTATAAGAAGAAGAAAGTTGAAGGAATAAAATATATAAATAAACTAAGAACTAAGTATGTTCTCTTGCTTGATATAAGCACCTATTTATAGAAAAATGCAAAGGATAAAACGATAAAGAAGTTGGCTAAGAGTAAGTAAATGTTGACAGTATTCTTTCACATGCATTAGATATTTTGGCCAAAAACTTATTGATGCCATTAGATTTTTTCTTTAACCAAAACACAAAATTGTTAGTATTTTTTTTAATTTTTTAAAACATTTTAATTCAATGTACTTGGATACATATTTTGAAAGTTATAGCCTAAATACTAATGCTTGTTGGGCTAGTCTGTGATTGTACTTCTGGTTTTGTTAAAGCCCAATTTTGACAATCTAAATGCTCAAACTAGCCTAACCTTAATCCTATAACATTGTGAAAAACTTGTCTATGAGTTATTGGTACAAGAATTGGATTAATTGGATTTTTGAATTGAAAGATATGCTTATTACATGTATCCTACGCATAATTAATCATTTTTTATGAATTATACCAACAATCATTTGAAAACAGAAAATTAAGTAAAATGCTTATCTAAGAGAAGTTAATAATACTTTTAAGTATAAAATAATAATTTAAATGATAAATAAATGTATACTTTTAAGTACTTATCACAAATATTATATGTTTTATCCTAGAACTTTAGTTCTTAGAAATATTTATTGCGCTTAAATTGTCATGATAAATAGTTAAGAGATCTTGTACAATATCATACTCCTCAGGCATCTGTTTCATCTAGGGCAATTGAGCATAACAACTTTTTGCTATAATGTATTTGACCTTAGCAAATAATGAAATAAAGTGTTGTTTCTTGATTAAAGCCAATAAGATTAGAGTTGATGTCCTTAGAATACCAAATATCATAATCACTAGTCCCATTTACATAATAAATAATTCTTTTAATAATAGATATATTTGCCACAAACTTCTATACTAAAGTTAACATTTGGATGAATAATTGTGAGGTATAACAAACTCTTAATCATACGCCTTAACAAACTAAGATAAGCACTAAAACTTTCACCTTTTGACAATTTTGCATTAGTCCCGATAGAAGTTCTCATGTGTTTGGTGGTTTCTGAACCAAACTTCTTGACTAGATTTTTGGTATACTACTTTGAAAGAGAAAAATTCCATCCTTAAGTTACCTACAAACTAATTCCCTGATCAAGCTTATCTTGAATTCATCTTATCATTGAATTCCTATAATTTTTATTCACAACTATATTAAAAAGTAATGTCTTCAACATAAAATTGAGTTATAATATTTCCAAAAATTAAAAGTCTTGATAAACAAAGTTTTATTTAGTCCCTTTCTCTTCTGTCTTTTGTCATTAAAACAAATTATTAATATCTCATACTATACCTTAAGAGCTTATTTTACCTTGTTCAAAATCTTCTTTAGTTTTAAAACATAATCGAGAAAGTTAGGATTTTGAAAACCTTTTGGTTATTGTTCTACTTAAGTTTCCTTATTTAGAATTCCATTCCATTCAAGAGCATTCTGTATGTCCATATGAAACAATTTAAAGCCTAGAAAACATCCAATAGAAAAGGTAATCAATTGATTCTAATCTAGCCATATGAGTAAAGGTAATATCAAAATCAATTTTCTTAATTTATGTGTAGTGTTAAGCAACTAAACTAACTTTGATTCTTTTCATGTTATTGAATATATCAGTTTTATTTTTAAAATATATTTTGTTCCAATAATATTAGTATGCTTAAGTGTAAGTATTAGTGTTCGTACAACATTCCTAACAAATTGTCCATATTCTTTTTGCATAGTAAATACTCAAAATTCTTTTAACAAAACTTTTTTAACATTTCTTTTCAAATTGAAGAAATAATTGGCCATATGAATATATCTCTTTTTGATGACTGTGCTAGCATTGAGATTTTCTAATAGGAGATTTCTTAACTTAAGAAGATAGCTCTCTACTGATTTGGTTTGAAATATTGAGTTTTGTTTTGATGAGTCTCTAAATTTCACACCTGTTCATATTCAAAATCTATTACATTATGTTCTTCAGTATCTGTCACAACATCTTGCATTGCTATTTATTGTTTAACATGCCATGTTTATTAGTTCAGCTTACAATTTTTTTTTCAACAATTTCTTCAAGTTCAAAATAACTTGAAACATTTCTTAAATTTTCTATTTTTTCTTCCCATAAAATAATTATGTTCTTGTGTCTTAGCCACAAGGAATTCATGTGCGATGTTATATTTATTGCAAAATCATCATAAATAGTATTTTCAAATGCCTTTACATGACCATTTCTTATTTTAACTCTTTTGCCAATATTATAATCTTTTTCATTTGCTAATTTCACATATAAATTTCTAAGTACATCAAATGTATCAATTTTCATAATAATGTTATCTCAAGTATATTAAGAGAAATCATTCACACACATAAAGATGTATTTCTTACCTTATGTGCTTTTTACCTAAACAGGACTGAGGAGATCCATATGAAGCATATGAAATACCTTGTATGTGAAGGTATGGTGGACTACTTTATGTTTGAACTTGATTCGTTTTCCAAGTTGACACGGATTATAAACTCTAAGTTACCTTTTTTTGAGTTTCAGAATGTCAAGAAGAACACATGTATTCATAATCTTTGATGAATTCTTATAATTCAAATATCCACACTTTTGATACCATATTTCTATGCTATCAAAATTTATTTTTTAAGAAGTAAGTGATAACTCAAATTATAATAATTGTTAAATGATCTAGATCACTTCAAAATATAATTCACTAGTTTATGAAACAATTGATATTTTTCTTATGTAAATTGTATACAAAGATCTTGGTCATAAATTTGGTTAATAATTATCAAATAACATTAAGATTCTTAACATGAAAAATATATTTTAGCATTAAAAATTCTTCAAAATTGAGTGTTTCTTTTCTTGAGATTCGTCTTTTGGCACTATCCTCACACAACACACGTCCTTCTAAACAATTATGATATTATACCAAGCATTCACAGTTTTCTATCATATGCATCGAATATCCTAGTATCAAAATATCAAAAATTAGTAGTACAAACCTATAAAGATGTATAAGCAATAAAACCATTAATTTCTTATTTCTTTACCATCATTTTTCTAAGTTTTTGAGTAGTCTTATATTTTGATTTCTTGTTGCTTTCAAGAAATTGTTGCATTTAAACTTTTGCATCGAATATGACTTTTAATGTTGCAAAAAAGACAAGGAAAAATCTCTTAGTTATACCTTGACAACATAAGACTAATGATCTAAAAACTTGCCTTTAATTATGATAGAAGAATTTAAATTAACATGGGATGCTTTCACCACAAAAAAAAAAAAAAAGGATTTTGAAACTTGGGGGTTATCATTGACGACCTAATGCAATGTTTTCCTAATGTCAAATTATGACAAAGTTTAGATATATTTGAATTCAACATCTTTAAGAACTTTTGAGTACACTTAAGTTCATATTTTACTGCACTTATTCTTCGATATTTTTCAGCAATGATGATCTCCATATTGTTCATAATTTTTATTTTTCCTTTAGTTTGTTCATATAAGAGTTCACTAACTTGCTTTTCCAAGGATTTGTTAAGCTTCATATATTACCCATTTTTTAAACATTAATTCATAATAAGCATGTATAGTTTCCATGTTTAGCTCATCTTAATCACTGCTTTCATCAAAATCTATTTCACAATTACTAAGTTTAATGTTAGTTGTTTTTGTTGTTTTGTTCAAGTGAATATCTATCAATTCTATTACGATAAAATTAGACACATAAAATTTGTCATCTTTTCCAAAACGAGAGTTAACATTAAAAGTAATGTATATGTCCAAAATCTTTATATTTGTTAGAGTGAATACCTTTTATTTTTGTTATTCTTAAATGATTTGACAAAAGACTTTTTTTTTTTAAAGGCAATTTAAAGTTTGGCATAGTTTTTTGTATGTCTCATTCATTTTAGAATTTTGTTGAAACTTTTGGTAAGAAAAACAAGTGTCTTAGAATAATAATTATTTGAATTTTTTTCATTTTAAATATATTTTACTTTGACTTGAAAGGTATTAAAACTTATAATTTGTACATATAAGTATAAGTTATCTTAAGTAATAAAAATTTAAGAGGCCGAGTGTTAATCCATAGAGAATTAGTTATATAAAGTTCATTTCAAGTCTAATTGTCCAAGTATGAGAATTATATAGATGTGTTGGTTATTAAATAAAAAATTCAATATTAAAAAAAAACTAGGGCTTTGAGATTCACTTTGAAAAAATTTATAAAAATTATTTTTAATTCTTTTTATTAACTCATCTAAGAATCACTAAAGAGTAATCTTAATGGGAATATAAAACATTTAAACACATTAAAATATCTCTTTCAAAAAGGTAAGGAAACAAAAGATTCACTTTCATATTGATTTATGAAATTAAGAACCACTAAAGAGTGATCTTAGTAGGAATATGAAATATTTAGGCACATGAAAATATCTCTTTCAAAAGGGTAAGGAAACAAAAGATTCACTTTCAAATGAATTTGTAAAATTAACAATCACTAATGAGTGATTATAATGGGAATATGAAATATTTAGGTACATAAAAATACGTATTTCAAAAAGGTAAGGAAATAAAAGATTCACTTCTATATTGATTTGTGAAAAAAGTTTATAATTTAACTAGGTTTTGAGAAGTATAAAATATGCAAGAATTCAATGCATCTTTTGTTAGTAATGAATAAAGGTCTCTAACAACTCAAAGCAATTTTAAGAAAACAAACTCATTCAATTAAAAGATTTTACAATAAAGTAAAAATCAACGTGTAGAGAAATCGATCATAATAATTAGAGATCACTTAAAATTATCTCAGGTGTAACTCAATCTATCACAAGTAATCTAAGAAATCAAGCTCTAATCCTTAGAATAAATTCAAGTACTTTAGATTATCATTCGATAAATTAATAAAAAATAGAATGAAAGAATAGCATAAAATTCAGGAACTAAAATCAAAATTTGTTTTAATTTTAGAAGTGAATGTCATAGAAAAAACAAGAAACACATCCTCTATCTGCACTTTTTCTTTTCTTTTATAGCTGTTCACTCTTTCTTTCTTTGACCCCTCATTCTTTCTTAGCACATTTTCTTATTTTATATTTTCTATATTATAATAAGTTACAATTAGCTATCATAGTTAACCAACCAATTTCTTAAGAATGATTAACCAACACTCTTCCAACTTAGCTTTATTCCCTTTTTGCCAATTTAGTAACCAGTTACAACTTTGCATCAGTTTTATAACAGCAAAGAAATCCACTTAACTCTTTTTAGTTCAATTGTGAATTTTGAATCACACTTCATATAAAAGGATTAAAGAATAAATACTGCAAACTTATCCAAACTTCACTCTTAGTTTTAACTACAAATTTAAAAATACATTATAAGAAAAAGAGTTGAACAAAATGAAATATGATATTATTAAGATTTGAGTGTCCATCTTGTTTAATACATAAGCTCATTTATAGGAAAAAACAAATGATAAAAGTCAAAGAAGTTGGCTAAGATTAGGTAAATATGAAAAGAAAAATAATTTCTTTCACATGCATTGGATATATTGGCCAAAAGTCATTGATTTCTTTAGGTTTTGTCTCTGACCAAAAATAAAAGTTGTAGATATTTCTTTTAGCTTTCTAGAACATCTTTAATAACTATATTTATATATGTGTTTTATGAGTTACAAATCAACTATTAAAGCTTGTCGAGCTTGTTTGTAGCTGTATATTGGTTTTGTTGAAGCTCACTTTTGTTTGTCTAAACTCTCAAATTAGTCATATTTTTGTCTTACATTATTGTGAATAAATGTTTCTATGATTTGTTAGCCTAGAAATTGTATCCATTGAATTTTTGGATTGAAAGATATTCTCATTGTATGAAACCTCTAAAAATTAATCATTTTTCATGAATTATGTTAATAATCATTTTGAAACTCATAAATGTTTGTGTAAAGAAAGTTAATGATACCTTTAAGTATAAAATGACAATTTAAATAGTCAATAAATATATATTTTTAATTATTTATCACACTTGCAACCAACTTATTACTAGTCCTTAGCAATTAATGTGGTATCATCTAAAAATGATTTATAGAATTTACATCCAAGATGTTTATCATTCTTTTTTTTTTGATGTTACCTAAATAAATAAACTTTCACTTAAAAGTTCATTATTTATATGCCATACATTAATTAGTCCAGTGATTGATAAACTTCCTATTTATGTTCCTTGTGGTGAACACGTAATTACAGGGTTTATTTGAAAAAATAATTTTTATTTTTTTGTTTTGTTAATGTAAACTTCTTTGGGCAGAGGTCATTCTATTTTTTATTATTTTTTGAAATTACAATACAGTCTTAACCCATAAAGTGAGTTTTAGGCCAATAACTCCCAAACCAATTAGCCTTAAGGTATTAGACGTTGAGATGACTTTTTAATCTTATTACTCAAGTTAGAAAGATTATAAAATTATTCACACCAAAATTTTACCATTTTAAACAAGCATTCATTATTGATTAGGCAAGGATTCTAGTTACTAAGTAAAAGCTTGATTAGTGCTTTTTTTTTGAAAATTTTTTCTTACTCTTAATTGCTACCTTTGACAAAACAAAATATTACAATGCTACAATTTGACATCTACAATCAAATTTCAAAGTTTATTTGTGTGAATGATGATTTGTTTATTAATATTTACTAAATGAGAATATATAAATAGTAATTAGTTTAGTGACAATGATGTGAGAATTTATAAATTTAAGTAATTCAAAGAGAAGTGAATTATAAACATCAGTTATAAAATTTTAAAACAAATTAAAATGATAAGATATCTATTATGATACATCTCAAGAGTAAAATCACTATTTACTTTGAAATCATTAATCTAAAAATCAATGAATCTTTTTTTTTTTTAAAGAAAAAAAATGACAACACAAAAAAATAAAAATAACAAGACAAAAATAAAAATAACGACTTATTTTAATTATCCCCTTTCTAACCAAATTGAGACATTGTTCCCGGTGCTTAATTATAGAAAGGTAGAGATGTGAAAACATCACCTTGTTATGATAGTTATTGAAAAAAGAAAAACCTTATGTAAATTTAAACACACATAACAAAGTAAAAATAACAATATTTTATGAAAATAAAATCACAAATGAAGTGACAAATCCAATTTTTGCTTTTTACGACTTGCATGTGATCAATTTATTTGTGCCATTGTTGTAAACAAACTAGTACATATATGTAACCAAAAAATACATAAAAAATAAATGGTTTACTTTCTAAAATTCATGTGATAAATTCTAATATTATCATATGTATATAATTCATATGTAGTAAATACAAACATACCCTAGTTAGACTTTTTTGTCAAACCATGAATGCAGATCAATTACTTTTGCGTTTCTATAGTGTCCATATGATCAATAGTCTTACTCAAAGTGCTAGTTTTTATAATTTGAATGAATGATTATTTGTGCATTTTTCTCTTTTCAAAAGTAATAATATAAAAAGTAAATTTTAGGCACATCTTTAAGATGTAAATATCATATATTTATATTGTTATTTTAAGTTTTTAATTTTAACTTAAACTATTTAGTTAAATTTTCTTATAAAACTTAATTTATTTAATAAAGTAGGCACTAATAAAATTTAGTCCAAATTTTACACAATAGATTTAGTTAAAATCAATACTCAAATAGTTCAATAAATATTAAACACAATTAGAATTCTTCACACACACACACACACACACACACACACACACACACACATATATACATATTATTTTCAATCTTAATGTGCGATTTAATATGTTATCGTAACATTAACATTAATACTAAAATTTAATTTTAACATTACAAGTAATGAACGGTATCTAACAAAACATCATAGCTACTCAAGTAATGAAAATATCAGTAGTTTGACATCACTTTATCTATGATTAATATTACCGTGTAATTTAATTTCTTTCTTTTAAAGATTTTAATTAAATATGAGATATAAAATGTGCCATATTGGTATAGTTTAATTTTATATTTCTTTGATATTCTGAGTGGACTTATTCTATCAAATAAAGTCAATATCATGTATTTGTTTATTTGAATATGGTTATGCATTTTTAAAGTCTCATTTAATAAAAAAGTTTAAGATATCACTCTCATTATATAAGAGGAACAAATCCTATTTTGATCACACACATCTTTCTATAGGAGTTATGACATATTGGACTATTTTTTTTATAGTTTACTTTATTACAGACGATATTTAAAAATATTAAAAAATATCATTTTCTATGTTGGAAATTGTAGTTATCTCAAATTTAAAAATTACATACACTATTATCACTATGAGAATAACTTATAACACTTATATAATGATTCACGTTGCATTCTCATGATGGACTAACCTAGTATATTAGTTTACTAACTTGCACTAATGTATTAACTTAATATCTCATATCATAACACACATATATTGTTATCAATTACTATACATACTAGTCTCTGTGCATTACTGTTATTTTATTTACAATTATATTTGACTAGGGACATTTAAAAATAATGTCCAACTAATTAAACTTACTATTTTAAAGGCAATATTACATTTATTAAATACACAGATATGTAATAATGAAATAATCAAAAATATATATAAATTAAAAAATATCATGATAAAAATATGTAAAATATTCAAAATACTATTAAATTTAGAGTATCTACTAATAATTGTTAAATCTTATTCAAGAACAAATTCTTACAATAGTGTGAGCAATTGATCAATGATTAGAGTAAAGATGAGGATTCATCGAGCCATAAGTAAGATGAATTTCTATTTTATAACATCAGCAAGAAAAAAAACACCAAACTATTAAAGAAACCATTAACAATTAACTATAGGTTTTCGATAGGTGTTTAGTTTTGCTTAGGATGTAACTTGAAAAACTTTTTATAGAGTCTTAAAGCCACCCAGTAAAGTAATAAAAGGCATATGTGTTGTTAAAAATTCTAGCATTCCATTCATGCATATTAGAGACCTTTAGCTCTTTTCTTTTTCGTTTTTCCAACGATGCTAATAAAGCCTTTAGAATGATGTTTAAAACATCCTCTAACATGTGCAGCTACTAACATATATCCTATTAACGTAAGGATACCTTTCTCATATACTAAATGAAGTTTTCACTAAGCTAAAACAAATCTTAAATTGTCTGCTGCTTTTGCAAACTTTACATTTCTTCTAGGGTTGAATCTATAAAATATGCAAATATTTTAGATTGACTAACTGAAGCTTCTTCTATATCTGCACTTTTCTAACTTTTATAAATGATAAAAATTAGGATGAAAATAAAGTAATTGTAATTGTGGTTCATATCTTTCTTTAGTTTTACATCTAATAACGGCCTAAATGACTTTTATAGATTAGGGATAAGCTATTCATCTAATTTTCTTATAAATTTGCAAATAGAAATTGTTAAAGTGAGATTCCAAGATTATAGCATTCGTGTTCTTTCGAAATTATATCCATAGATTAAGAATTTTCCTTTACACATATCAATTAGGATGCATTTGAAAAGTCAATAAGACATTATTTATAGACTCCTTACTCAGTTCATTCTTAATGAATTATATTTTTTCTTCTTGATTTATAGACACCATTCCTATAGAATGACATTGCTTGTTATAGGCCTCTTGTGCACATTTATGACAAACATGTAACCTTGTTGCTTTACATTTTTTAGCATAAGAAATCTTACTTCATCCATGCATACTAAAACAAATGACTTAAAAAATTTGCCTTCTAGTCAGACCTTTACTTCAATTATCCAACACATATTTATGAATGCCTTTATGAATAAGCATTCTTAATCTTTTACATCTAGCTTAGTATATTTTTCTTAGAGCATTTCTAGGACAAAAAGGAAAATACTATTGTAAATTAGAAAGTATGACATCTATTATAAAATGAAAAGGAAAAAAAAGCAGAAAGAAAGAAAGAAAAAAGAAATCAGTATTAATGGCAATAGAAGGAATCAACTTCAGGAGCCATAAAGTACTATTATTTGCCATTTGACCAAGAAAACAACTAAAACAAACAAAAAAAAAATGAAATCAAGCATAAAAGAAATACATATAACAACAAGAATAAACATATAAGAAAATAAGAAAATAAAGAAATACACAAAGAAACAAAGAAAAAAATTTACACATTAGTCCTTATAAACATATTCAACCCACATGATGGACACATATTTAAATTTCAAGGAATGTTTGTAAATTATGTCCATTGACCTTAAAATTATTACCATTTTTAGGGTTTCCAATTTTTATTACACCATATGGGTAAACTATCTTGTCAATTAAATGACGTGTTTAAATGTAATTTTCTAAAAAATAGATGTAATCTAGAATTACAAAAAATTTGGTTTGTGAAGGTTTAAAAGTTTTGCTAACTATGTGTTTGTCATGGAGCACCTTCATTTTTTCTTTGTAAATTTTAGAATACTCATAAGCTTTATTCTTGATTTCTTCCAGTTCATTCAATTAAAGTTTCTTTAATGAGGCAACTTTGTATATACTGAAATTTAACATTTTGATAGTTTAAAAAACTTTATGTTCTAATTCAACAGGCAAATAATAAGGTTTATTGAAAACAAGTTTATAATGAGACATACAAAAATTATTTTGTAAGCTATACAGTATGCCCAAAGTGCATTAATTAATCATAATAATTAATCTTTTCAACTTGTATTTATCATTTCTTTTAAAATGAGCTTAATCTTCTTCTTAACAAGTTTAATTCATCCACTTCTATTTGGGTGTTATGAGATAGACACTTTATAAGGTACTTTCATATTTTTTCATTCGAGCCTTAAAATGTTTCCTACAAAAATGTAAATCTTTATCACTTATAATGGCATGAGATATTCCAAATCATGACAAAATATTTTCTTTTAAAATCTCAAAACATTTTTGTGATCATTGTTTTCTTAA
This sequence comes from Swietenia macrophylla, assembly GCA_032401905.1. Taxonomy (NCBI): domain Eukaryota; kingdom Viridiplantae; phylum Streptophyta; class Magnoliopsida; order Sapindales; family Meliaceae; genus Swietenia; species Swietenia macrophylla. Next base: position 6,251,546 of record CP135584.1, on the reverse strand, counting down.
AGACTTGCCTCTACCTATTTAGAAACACAGTCAACCCTAATTTTTGACTAAAGAAGGGGGTGAAAATGGACCCATAAAATCAATGCCCTAACAATAAAGTATTTCTATGACTAAAATAAGGTTTAATGGTGTCATATCTCTTTGAGTTAACCCCATAATTTTTGACAATAGGCACATATTTTACAAAATGCATGTCTTTAAACAAGGTAGGTTAATATAACCCACATTGCAAGATTTTTGTGTTTGCTTTCTTTGATGAAAGGTGACCACCACATGCCCTAACATGACAAAAAGAAATGATATTGTGAATTTGATTGTTAGGTACAAATCTTTTTATGATTTGATCAAAATAATATTTAAAAAGATATGGATCATTCTAAAAGAAATTGCATGCTTCTCTTAGAAATTTATTCTTGTCTTATGTATTCTAATAATTTGATATTTTATTTGTAACAAGAATATTGTCAATATCAACAAACCAAGGTAAAGTTGAAACATTTAAAAGTTTCTTATCAAGGAAAGTGTCATTAATTGGAATAAACTCAGAAGATTCATAAAAAAACAAGCCTAGATAAAGGATTTGCCACCATATTTTCCATTGTTTTCTTATTTTAGATGTTGATGTCAAATTCTTGTTTAGCAAGATCCACCTAGTCAACCTAAATTTGACATATTTCTTCGACAAAAGATATTTCAAGGTTGTATGATCACTAAAAATAATAATTTAAAGCTAACAAAATAAGATCTAAAATTTTCTAATACAAACACTACAACAAGTATTTCTTTTTGAGTTGTTAAATAATTCATTTATACACTATTGAGTGTTGTACTTGCATAATAAAAGACCAATGGTTTCTTATCTTTTCTTTGTCTTAAAATACCTTTAACAGCATAACTGCTAGCATTACACATGATTTTAAAAAGTATATTCCAATTAAAAGGTTGCATGACAAGAGCAAAAGTGAGCAATATTTTAAGCTTAACAAAAGTTTCTTCATAATTTTTGGTCTATTCAAAAATATTATCTTTTGATAAGAGGTTATATAATAACCTAAATATTTATGCTAAAATCTTTGATAAACTTTTTATAGAAATTAGCATGACTTCAAAATGATCTAACATCCTTTATAGACTTTGGTGTTGACAAATTGGAAATTAATTTAATTTTAGCCTTGTTTACCTTAATTTCTTTTGACGAAATAATATGACCAAGTACAATATCATTTGTTATCATGAAATGACATTTTTTTTCATTTAAATATAAGATTTTTCTCTTTGTAACTATTCAAAACCTTTTCCAAGTTAGATAAACAATCGTTAAATGAATTACCAAAAATAGAAAAATCATTCATAAAAACTTTAATAAAATTCTATTGTGTCACTAAAAATGCTAAGCAAGCATATTTGAAATATAGTTGGTGTATTACATAATCTAAAAAGCATTTTACAATAAGTAAAGTACCAAAAGGACTAGTAAAAATAGTTTCCTCTTGGTCTTTAAGTTAAAAATAGTTTCCTCTTGGTCTTTAAGTGCAATTATAATTTAGTTATACCCAAAATATCCATCTAAGAAACAAAAAAATTCATGCCATACAACCCTTTCTAAAATTTGGTTTATGACGGGTAAAGGAAAATGATCTTTCCTAGTCATTGAATTAAGTTTCCTATAGTCAATGTAATGTGCTAACTAGTAACAATTCTAGTTAGTAAATATAACTTGTGTAAGACTCACCTATTTGTTATTAGAAATAGAATAAATGATTCCATTATCTAAAAATATAATCACATCATTTCTCATTATTTTTTTCATATTAGGATTAAGTTTTCGCTGTAATTCTCTTGAGAGTTTAGCATTTTTCTCTAAATAAATCTTGTGTGTAATAAATAAAGGACTAATTCCCTTTATGTCAACTATACTCTATTCTAATGCATTTTTGTGTAATTTGAAGGTTTGTAATAACTTACATTCTTGATAAGCTTCGAGGTTGGAGGAAACTAGTATCAAAAAAGTTTTATTTGCTTTCAAAATTGAATATTTAAAATTCAAATGTAATTGCTTCAGTCAAGTTTTGGTGGTTAAAGATTTGAATGTATCAGTACATTAGACTATTGTGTTATTCCTTCAAATGTTTGTTATCGATCATGCACCATGACTATTTATGAAGAATTTAACAAAGAGTTAATATTAGGAGTCTTAAGAAAACTTGCAAAATTATTACAACAAGTCAAACAAGATTATAAAGGGTTAAAGAAATAAGAAATATTGATCATAAACAATTCCTTTACTAAATTTGTTTCACATATGCCATCATTATCTCTAGCTTGTGTTCAAATGTTAAACACATTCATTTTCAAAGTCTTGTTCCTAAAAGAAAGTTTTAAAATACAATTTTGACAATTGATTAAAACATTTTTGGTAGTAGAAATGGATGTTTTAAATCACAAAAATTTGAACATTTACATTTAAAACAAGATATATGTCCAAAATAATAAAATCAATAGGATAATAAAATTTATTAATTTAAATAAGAACATCCTTTACAATTCCTTTTATTAATTTATGATTTGATCAAAATAATATTTAAAAGATATGGATCATTCTAAAAGAAATTGCATGCTTCCCTTAGAAATTTCTTCTTGTCTTGTGTATTCTAATAATTTGATGTTTTATTTATAACAAGAAAATTGTCAATATCAACAAACCAAGGTAAAGTTGAAACATTTAAAAGTTTTTTATCAAAGAAAGTGTCATTAATTGGAATAAACTCAGAAGATTCATAAAAACAAGTTTAGATAAATGATTTGCTATCATATTTTCTATTCCTTTTTTATTTTAAATGGTGATGTCAAATTCTTGTTTAGCAAAATCCACCTAATCAACCTAAATTTGACATCTTTCTTTGACAAAAGATATTTCAAGGTTGTATGATCACTAAAAACAATAATTTGAAAGTTAACAAAATAAGATCTAAAATTTTCTAATACAAACACTACAACAAGTATTTCTTTTTGAGTTGTTAAATAATTCATTTATGCACTATTGAATGTTGTACCTGCATAATAAAAGATTAATGGTTTCTTATCTTCTCTTTGTCTTAAAATAGCTTTAATAACACAACTACTAGCATTACACATGATTTTAAAAAGTTACTGTTATTGGTTTTAGTTTTTCTAAATGTAATTGTTTATAAACACTGAGAGGTATAAGGTTAACATTTGTACCAAGATCAAGTAAAACATTCTTCATTTTAGTGTTTCCAATTATACATATAGTTGTTGGACAACCAGGATTTTTATACTTAAGCGGAGTATTTTATTATATGATTGAACTTATATTTTCTTCTAAAAATGTCTTTTTTTTTAATATTTTGTTTTCTCTTAATAGTACACAAATCTTTCAAAAATTTAGCATAAGATGGAACTTGTTTTATTACATTTAACAAAGGAATATTAACCTTTACTTGCTTCATAATTTTAAAGATTTTATAATTGTTATTCAAAGTTTGAATTAGCTGCAATCTTTGAGGAAAAGGAATAGGGATTAGGCACTTACCAATAGCAAAAGATTCAATTACATCATTCTTACCATTACCTTTTAGCTTTGGAGAATTACTAAAATCTTGTCGTTGGAAACATTGGTTTTATCGATTATTTTTTTTTTCACTTCAGAAGAGTTATAATGAAATTTGTATTTTTAGGTTGATTTTCACTTGGACTAAAAATGTGACATTGATAGTGTGTTCTTGATCTCATTGATGGCTTATGAAGATTGATTGTTAATGTTTGTTTAGCCTTGCATGAATACTTGTAATGTCTCCTTAAAATTTTTTGAACGTGGTGCTGCATAATGAGAAAAATTTGACATATTCTAAGAAGCCATAAGGTGTTCATTGTTATCATTTCTCCAACTAAAATTTGGATGATTTCTCCATCCAGGATTGTAAATCTTAAAAAAAAAGATGAAAAAGGCTTATTAAAATTATTCATGGCATTTTCTTGTTCATTAAAAACTTCCTTAAAGATAGGAATATTTGGGCATTCATTTATTCACTGCTCTATGGCTTTAAAAATACTACAAATTTCTTTATTTTACACAACTTTAACTTTTTTTTTTTTAAATTTTCACGGCTTTAATCTTTCTAGTCAAACTAGCAATCTAAGCACTTAGACCATCTTCTTGACTAAGTTGATATTTTCTTTATTTGCAAGATTTGATCTAATTAAGTTTTCAAATGAGTTAAAATCATGCCAAGATTGTAATTTCATTCGAGTGGTCTAAGAATTTTGAAGCTTCTTTAGTTCTTTGTTTATAAATTCACTATTATACATGATTTTCACAAGTTGCTTTATTTTAGGTGTCAAACCTCATAAAAGAAACTTATGGTTTGTTATTTTCAAAACCATGATATGGGCAAGAATTTAATAAATCTTTAAATTTTTTCCAACATTGAAAATATGGTTAGTTTGGATTTTAAGAAAAAATTTTGGATTTGTCTTTTCAAAGCATTGTTTTGTGCATTGGAATTTTTTTTTTCTTGAATGTCACCCTGCATTTCATGCCATGTGCCAAATGATCTAGATTTTAAAGAGTTAAGCTAAGTTCTCACTTTATAAGATGCAAATATGGACTCTTAAGATTTTGAACCATTGAAACTACGAAGCAATGGAATCATACCTGGCTTAAATTTGAAATTATTAGCATTAAGAGAAATAATGAAGCATTAAGAGGTAAAGAGGTATAATTTCAAGATAGTTGTAAATATTTGCATATTGTTCATAAATGTTGATTTTCATGTTCATTATGCCTAGCATCATTTTTAGCCATAGTGTCAGATACATATGAATGATGATGCAAATCAAATAAATTGCCAAAAGTTTCATAGTTACCTTTCATTAAGTAACAAAAATGAGGATGTCAATGCCACTCAAGCATAAATAAAAAAGAAATTCAATGATGAAAACAAATTAAAAAAGAAAAATACAACAAAAATAAAAATAGAAATAATCCAAAAGAAGTGGTACAACTTTCCTTTTGATAAAAATAAATAAAAAAATAAAAAAAAAACTAAAATAAGGTAATAATAGGTAGCATAACCAATCATATGAAAATAAATAAAATACAAATGGGCAGCTTAGCCTCTTAATAGAGAAGTAAAAGAAATAAACAAAAACTTGTTAGGGTTAGTAAAAGAAACTACTTAACAATAAGAGTAAGAAAATTATATACAAATCATAATTCCCTACCAATAATGCCAAAAACTTATTAGAATTTAAAATTAAGGGTATGCAGCGGCTTCAAATAAAATTATAACTGGTAAAAATTGAACAAAAAAAATGGGTTTTGAATCAAAACTAATTTTTTATGGTAGATTTTGGTTCCAAATATCGAGGCATCAAAATTGAACTGAGAAATTGATGTAATTTTAAAAATTAAAAATTATTTATTTATTTTATTTTATATTTTAAAGATAAAATAAATGCCAATTCATGTTTAATAAATTGTTCAATTAATAAAATAATATTATTTAGAATTTTTCATTAAAACTATAAAAAATTAATTTTAAATAAACATTTTAAATTCATACATAGCATGTGACATTAAAATTTATTATTAAATTTGTGCAAACATAACTCTCATGCAAAATATTCTCATATTTAGTTTAATAAATAATTTATTAAAAGAGCAATTTTTTATCTATTGAACTACATAGAAATAATTAAGTAATATGTTTATAATTTCTTATTTAACTTAATTTATTATGTTACTTATATAATAATTTAATAAAATCGTGTGATGTATATATTTATTTAAAATTATTAAATAAGTTAACAATTATTATAAATAAATATATGTAAAATATAATATTATTAGATATATAAATATGTTATCAAAAAAATAAATTTATCTTTTTTGTGACATATAATATTAAGTCAAGTAATAATATAATATTTTTTAAATAAATTATCGTACATTAATTTTTTTATAAATTATTCCTATTATTTTTCAATCACATAAGTTTTCATTTATATATTTCACTACTTCTACAATTTAATACTATTAATTTAATTTTTTTAAAAATTTCTTTCTAAAGTTAAAAATTATAAAATTGAAATAATTAATAAATAATATATCTTATTTTAGAGCTAGAATCGAACTGAAATCAAACAGAATCAAAAAATAGGGTATTTTATTAAATAAAATAGGTTCCAGTTTCATGTGGAATCGAAATTGAATTGATTTTGCACACCTCTACTTAAAATTCGCACGCTAAAATATAAGTTGCCTCAAGTGATGAAAATTTGAGAGTCTAAGTGTCGATCCACAAGAAATTAATAATATAAAATTTGTTTCAAGTCCAATTCTCCAAGTATCATAATTATATTAATGTATTAGTTATTAAAAAAAATTCAATATTAAAAAAATACTAGAGCTTTGAAAAACATTTAGGCAGATGAAAATATCTCTTTAAAAAAGGTAAGAAAACAAATTATTCACTTTCATATCAATTATGCAAAAAAACTATAACTGAACTAGCTTTTGAGTTGTAGAAAATATGCAAACATTTAATGTACCTTAATAATAAATCATGCTCTCTAAACTCAAAATAGTTTTAAGAAAAGAAACTCACTCAATTAAAAGATTTTACTGTAAGTGTAATTTAAATCATTAATTTTGATTGTTGGAAATTAGTTTATCAGGATTAATAAACATTAAGAGAAATATGAGCTAGTTAACAAATAGTTTAATTAATTGAGTCATTTATTTTTTCAAATGAAAGGTAATTAAAGTTGTTAATGACATATGTGATTATTTATTAGGATACTTTAAATAGACATTATCTTGATTTAGAGTTTTAGTAATTAATACAATAGAAGAGACGTTTTTCTCTTGAATTCATTCTTGTTTTCTTTTTATTTTTGATTCTTAAGTTAGTTTATAAGTTTCTTTAAATTTTTTTGTTAATTCTTGGCGGTTAGGTCTTAGTTTTCAATATTTATAATAAAACAAAAATCAAATGATCAAAGAATAAAAACTACAAATTTATCCCAACTTCATTCTTAACCCTAACTACAAATTGAAACATTGATCATTAAAAAGAAGAAGAAGAAAGTTCAAGAAAATAAAATATGATATTAGTAAGATCTGAGTATCTTCAGTTTTTTAAGACAAGTACTTATTTATAAGAAAATATAAAGGATAAAAGTAAAAGAAGTTGACTAAGATTAGGTAAATATGAGAAGCAAAAAAAAAAAAAAAATTCCTTTTATATGTATTAGATATATGGGCCAAATGATCACTGATTATTTTAGATTTTAACTTTTACCACAACATAAAAGTTGTAGATATTTCTTTTAACTTTTTAGAACATCTTCAATAACTATATTTTGACATGTATTTTGTGAAGTACAACTCAAATACTGAAAATTGTTTAACTAGTATGTGTTATAGATGTCTTAGAACCAATCATGCTATTAGATTCGGGGATATCATTCCTTTACATATATATTTTTGTATTTAGTTGAAAATTTTTTTACAATTAATCAAATGACAATTATTTCATATTTTATTTGTTCGATTATTATTATTTAATTTATGTTATTTTCAAAATGAGATTCTGTGATGTATGTATGTCGATACTTTATCTGTAAAAATTTATAAATATAAGTACAGAGTCTCCAATTTAAATACATCTAAATTTGTTTTTGGTTGAGGTGATATCATTAGGGATAATGGCATTGTATGACTGGCAAGCTTTGTTACTGCCACTAATTAGTATATGACGCTAATAGTTGGATAATTAGTCTCAATGTCACAAGAGCATGAACATGGACAATGTGTTAGAAAATGTGTTACTAAACGTGATCAAATATGATGAATCATATGGGTGATTATGTATTGATCAATATGTATTAAATTTGTCACTACGAACTTTTTTATGTGATATTTAATTACTCTAATTAGAGATTTACCATTTCATTTATTTATTGATATTCGTTTAAGAACTTAAATCCTAATTGAGTTAACAAAAACTTTGATCCTATATATATCAAGTTAATAGATTCCGTGTTGACCATCATTCTTCTTCAAATGTAAACAATGAACAAATCGATTTTATCATACAAAATAAGATTAATCTCATATTTATATATTATATAAATTATGTGTGTCTATATCATATTCGACTACAATGTTTCAAGTTAAAGGACAACATTGCACACTACTATAATTATACAATAAATCATTAACTACATATATTACGATGTAATTTATTGTTGTGTAGTCATGCCCAAAACAATAGTTTTTTAACTATTTAATTCATATTATTATTCTAATAATTAAATTTCATATTACCCGCACTAATATCATTTTATGATATTGATTGAAAATATTCAACATTTCTACTATATAATATTGTTGCCCATTCTATGTCACCTCAGTAGGGAACGAATTTAATAATATTATTTAATAATTAAATAAATTATTTAGATAATTCACAAACGTATTTTATTCATATATATGATATAATAAAAGAAATAATTTATATTTGTGAATAGAAATTTTTTTTGCATTAAAGAATAAATGTATACACAAGATAAAATTTTTCTGAAACTGATAATACTAATGGCTTTTATGACATAACTAATAAATATCTTATTAAAGATCATTTATGATCATTGAAAATTTTGATTACAATGAATTACACTGAAATAATGCGAAAGAGTTCGTTTTAGCTCATATCTAATTTACATTGAACCTAAAAAGTTACACACACAAACTAGTAAGATGATGATAGAAAGAATATCTTTAAACTAGTTAATGATATTTAATATTGATGAAAATTAAATTGTACTAATAAGTTGATTGGAAGACAATTTTTCTTTAAAAGTAAAGAATAAATTTTTCGATAATGACATGTTAGTACTTGTAAGTTTGAAAATGTTCCTATAATTTATTAATACCATAAATATAATTTATGGATATATGGAAGATTGATTAAAATATTGTTTGGTTTATATATCAACAAATAAATTTATATATTTATTAATATTTAATAAATATTGTCTAAATTTAATAAATTCTTATTTGATAAGTGGCGCCAAAAGATATTTACCAGGTGATAAAATCAAATATATCCTTACTTAACAAATAAACACCATGAGATGTTACCAAGTATTAAGATGTTTCTCAAGATTATTTATTATGATGTAAATCAAGGGTGTAGATATTGACACTTAATAATTATAAATTAAATATTTTTAAAATATTTAATTAACACTTGTTTAATAAGTGACATCTGAAAAGTGGCCAAGTGTTAAAATCTTTCTATTATTTATCTATAATGATGGAAATCAATGGTGAAGATTTTGACACCTATCTTTTGATTTTATATTTAATATTAATTATTTCTTAATTGTTAAGTAAAGGGATAAAGTCAAAACTTTATTTTATTAATTTAGTTTTATGAATTTTGGAATCCACTAATGAATGGTGGTCACACATTTATTCATTAATGTGTATGATCCATGTGTTATATATAAATAAAAAAAAAATGAGATTTTAAGAGTGAAAAAGAAGGAAAAATTTGGCCACTTCATGTAGTGTAGAGAAAAATTTTTCTTACCAATTTTAAGAAAAAAGAAGGAAAAATAAAAAGAAAAAAAGAAAGAAAAAGAACAAAATTGTTTTCTCTTGTGTTTTCTTACTTCTTAATTCTAAGGAATATATTTTTAGTAATAGAAAGATTATTCAAGGTTTGTTGAAGTTAGTAATAGTACTATTATATCTTTATTCAAGTCGTCCAATATATAAATAAAAAATATCGTTAATAAACTGACGTGTGAATACGCTTGGAAGCAATCAGAGATGGTTTGCTTTTTTGGATTTATAAATTGGGGTATATTTCTTATATTCTTTGTTATTTTTGTTTTAGTAATTAAAGCTTGTATTATTTCAATTCTGATCCTTTGAAAGTTTTTGGGCATGGACCGTAAAACGACCGCTACTCTTGGCAATAGAATTCGTTTCAGTTCGCAACTATATTTTGGTTCTATTAAAGCCCACTTTTGTCCATCTAAACTCTCATATTGGTCTTATCTTTGGCTAACAATATTATGAATAAATTTATCCACGATTTATTGGTCTAGGAATCGTATTAATTGAATTTTTTTTATTGAAAGATATGCTCATTGTATGAAACCTAAGTAAAATCACTAATTTTTCATGAATTATGCCAACATTCATTTTGAAACTTAGAAATGCTTATGTGAGGGAACTTAGCAATAGTTTTAAATGTAATGATAATTTAAATAGTCAATAAATGTACATTTTTAAGTACTTATTAAAAGGCTAGGTTTTTTCTCCTTTCATAGCTTTAAGTTCGTCTCAAATGTTTTGAAAGAACCTATTAGTTCTTCAACCATTATTGAGTCAATGCCTTTACTTTTTTTAATGGCATTGATTTTTAATTTAAATGTTTTAGGGAGATATTGCAATATTTTTCTTGCTAGTTTGATTTCTAAATATTGGTCTCATAAACATAAGTTTCATTAACAATATCATTTAATTTAGAATTGTAATCAACAAGCAATTCATCACCATTGATTCTCAAATTTTTAAATCTAAAAGTAAATATTTGGAGTTTAGATTGCTTCACTACCGAAGTTCTTTCATGGATAACTTGAAAAACGTCTCATGCCTTCTTTGTGGGTTGCAAATTAAAATTAATTTGAATTTATTCACATCAACTACATTGAAAGTTGCATTGAGAGCCTTGTAGTTGTGCATTAGTCCATTTTTCTTCAAGTTTGGGAATTGTATTGTCCTTGTCATTAGTTATCATAGAAGAAGTCTAACAAACAAGTATAATATGCCATGTCTTTTCATTAATGGATTTGATAAAGGTTCTCATTCTTATTTTCTAATATTAGTAATTAATGCCATCAAGTAATGGTGGTCGAGAAATCGATCCTCCTTACTTTTGAGAATCCATATCTACAATAATAAATAATCTCACCAAATAAATTAATAACCTGCTCATATCAATTAAATATACTTATTTTTCATTAAAGATACACACAACAAAGCAAATAAAAAAGACATACAAACCTTTAACATGGTTTGAATTTCTCAATTTTATATTTATAAGGTCAAGCTAAGAGAAAATAATCCATTAAGAATACAAATGATACAAATATCAATGAACTTATACAAATTAAAAATTCTTTCTTTTTGTTGCCGCCATCATGTTGAATCTTTTATGTGGACTTATTTAGTGATATTCCTAACTTTGATACCGTTGAACTCCTTTCAACTAGCATAATTTATTCCCCCGCAAAAAATTACGTTTCTCTTCTAAATAACAACTCCAAGAAGTCTTTGTACCATTTAAGAGATTTTATTCTTTAAGTTTAACAAGATTTATAATTTCCACTAAATTGTTTTTCAATTAAAACATGGATGAATACAAGAACAATTTAGAAAAAAGAAAAAAAGAACAAGAAAGATAGAAGTTATGCATAAGACTTCTCCAACACCGTGTTCAACATACATTACAAAACTAAAAATAATATATATTTATATTGAAACCCTCCTTATTTAAAAAAAAAATTCATTGCTAAAACTCTTGTTTCTCAATAATTTTTTTTGAGTTGTAGAGTTGACATCACTTGTTTTCAAATTAAGCTTGATAATCACATATATAAAAAATAACTAGAAAACTTAAAATAGTATGTCAAGTGGTAAATCTAAACATCCAAAGTAATTTCAGAATTGTTGCAAAAACTATTATGTTTCCAAAATACATAAATAAAGATTCACTCGTCCACAGAAATTGCCATAAAATGTCAACACTGAAAATCTTACCATGTGTTAATTTTTTATTAGAAATAAAACACACAAGACAATTGTCTACTGAAATTTATTTTTAAAATGACCTTATTTTGAAGATTATTTATGTGAATAACCAACTTCAATCTAATCTTACCAAGTTGACCGATTATACTATGTTTAGACGATTTTACTCCATATAACCACTTACACTAAAAATATAAAATAACAAAATATGTAAAAATTATATCATGAACAATATTACAATATAAACGGTATTTTTAAAATATTTTTATATTTTTAGTTTTTTAAGAACTATAAGTTGACTTCCAATTGATTATAAATAAATTGATTTAATTTTTTTATTTTTATAATATAATTAATCATACTTAATTAAGAAAATAAAAATTAATTTTTTAATTTATAATTTTTGAAATTTCTTATTTTTAATATAATATTTAATATTTTTAAGTTTTTTAAAATATGCAATCGATTTAATAAAATTATTTTAATTTTTTAATACAATTAATCATACTTAATTAAGAAAATAAAAATAAAATTTTGAGTTATTGAATTTTAAAATTTATTATTCAGGATATGATTTTTGAATTTAAAAAAGAAACTATTATAGCGTCTAAGTATTTTTATCACTAGTGCCACTATAGCGCACAACCGATTTGAAATAAAATTATTTTAATTTTTTAACACAATTAATTATATTTAATTAAAAATTAATTTTTTTAATTTATGAATTTTAAAATTTATCATTTTAGATATTTTTTTAATATTTATATTTTTTAGTTTAAAAAAGTACTGTATATGTAAGTATATTTTGCCACTTGCTTTACTGTAGTGTGATTTTTTTTTTTTTGTCGCCTGCGCATAGTAGGGCGCAAGTAAGCTTTGGGTTTGCGCTATCGTGGCGTGCAAGTGATAAAAATGGCCCCTGAGAGCAAATTAGTCCAAAATAAGCGAAATTGGTTAATCGAATAAGAATTTTGAACTTGATTTTTTACATAAATTACTTTTAAAAAAAATTATTTTAAAAAAAAATTTCCTTATCTATAATGTATTTAAAAGAATATAGTAGTCACCACCAAAGTTTCCTTTGCGAGGAACTAAAACTCGAGCTACTATTTATAATACAAACTTATGCATTCTCAAATTGTCCAAATCGCGAGAGTCAAGAATTATTAACAAGCACACGATCTTCAAAATCATGATAAGATGACCATGAAAAGTATATGTTTATTAATAATCCTTGAACAGGTCCAAAGGTTAAACGTATCTAACAAAAAATAAAAATGGGAATAACAAATAGCTCTATGAATTTTAGTAAAATAATAGATAAGGTATACTTTGATCATTTCAAACGATTTGGTCACTGTATGGACCTATTCGCTACAAAGAACTAAAATATATTTTTGTAAATATTTTAATCAAAATTCAATTGCTTATTTCTACGATTACTTTCAGGGTTAACAACTATTAGAATAATTTTATCCAAAAATTTTCAATTTTTTTTTTATTTTCATTAATTCATATATTTTTTTTTTCTGTCATGGGTGTTTGCACACTCGCAAATAGTGAACAAGCTACAATAATATCTAGAGAGCGTTGATCCCACAAACAATTTAAAACAAATAAGCATGTATTTATGATTTTAATCACATAGGATAATTTCTCTTAAGTTTAATTCCCGTACATTATTGACACTGACAGTTTACTCTTCTAAATATTAACTCTCGCTGGATCTCTGCGTGAAGATTTACTTCAGAGGTCCAGAAAATTAGTTTATGTAGAAGACGTGCCCTCTCGATCTCATGTAGTTTTCATATATTTCGTATATAAAGATCAATTTTAAAAAAAAATAAAAAATAAAAAATCAGACACATGAGCTATAGAACTATGTAACATGGAAATTTTACAGCTCTGTCCGAGCCATATTTGAGGGTTGTTGCAAGAAGCCCACAAAGCAACAAGAAAATGAGGTAAGCCATGTTGAATAGTGGAATATTGCTAAAACAAAACGAAGGACTGAGCTGCCCTTGGAATCTCTACGTGCTGTCTGCATTCCAACAGACTCGACAAAGACATAATTTTTATTTCTTATTTGTCTACTTGATATATTGCATTTATCCAATACACTTCAGCTTTTCAAACAATAGAGAAATATAAAACTTAAGAGAGAGGAATTAAAGAATTAGTCCTGATTACTTTAGTTTAATATATAATATCTGGAAGAATTTGTTTGTCCACCTAATACCTAACCCTATCATTACTTAATTACGGATTATTATATATATACACTGAAGGAAAATTAATTAATTAATTAAATAAGGTTGCTGAACTTGAGGTCCTTTGTCGACATTCTATAGACAACTTCCGGCTTTCGTTTTCAATATAATTCTGAGTTGACCGACTGACCTAGTCCTTTCAAATTTCATTCTTTCTTTCGTGATGCCCCATAAATCGAATGCATTGCATACCTCACATTAGAATTCATAGCTATTTACCTAACACCAACACTTGTAGGTTAAATATGACAGAGTTTTCTGTTTTCAAAAACTTACAGAAACTGGTCCGATATACATTATACTGTTTTTCAAAATTATAAATAAGAAAGTTGCTTTAAGAAATTGTAACCGCAAGGTGATTTTTTCAGTTCACTCTAAAGAGTTTTAGGTCAATTGTTTAAGCGTTTTAATTGTTTAACTGGTTTGTAAGTATTAATTAGTTTAATTAGTGAAATCTTTTAATGTTTTTTAAACAATTATTAATAATCATTTTGGAGTGATTTGACTTATACCCATTATATTTAGTGAAAAAAATAATTTTTTTAACAATTATTTTCAAAAATAGTATCAAACATAGTGGACGATGTAACTTTTCTTTATTAATCTCAAAAATAATACGAAACATATTTTTAACTTATTAAAAATATTCATATTGAAAGTGTTTTGTCATCTTTGAAAAAAAAACCGCACCCTAAATAATTTTGCAAAAGGGGAGTTTGACTGTTAGCCAGAAATTTTTGCACTGAAGAAATATGGCGAGAGTGAGAGGTAGCAGAAAATAAAAGGCAGCCAGGTCAGCAACAGAATTGTTCTTTAAGGTATAATTAATTATTAAGAAACTCATGTGGCAGAATTGTCGTAACCGTTGTCTTTTGTTTCTCTTCGTGGAATCATTAATCAGTGAATGTGAAAAAAGGTAAATATTTTCTACTTCTCCTGTTACTTAATTTTGTAAAGGATATTTTTAAACTTTTCTTCTCCAGGCATTACCTTCGTTGGGCTTATGATTGGCATAGGCCTAAGGTCCTACATGATCACTTTAAAAAACTTTTAATTTCTCCATCATATTTTGGATTTCATGTCATTTATTTTTCCTTTTTTTGTTAACTTATTAGCGTTTCTCTTTCTCACAATGCGGTATATGTGTAGACTATTTTAATTAGAAGAGAACAATCGCCTACGTAAATTTGTCCATATAAATTGATGAAATAGTGTTATATTACTATCATATATTTAATTGTTTAAAAGAGTTATACACACACACAAACATAAGTGAAAATAATATAATACTAGTATATCAATTTTTTATAAATAAAATTTATATAAAATTTTGTTTCCCTACTGAATAAACAATATGTTAAATCAATTTCTTTGAGAGTAAGACAAGAAATAAAGAAAGAATATGTGTGCGTGCTCATCTCATGTAGTTTGGATTAAGATTTAATATTTCTTTCATCTCACAAACCTTTCTTTCCTGAAATATCATTAAAATTTACAATTTTAATAAATGAAATGTGCTTAGGTAATATGTTTGAGGTCCTTATTTTTCTATTCACTTTTAAAAATACAATAAATAGAATATTTATTTTTATTCGACATTATTATTACCACTAGGATCATCTACGTTTCATAATGGGTAAAAATTAAATGACACAATATTTCCATTCTAAACTTACTCTTAGAATGAATTTAGTAATGTTATGATTTTTTAGTGGTATTAAAGAATTATTCTGCTGTAGAAGAATTAGTTATACATTTGATAAACTATATAAAGAGGCAAGAATTGTGGCACCGTATTATTACTCAGCTTCTGACATAATCTTTTATTATTTAAATTAATACATTTTTAATAATTAAAATAAATATAGCAGCGTATTTAATTAATGAACCCTAATTAATATAAATATAAAACACAATCTTAACATTCAAAATATATTGATTTGATGGTGAAATAATATGTAAAATTTTGTGTAAAAATTATGGTGTCATGAATTTTGCCAATATGTTTAATTTATGAAATAATACAACTATTTTTTTTGTGTATAATTTCTTACACCATTTATTGTGGATTGATCCACATCTAATAACTGTATTATTTATACCAAGTTTAATCTCAACCATCGACAAAAGAATAAATTGATCCCGTGATTAAGAATTTAATTAACAAATTGTGGTGTCATAAATGCTGTTCCCAAATAAATATTCTCTTAATATTATGAGTCAGCCTAAAATCAATAATTCAAGGAAAAAAGAAAGATATATGAAAAAATAATTATATTATAAACATGCAAATTTATAAGATGTAATATAACATTAAAATATTAAATAGAAAGTTCATCAGTTTGATTTAAATGATAGGAAATAAATGAACAGGAAGAGAGAAAATTATAATAAATGAATAGGGAGAGAGCAAATTATGTAAATATTCATACATTTTTCTATTCAACAAGAGTGTGTGTGTGTGTGTGTGTGAGAGAGAGAGAGAGAAGGTTTATTTTTTCATATGAATATCTTATAACTAAATTAAAATAATAAAAAGAACAAATAACTTAAATCATGTGGGTGTTGGACGATAATTGAAATCTTAATTAAAAGACAAATAATCTCTAACATCAACTGAGATGAATATTATGCATTTATGGAATAATTAATTAATTAATTTGTGTAAAATTATATTTGGGACTGTAATTAATTAATGTGTGTACAAAATATATATCGGATTGTATGATTTATGTTAGAGAATTATGAAAATATACCAACAGAAAAAAATGATTCTCGAAATCTAATTTCGACAAATAACTTCCTACTTCTCAAAATCTATCAAAAAAATAAAATATTAATAATTTATCAAACACCTGAAGTGAGGTTTACCTTATAAGAAACTATTTTTAATGAATTCCAACGTCAATCTCAAACTCTCCTCCAACATTTTGTCTTACTAGGACTTTTTCTCAATTAAAGGATATTGATGAAATATTTTTTTTGACTGTAAACCATAAGCATTTTAACTCTTTCTCCGATTTGATGCTCTTGTAATATATAAAGAACCGTTGTCAATTGAAGACTCCTTGGAACAAAGCACGGAGTAAGATTCATCTACAAACCTATTCTATGTTATTATTTTATATACACATAAAAAGGATATCTTAGATACCATTAATGGAGTATGGAAGAAATCACTGGAAGAACAAGACATGTAGAACTGCCCTTTAAACAAGAAGACATTAAATTATTAAAACCATGAATCTAAACTAGGCAAACATTCGGAAATTACACATAAGATCTTCTTGAATCAATAACAATCTTGAAATTCTTGGATATTTAAAAATTTATGCTAAATATTTTTTTTAATTAATCATTTTTGTTTTACGTGAAATATAGAATTACAAAGACATGAAGTCTATTTTCTAATGCTGTACCTTAATTTGTGTTGGGTGCCGGATCATGAATAAGTAGTCAATTAAAGCTATATATCTTTGAAATTTTTTAAGCAAAATTTTAACAGTGGACCAGTCTGCTATGACACACAAACACACACACACACATGTGCCTATTCTCTTTTCAACGTGGTTAGCTTCTTCGTTGAGTGGGTTCTCGAGTTCTTCAAACCAGTCGTAATGGTTGTTTGGAAGAAAAAGAGAAATAGTCTTAATTTGAAATTTCCATGTGCAAGATGAAATTATAAAAAATATTACATTAAATAGCAAAAATTATTGACATTTTTTTCTCAGTGCTTGAGTCAGAGAAATTGACTGAATATTTCTATCCTATGAAAAGTAAAATGACTTCCTAAGAGAGAAATTCTCGAAGACTGATTTATACAGTGCCCTTCTAATGAATTATCATTATATGTATATTTGTCCTGTCATTAATTGTTGTAATTAATGTATACACGATAATAACTCTTAATTGATTATTTACAAGTTAGCTTTACATGTTATCATTTTAATTGTTTTGTTCTTTCAGCGAAATATATATATATATATATATATATATATATATATATATAACAACTCTTACGATATAAAGACACAATTGTATGGATCTGAGAGTATTCAGGCTAAGGTTCCCACTGCTTCATAATCTAGAAAACTAGTTACTATTGTTGCATGAAATAACAGTGACAAAGGGCAAACGGAAATGGACTTTCAACTATAGTCATGCACCATCGAAAATATCAGAAGGTTCGGGCGTTTTAGCGGGGACAGCTTATTATCAACCTCCTACTTACACTTGGGAGAGAAGCAAGAGAAAATACAGCTTCAGGAAAGTTAAGCTGTACTATGTTTGCTTCGAAGGTTGCCCAAAATTTACTAGTCTTCAGAGCTGTAGCAGCCGATAAGAGAGAAAACTACCTTTCAATTCCCCGTAGCAAATTGTATGCGCCTTCAGACTGCACAAAGTTAATAATTGAGAGAGTCTTTGTTTATATAATAAGAGTAAAGGAGAAAATTGAAGAAAACAAGCGGACAACTATCCAAATCATGTATGCAGAAAGAGGAAATTTAGGAATGAAAACAAAAAAAGAGAAATTTCTGCCATAATATATATAAGTGGATGAATGATAGATATTAACTGTCTAATTAAATTAAATATTTATCAAGTATTTTAACTATTACATATTTCTAATAAACTAAAATACAATGGTTTAAAAATTGATGCATTCTAAATAGTTTTTAACATTTCGCTCTAAGAGAGTAAACAAATATAGGCATATTATTTTATTTATTAACATTTTGTGAAATATAATCCAGTTGGATGTTGTTAAATAGTGTCCCTTCTTAGTTGCTGGCCCTTGACAAAGCTAATATAGCATCATGTTCTACTATTTTAAGCAAAATGATGAAAATAACATAACTTACAATAAATAAATAATGTTATTTTTCCTAATTTCTGTGGTGTGTAGGGATGCCAAATGACCTTCGGAATCTTGCATAGCTTCTCCTACTCAGTATGACTTTTAATTTTACCTATTTAGATCGCCAAAGACAACCTTTTAACCTAATGTTCAACAGTGCAAGAGTTTCTATGACATATATATATATAAAATATAAGAAAAGATTTGAGAATTTTTTAATTTTATATAATTTTTTATACTAATTTTTAATTATTAAATTAATATATTTTTAATAATTAATATTAAATTTAGTACATATATTAATTATATAAATTATATTTAATCTCGATCATTAAATAAATTTAAAAAATTTTCAATCTTTCTCCATATATATATATATATTTTATCTTAAAATAAGTTTAATTTTAATCATGCTGTAGAGCAGTAATTATATATAGTTTGAATACCAAGATAAGATATTCGGTTAGAGCATCCTAAGATATTGACGAGCCCTTTGTGACTCTGCAAAGAGAAAAATTAAAAATAAAGAAAATAAAAACAAGGAAAAGAAAATAAAAACCAAAGGACAAGAAAAGGAACAAAACCCATATGTACTCCAACTCATGGCTGCCCCATGCAAGAAGACAATGTGTCAGAGAAATACGATAAACTAAAATAAATTTAAAAAAAATAAAAAGATAAAAAGCTTAATGAACAGTATACACTATTACCCCATTTACCTATAAAATCTAAACTAACCTTTAGCCATAGATAATCATTTTAACACGTCACTGAAAATCTTCTACGTACCTGTACTTTCTTCACTGAAAACTCACTCCTCCTGCTCCTCGTCCGAAAGATTGGCTTGTCGGCACAGTGACATTTCTATCTGAATCTAAGGAGCTCACATCAATCCCTTGTTGTTGTTGGTGGTGTTTTTCTCCTTTTGAAAATCCTCCACTCACGCTTCTCACAATTTGTCCTACCCCAAGAAAATCTCTGGTCATTCTATCAGATACACAAATATTGCTGACATTGAGATTTTGGTGCAACTTTGGTTCATCATTGTTTCCAAAACTTTGCCGATGGTTGCGTTTTTCTTGTTCTATATTTGTTCTATTTGAGTTGTATCTGGCATAAGGATTTTCTTGCGCATGTGCAGAACTATATGCATCGATATCACCAGATCCACTTCCGAAAATGGAGGAATTACCAGAAGCAAATGTGATCATTAGGTCATGGAGGTTGTCATTTTCAGGCGCGCCAAATATGCTACTGAAGTTAGCTTTTGTACCACTTGAGGAAGAGCTTCCAAAACTCCTTAGCAATGAAGCAGTATTGTTAGTGCTTGAAGTTGAACCGATTTGAGCAGCCTTTTGAAGCAGTGCTGTTGCCGACATATGGCCAGCTAAATTTTCATTTTGAACTGATGAACTGAAGAGAGAAGGGACCCCGGAGTTGATTTGATCATTGATTAAATTGTTTGAGAATATACTCGTACCTTCAACAGCACCAGTATGAGTACCATTTTGATCATTGTTGAAGTGACCAGATAGCAGTAAATTTGAAGATTGAAGATTGCTGTTGGTGTTGTTGACATTGCTGCTGTTACTTATGCTGCTGGCTGAATTAATATTTGGAAGGAAGCTCAAGTTGAAGAGATTGGCAGCTGAGGGTGTGTTGCTAGTGCTGTTTTGAAGATCAGAGAATTGCATTAGTCCATGGAATGTTTTATTTGGCAACAGCCCTTGCTGAGATGGGGGTTCCTCGTGGTAGTTCTGGCTTGATTCTTGCATGAAAAAAGTAGTTGAAGCCATGTTCTGCGGCGGCCGAAACGACGAAGATGAACCAATTGAAGGGGGAAGAAGATGATCAAACGCGGTCGACCGGGAACCACCTCCAAGTCGCAAAATTTCACTTGATTGATTGTTTTGGTCTTTGATTGAGGAAAGTTGAGGGCCCACTTGAGATAAGCCTAACCCCGTGTTGCTACTTCCGTATAAATGGCTGCTAATCGCGCTCAAGCTGGGTGGGTGTCTTGTACTTTCTTGAGCCAGTGCATCACAGAAAGCCCTGTGAGTGATAAAACTATCGCGCCTGCAGCAATTATTGAAAAAAGAAGCCATTAGATCTGCTTTGATAGATAGTAAAGGACACAACAATTACAAAACACAAATTAAGACCAAATTTTTGAACAGGAACCCATGTCCGTTAGCTATATTACATCGCATTATAAGTGTTTTGACGATTATTTCTGGAAAGAAAAAATTGTGTTTTGACGATTATTTCTGGAAAGAAAAAATTGAGTCATACTATAGATTATGGCGTCAATACAAGGGCACATTTTCATGTCCATATGAAAACAGTAATAAAATAGGCCACTGCAGGTTTCACAAAGAATTTGAAAACAAATAAAACTATCTAGTCCAACTGAAATCATGACGGAATATTAAAGAACCTGAATCGTTCATGGCCTTGTTCATTAAGATGGTTTTTCTTAGTTCTAATAGTACCGCCATTTTGCCCTAAGTCTACCACAACTGTAAATTGACGGTTACGTATAAATGAATTAATACAGAAACCCTAAAGTAAGTTTGAATTCAGTACCTACAGATACAAAGTAGAAGTAGGTAGAAGAATATGATGGAGTAAAGTGAACAAAAATTCCCTTAGAAGACAGAAACTTAATGAACGTAGGTGGAGGAAATTGGCAAAAAATTGGAAATGATTAAGCAATAAACGGTGAATTACCAACTCAAGGACCGGGTGTTCAATAAATGCAACAAGAGAATGTATTCACCATTATGAAAAGTGATCGATCAAGCAATGGAGAAGTCATTTTAGTACTTGTTTTAATTAATCCGAAACTCATGTGATGTATGTGTTGAAGTAGGGAATTGTTTTCTGGGAAAAGGAAAAGAAGGAGAAAAGATCTTCTAAAATTGGAAACAACAACCATCAGAGTTGGGACTAAAGGAAGCTAAATAATAACAAGATTGAAGGGATAAAACTGCAATTTCTGTAGGCAGTCGCTGTAAAACAACAACGTGAATACAGGAAACCAAAGGAGAAGAGAGAGAGAAGGAGGTGGCTAGCTACGGCTTAATCTTATGATGAAAAGGCTTCTGCGAGGGCACAGACCTGGTCACATCGAGCCAACTCATAAGAGAACAAACCAGGTAACAACATAGCAACACGTGAATAGGGAAAAGTAAATTAGGAAACGATAAGGAGCGCTGTTTCCGAGGAGAGAAGAAAAAGAAGAACAGTTTTTTCTCTTTTATTTATTTAAAAAAATTAAAAGAAAATTTGTTTGGGTGAAACCTCTACGACCATGGCAGTTTCCACAGATTCTTCACGTGGGGGCATGTTTTCTGCTCTCATAACTTTTTCTAGCTTCTCCGTGAGTAGTACCATTGATGATTGAACACGGGAAAAAGAAGATTGAAATGATATGATATGAGGGCAAGAAGAAGCGAGAAGACAAAAAAGCATCAAAATTTCTTCTTCCTGTCACTCAATTGAGTATTCTAAGCAAATATTAGTTATATATAATTATAACGCCCGCCTTTCCTTTTCTTCTCTCTCTTATTATCTGTTCACTAAACCAATTAAGGAAGATAAAATATATGAAAATTAAATAGAATTGAATTTACCTGGAGAAGAGAGTCCCACAATCACATCTATATTCTCTTGTGCCACATGTTTTAGAATGAGCTTTCCAATCAGAATGAACAGCATATCTCTTAGAACACTTCTCACACTTCCATTTTTTCTCACCATGTTTTCTTGAGTAATGTTTTTTGATGCCGGTAAGATCACCAAGAGCCCTAGAAGGATCGTGGTGGACGCATGTGGGCTCAGGGCAAAGATAGACCTTCCTCTTCACTTCTTTTGTAGTCTTCTGCTTTAGCTTCCAAGGTAGATTATGTCCTCTTCTGTGAAGCTGCAGGTTTTGCTCTCTTTGAAATCCTTTGTTGCATACCTCACATATGAACCTATTTGTTGCCATTAGGGTCTTGGGAGATAGTGCTATCACCTCCGCATCTGGATCTGCTTTTGAAAAATGCCAAACAAGAAATTATTAGAAAATTCTAAAATTAAATACCATCAAAGGTAATATTTATACCGTGTGGCTAGATAAAGATTTTATCAAAATATTTATACCGTGTGGCTAGATAAAGATTTTATCAAACATATACATCCATGTCAATTTTTATACATAAAATTTTATAAAAATTAGGGTTTTCTTGTGGGTTTCTTTGGAGACCGAAAGCTTGTTTGTTGTTAGCAGCCGCAAAGAGAATAGGGGAAGAAAATTAATATGTGGTGAAATAAGTTTGAAGGAATAAAATTATTAGCTTCAGGTAGATCTTATAACAAAATTGATTGATACTTGCTTGGTGTTCCAGGTTGGTTTCTCTTTTTCTTCGGCGGTGGAGCTGGAGCTGAAGATGAAGGTGGTGCTGTGAAATGCTGTTGCTTCATCTGGTTTTGGTCTTCTTCTCTAATTTCAAAGAAAGGAGCTGAGGAAGTCACAGACATATTCATGTATAACCTCACCTGGCTCTTAATTCTTCTTCCAAGTTGTATCTACTGCTTGCTTGTTCTTCTTCTGTCTTCTCCCAACAAACCAATATCTGAAATCCAAAAACCACAACCACTCCACATTAAATTTCGACAGTTTCTCTAAAATCTTATCCCAAAAAATTGAAAAACTGAAGATTCGAGCTTTTGAGAATTGAATAATGAGAAGTCCAAAAAGGAAAATATCTGAGAGAAAAAAGCTAAAATCAAGAGTAGTAGATGTAGAGAAAGAAAAGGGGAATCAACCCATGGACGATTTATTGCCCCCTTATTTTTTCCTGTAGTGTTTCTCCTTTTAAATGCCAATTTTTGAACGAGTGATGTCACTGTAGTTTCTTAACCTGATTTGGTGTCATGCAGATGCACCAACACATATGCAAAACTATTTATATTTATATTTAAAATTTGCTTTTCTCATTCACAAATTGAATTAACCTGATTTTGCTCAATTATTTTCTATCTTCAAATTGCAAAATTAATTGAGGTAGTGAGGGAGAGAGAGAGAAGGTAAGGCCTACAGGTCGGTGGACCCAATGCAAAGCCGCATAACGACATAGGATGGTGCGTGAGGGCAGCATGAACAGAACAGCTACTCTTCTCTCTCTTACCTCTCTTTTCTCTCATTTTCGTTTTCGCATCTTCTTTCTCACATCCAGACAAACTTACCTTCATCACCCTTTCTCTCACTGTCCCACACACTACCAGTATTTTATTTCCCATTTTTATTTCACTACCTCCGGTAGTCAAATCTTTTTACTACTATAACAAATTACTCTCCTTAAAACCTTCAAATAATTAATCAAATTACATTTAACACCCTAATGGTATATGTCAGTACTTTTCTTCATACTGACACAGCAGTCTAAAATTGTGTGGACATCTAAGCTTCGACGGACGATTTCTATTCTCAATTAAAAGGAGAAGTTTATATATAAATTATGATAAAAAAATAAAATTCATTTCTAAGAAAAGAGGTGAGTAATTAGGAGAAAATTAGAATCTATTATGCGACTCAAAGTGTCCACCACTAGGTCGATGGATGGTTTTTGCAAAGTGAATTATATATGCATGTTTTTGACTGAATGCTGAAAAAAGTTGGTGAAGGATGAAATCTGAAACGAAATTGAGGAAGAAATTTGGAAATGGGGCGTAGTCAAAAGCAGGAAACACCTCAAAATTAATTGGCTAGGGCTAAGTTGAAGCTATTGGCCGAAATTCTGGTTAAAAGAGTGCACTGTTGTTACTGTTTAATAGGTCATTTGACATGGAGTCCTGACTGACATTCATACATGCAAAGCATAGAAAAGGTGAGCAAGCGGGGCAAGCAAGGCCAAGCTTTGTTTTTGCTCCCCAATCTGACTGGTAATGTGTTTATTACAATGGAGTGTAAGTGAGAGCGGAGAGAGGGTGAAGGCCAGGGTGCTGTGTGTGCTGCCGTGGCCCTGCCAGTCACATCAGGATTTCAGGGGTTTTTTTGTCATTTCCCATATACTTCAGAAATTAAATCGCTGTCTAGACCTAATCCAACCACTGTGGATTAATAAATAATCCCATTGAATTTTTAGACTCCACTAATACCTTGTTACCATCCCCGGCCAGTCAAATCAATACATGACAGCTAAATTTCAACCGAAGGGGCAGTTACCATGTATGCTTGTGTGTTAAAACTTGTTGCTAAGACCGTACTCTTCGTTTGCATGAGAATTGAAGGAGAATTTAATATTTATGTAATAGTAAACTATGTATAAAATTTAAAATTTGTATGAAAAGAAAGTGAAATTGTCAAAAAAGTAAGATGATATAATAAAGTAGTAGATAGTTAATATGGTCAAGGAAGTGCTGTTAATATTTAATTAAATGTTCAAAAAAAATGTTAATATATAATTAAAGAAAATACTATTATTACGCTTTTCAACTATTATATAACAACAATAATTTAAAAAAGGCTTCTGATTTTCATTTATCAATATCAATTAAAATTAATATAAAAAAGTCAATTTTTATATCACTTTAGATACTATTTTTGAGATACAAATTAAAAAATGTAGCATAATAATTTTTAATAAAATAAAAAGTCAACATATAATAATTTTGAGGAGAAATTTTTTTACTTTGAGTTTGTGGATGAGATGACATGGGGGTGGGTTAGGGTGTGTGAATTTTTTTTTTTTTAAAATCCTAACTTAAATTTTATAAAATTTTCTAATTTATGCTTGTATAATAAAAAAAAATGACAAAATCTTAATACCTAAATGATCAAAATTAAATTAGAACGAATTTGTGGAAGACAATAACAAAAATTTCAGTATTCCATATTTTTTAAACTCCACAACATCATTGCCCTTATTTCTGAAAAAAAAATTATAAAAATAAAAAATATGGGGGAAGGGAAGCAAAATAATATTAAAAAATGCATGTTATATACACATGTACGTGATGTAGGTTTAAACTGAGTACATGATAGGATTACAAATGTAGACAAGGATCGATGATGTGATACATGTAATGTCAAAAAGAATGATCATAAAATATATCTTTTCATATTCTAACAATTAAAGAAGTAAAACTTGAGTTACGAAGAAATGTCATCCGAAGCAACAAAACATTAAAGTGACAACACAACAAAATTAGTTTGCAAAATCGAGGAAGCTGCAATTTTTCTCCTACACTAACTCCTTTTATGTCCACTACATTAACCTCTTTCAATATCAACCATGCTCTCTCTCTCTCTCTCTCCCTAAAATTTTAAATCAAATAAAAAAAATTTTTCTTTTCAATTCTAACAAAACTTAAACATAAAATAAATTTTCTTCAATTCTTTTTTTTTGCAACAAATGACATCTGATAAGAATTATGAATTAAATTTATTTTTTTAAAAAAAAAGAAAAAACACACACGTTCTTAAAATTTTATCAAATGTACATTTTAATATTATTAATTTTTATATAAACTTATTGGTTAACTTAATTAGTGAGTTTAGATGAAATAAATAAATAAAATTTAGTATATTTAGTTCTTAAAATAATTATTATATAAATAAAATTACAATATATAATAAAAAAATAGATAGAAAATTTAAATTAATAAATTTCTTCAATAATCAAGATTTGCTTGAGTATTTTTAAAATTAGGGAAACTAAAGTGTTATTTTGATCAAGTAGATGCGTATATTATTTTTTTAAAAAATAAGTTGACCGAAACATAAAAAAAATCTTGTACAATTACAATAAATATGGGTTCTCTAAGTCCTCCGTTGGTTTCGTTTGGTATTTTGGTAAAGTTAAAAAGTGTTGGCAGCACCTATGTTTAATGCAATCTACTCAATTTATATTGATCTACGACTTTTAGTGCTTCAATCTCGTAATAATTACAGTTTAAAAGTCACCGTATCTCGTTATAAAATGAAATTTTAACAAAACACTAAATAAAAGAATATAAAACTGGTAAATATTAATTATACACTTTTATCAATGCATATACAGTGCCAAATTATTTTTTTAACACTAAAGAGAACTCAAATCAATTAACAAATAATCTTTATACAATATAAACAAACTAGTGTATCAACTGAGAAGATGTATAGTTAAGAAAATAATAAAATTAAAAAAACAATATTCATTCAATTATACATTGAACCGATTATTTCTTGCCCTCGCTCTTGTTTTGTTTTCTTTCCAATTTTTGAGAAGTTTTTCTAAATTAAGTTGATAAGATGAAACACGAATGCAACTCTCTTGCCCAAAGGTATCCAATAAAGGTAGGAAAAAGCAATGGAAACTTCTTAGAAAGCTCTTGCTAGTCCAATAACGAGTACATAAAATCGGTAGGAAATTAAATCTTTTGGAACATAAGTGACAAGACGATTTAAAAGGTTGTTTCCTTAAAGTTTTATGTGCTCTTTGAAGTAGGAGAGGAAACAAAAATCTCAATTTAAAGCTCGAAATCGACAATAATATCGTGATCATCATGAACGATTTATATAACTACAGTAAAATGAAAATAAATAGATATAAATAGAAAAATATGGGTAACTATGGCAGCACAATTTTAATTAATTGCAGTGTTGTCGTTATCATAATTTTCTAGATTTTCCATATCCATTAATCTATATCGGCACAAAGAGAGTAAATCTTTCAATCGTATGACAAAACCTGGCACCAATTTTGACAAGAACAGAGAGTCTTGCCTTCGTTTTTTCGAAAATGACCAATGCTATTATATTTCTAAGTAATAATTACCGTAGCAGGGTTTTTATTTGGTTTCATCTCGGAATATTGGGCAAGCTTTGATGAGAAATCTCCCCTAAGTTCAAAGATTTCTCGAGAAAGAAGTGAACTTAACACAAGGCTAGAGAATTAAAATCACTGGAAGAAATTAATTTAAGGTTTTACAGTATATATATAAACTGTGAAGGAAATTACTAATATAGTAAAAGAGACCTTGTTTGCGTGATTACAAAGGCGATGTAGTTTAGGAGGGAAGCACATGTGAAATTCCCGTTTCTTAACTTAAGACTAGCATAAAAGTAAATCAATTTGCTTGTCTTAGCAGTAATTTGCTTCTAGTCTTAAATTTAAAGGTAGGTCTGCTATTTTCATACTTGGACAAAATTTTAAAAACATAATAATTAAAGTGTTTAATAATTATTAATTTATAGTATCACTTACTTTTATATTTTTATATTTATTTGGTGATCATTCCATCCTTTAGTATAGCTATTGAGCTATAACAACTTGTTTTAATGTACTCTAAATACCTTAACTTTCACACACACACACACACACATATGCATGCACACACGTCTATAGATAGATCTTATAACTTTAAACATTTAGAATAATGTATGTAATTACATTTTTTTAATATATCTATATTTATTCAAATGAGTGGTTCTAGTGTGATTTATAATATTAAGGGAAAAAATATATACCACAAACTTTTGATATGCAAAAAATTTAGCTAATTACAGTTAATTTATAATAGGCGTTTGGGATTATAAAAAAAGAGGATTTTTTCATTTAAGGACCAAATATTGTTAATTCAACCGATCATCTTTAATTGATCTTTGCATTGATTCTTTACATCATTAGAAGATTTTGATTTTGATTCTTGCCATTTTCTCTCAAGTTGGTAAGGAAACTTTTGGGAACCATTAGCTTGAATTAATATGCTTGTCAAAAGCATCGGAATAAAGATTGTCTATAACTATAGAAGAAAATAAAAAAGGTAAGGGCAAGGGTAATGTTGATGCATGTGTAGTTTAACATAAAGAAAATGAAGATTTGATAGTAGTTAGTTTCTAGTAAACCTTTTGCTCTGCTGAGTGGAAATTGGATTAGAGTTACACTCATTATGTGTGTTCTCATAATGAATGGTTTCTTTAATCTTAAAGAGTTAGATCATAGGATTGCTTTTACTAGTAATAATAATTTGTGTAAAATAACTTAGATAGGTTTAATGTGGTTGAGAAATGAAGACGGATTTACTAAAGTTTTGACAGATGTTTGATATGTATTAGATTTGAAGAAAATCTTATTTCTTCAAGTGTCTTGAAATTTAAAGGTTACTTTATGTTAATCAGAGATGGGATTCTAAATGTTACTTTAAGTGTTCTTATAATTATGAACAATAAAAGAAGGAATAATTTTTACTATTATAGTGATAATAGAGTTATAGGATTAATAGTTATAGTTTAGAGGAGAAAGAAAGTTCAAAGATGTTTAGATTATGATATATGAGTTTAAGATATATGAGTGAAAAACCTTAGTAAGTTTGGCAAAAAAGACTTATTGTATGCAAAGACCTGCAAATTGGATTTTTGTGAGCATGATATTCTAGAAAAACAAATGAGAATGAATTTGTGCATCAATTTATAATACTAAAAAAGTCTATATTATGTTCACTCTAATGTGTGGGGACCTACCTACTAAGACAATATTTTGTTACTTTCATTTATGACTTTTCTAGAAAAGTTTGGGTTTATTTTGTAAGACTAATGATAATCTGCCTAATGCTTTACTTAAATGAAAAAAGATAGTTGAGAGACATAAACAACTAAAAAGATCAAATAACTTAGATCACCTAATGGTAGTAAGTATCATAGTGATCCTTTTCTAAAAGTATGTCAAGATGAATGTATTATATGACAATTCACATTTAGAAAGATACCACAACATAATTAGTAGATAGAATGTAAGAACCAAACATTATAGAAGAATGTTTAGTGTATGTTAGTCAATGTTGGATTGAGCAAGAAAATTTAGAGTAAAATACTAGCTTATGTGTGTTATCTCATTAATTGTTTACTATCAACAAGTTATTGAAAGAAAAACTCCACTAGAGGTATCATATGAAAATTTTGTTAATAATTATTATCCATTACATACTTTTGGATCCATTGATTATTATCATGTGAGAAGTTTAAGTTGGATCCTAAAGTTAAAAAAAAATTATTTTCATAAATATTATTTCAAGATTAAAAATATATCATATTTGGCTAAACTACTTGTAGAGTGATTTTTTTGGAGCCATTCAAAAGAGCTTTTAGATGGTTTTAGCTATTTGTAAGTGCTAGTACATTTTATTATGCAATAAAATTATTTTGGTGATTGAGAACACTTAATAAAATTTAGATTTACTTGTAACTCAAGTGAGATTATATGTTTCATTTATCTATGAACAATTGACCATAAATCCTTCTTGGATCAATTGTTGATTTGTGTTGTAATCCATGAATTTTTATTTTACGTATATTTTTTTTAAGAAAGTCATTGTGTTATATATTTATTGGCTAATTTGGGTTTTTATTGTGCTAATTTCACCTAGTGGTAAAATCCCATTTAAAAACCTATCAAATTTATTTCTCATAATGCTATGGGATTTCTTAACTGTCGTTTTAACTAATTATTATTTATTTTTTTTCCTCTTTTATGATTAGTTTTAACATTTGGTTTACTCTAGCAATTTTGCTAGATTCTTTTGCAATTTTTTGAGGGAAAATTTCTTTCATTTGTTGTAAAGATTGATGCTTCAAACTTTAAGTTTTGAATCAAAAACTAATAGAAGCTAACTTAGAGCTATTAGTTGGTTAGTTACAAGGTGAAAGTCAAAAAGGCTATTATAGTTAGTTATTTTTTTTAGCAATTAATTAGTTAAAGGGCGAGTTATCAACTAATTATAAAACCATAAAGTCAAAAACAATCTTGGTACATAATAAAAAAGCTATCAAAGAACAAGGTTTGCAAATAGTTTTGGTGCTATAAAGAGGGCTATTTCAAGAAAGATTACCTTGAAAGAAAATAGAAAGAAAAAAAAGGGAGAATGATAGAGTTATAGTTGTAGCATTAGTGGAAAGCTATGAATCAGTAGATGAAGATTATAATCTAATAACTCTCTTCATTTCAACTAAAAAGAAGATAAAAAGACAATAGATTATAGAATTAGGATGCTCATTTCACATGTATCTAAGTAAGAATTCCTTCGTGACTTATGAATCTATTAATAGTGGCAACATCTTGATGAGAAACAAGTAACTTGCTATGTCATTGGCATAATGATAGTTAGGCTGAGAATGTATGATATTTTTATTAAAGAACTAAATAATGCGAGGTATGTATCTAATTTAAAAGGAAATTTAATATCATTAAGATTGCTTGATTAAATTGGTTGTATGATTAAGGTTGAAAATGGTTTTTTGAAAGTGATAAAATTGTTTATGATAATTATGAAAGGCCGTAGAAATAATGGTTTCTATGTTCTAGATTAGGTATTGCTTTAGTTGGATTAAGGACTATTTTTGATAAAAGAAGATTACGACGTCTAAGTTTTGCACACATAGGTAAAAAGAGAGTCGAAGAACATTGTAAATAAGGGCTATTAAGGGTAGACAAAATTGAATTTTTTTACTTTTATAAAGAATGCATTTTAGGCAAAGCTTATAGAGTGAAGTTTGGTTATGATGAAAATAGAACCAAAGAGACATTAGATTACATATATAATGATCTATAGAGCTCTTCTTTAGTCTCAACAATCAATAATGGATAATTCTTTTTATTTATCATAGATGACTACTTAAGAAAGATGCGGGTATTTGTTCTTAAGGTAAAGGATCAGGTGTTTGAAAGTTTCAAAGCTTGGAAAACTCCGGTTAAAAAATAATCAAGTAGAAAAGTGAAGAGACTTAGAATTGACAATAGCTTGGAGTTTTATAGTAAAGTCTTTAATGATTTTTGTGCAAAGGAAGCCATTGCAAGGCATAAAATTGTTAGGATAAACCCTAAACAAAATCACATTGTTAAAAGGATGAATAGAACTTTTCTTGAAACAATTAGATGTATGCTTGTACATTCAAGTTGGAAAAAATGTTTTAGGCTAAAGCACTAGTTATAATAGCATATCTAGCTAATAGATGTCTTGCAATTACATTGAATGGGAAAACACCTGAAAAGCTATAGTTAAAAAGGTTTCCAAAGTACTAAGAGTTGAAGATTTTTGGCTATCCTGCCTATACACGCATAATGCATGGAAAATTGAAACCTATGGCCTTACATTATATCTTTTTAGGTTATCCTAAAGACATAAAGGGATATAAATTATAGTGCACTGGTTTGAAGCCATCAAGGTACATCATTAGTAAGGATGTCCTTTGTAATGAAGAATAACTAATAAATTCTTAGTTCCACCATGAAGGAAAAGTTGTTACAAGAGGGGTAAGTTTAAGAAAGTATTTGCTAAAATGGAGTCTTAGATTAGATAGGTTAAGATACAATATATTTAATAGGTTGAATCTGATTAAGACTAGGATCATAAAAGATAAGATCATAAAGATTAAAGATTACAAGTTGACAAAGGATAGGCATAAAAGAATCATTAAGCCACTTACCAGATATGGGTATACAAATCTCATTACATATGCTTTCCTTGTTGTTAAGGAAAGTATTAAAGATGAACCATGAGATTATAATGAAGCCATGAACAATAAACAAATGGATAGCTAGAAAGCTGTTAAATGATGAAATAGGATCTTTGATAAAGAATCAAACTTTGATCTTAGTGAGAAAGCCTAAAGCTAAAAAGATTGTTGATTACAAATAGATATTTGAAATAAAAAAAGGTATCATAGGTGAAGAATAATGGAAATTCAAGGCTAGATTTATGGCTAAAGCCTTTACATAGAAGGAAGGAGAAGATTTCAATGAAATATTCTCATCTTTAGTTAAGCATACATCAATTAGAGTCTTATTATCTCTAATTGCAACACAAAACCTAGAACTTGACCAAATGGATGTTCAGATAACATTATTGCATGGTGAGCTTGAATAAGAGATATTCTGACACAACTCGAGGGTTATAAGGTGTTAAATATGAAAGATTTTGTATGTTTATTGAAAAAATCTTTATGTGGTCTTAAACAATGACTAAGACAATGGTATAAAAGGTTTGATTCATTTAAAACTTGAAAGAGGTATTCAAGGAGTGGTTATGACTATTTTGTTTACTTTAAAAGTCTTAGGAATCAAACATGCATTTACTTATTGTTATACATAAATGATATATTAATTACAAGCTAAGAAAAAAGAGAAGTTAACAAATTAAAATAGATGCTAAGTAATAATTTCATAATAAAAGATTTAGGGGTTGTTACGAAAATTTTAGGCATTGAACTCATAAGGGACAAAAACTTTAGCATTATGGTTTTTTTCTCTACCTCAACATGTTGGCTAGATATTGAGCAAATTTAAGATGATAAATTCTAAACCAATTTCAAGTCCGCTAGCATGCCATTTCAAATTGTCAAGCAGTCAAAGTCTTAAAAATGATCTTGAAAAATAAAAAATGATAAAAATCCTATATGCAAGTGATGTGGGAAGCATTATATATCTAATGGTATGTGCAAGATCTGTTGTAGCTTACTTCATAAGTGTAATCACCAAATTCACAGGAAATCTAGGTAAAAAGCACTAGTAAGTTGTCAAATGAATGCTAAGATATCTGAGAGAGATATTAGAGTTGGGATTAATGTATAGAACAAACAAAACCTCAAGGGATGTCATTGGATTTGTTGATATAGATTATGTAAAGGACACAAATAAATAGAGGTCATTGACTAGTTATATGTACATTGTAGGAAGATGCTTGGTTAGTTGGAAGTTTTTTCTACAACATGTAGTTGCTTTGTCTATAAAGGTTGAATATATTACAGCCATAGAAATAGTGAAAAAGGTAAAATGGTTTGTTGTTCTAACATTAGAATTGGGGTTAAGACAAAGATATGTGAATGTGTTTGTGATGACCAAAAGTGCTATACACTTAAAAGAGCATTAAGTGTGTTATGAAAGAACACAACACATTGACATTAGGGTGCACTTTTTAAGAAATGAAACTGAGAAAGGTGAGATAAAGCTGGTGAAAATCCATAAGAATGAGAACACTACAAATATGCAAACAAAACCATTACCATCAGTCAAGCTTAAATATTGTTTATATTTGGTTGACATTAACAACTAATGGTTTGATAATAGTAAGAGAGATTCAATGTTTGATTACTAGAATCTTGAATTAAGGTGGAGAATTGTGAAGATTAATGCTTCAAGCTTTAAGTTTTGAATCAAGAACTAACATAAGCTAACTTGGACTATTAGTTGGTTATTATTGAAAAAATTTAAAAAAATTAAGATAATTGATAAACAAGATACCTTGTTTTAAAGTTGAAAACAAAATAAAAAATAAAATAACTTGTTAAATAGGGTAAGTTCTTGTTTTAAATTTTTGAAATTGGTTTTATTTATTATAGGTGTTAGTTTAAAATGAAACCAAAATTAAATTTTAATATGCTTACTTGTAACATATGTAGTTAAGTTACGTCTTTTTAAAGTGTTATTTGAAATTTAGATATTGTGATTTTTAAGATATTGTTATTGTATAATGGAACCACTCGATATAAAAAATAAGTATAAAATTACGTGCACCTCACTAAAAGTTTGTCACCAAAAATTTTAATTTGTTGTACAATCAAAGTTACTAAATATAGCCTAAAGTTATACCACTTTATCACATCTTACATCTTATAAGTATGAAATTGATTATTTCCTATTATATCAAAATTTAATTATAATTTTACTATTATACAAAGTACATAAATATTTATCATGAACTTGAAAAACAAATCACAGTTCATACAATCAAACAACTTTAAATTATTATTCATGTAAAATACACTACATGTATAAACATTTTTTTAAAATTTATGTATTTTTATATTGTTCAATTGATTTTTTTATCTTGTTTAAATCCTAGCAAATCTAGCTCTTTTAAATGATATGCATTTTAAATATATGACAAATATTATACTATGATTAAACCAAATCAAAAAAAAGAAAAATAAATAGCTAAATTTCTAACGCAGCGAATTCGCGTAATCTAGTTAAAGAATCGACTAGTCTTAAACAAAAAGTGATAAAATTTTCAAAATTTGAGAGAGAGAAATTTTTGATGATAGTAATTATTCTCAAAGTTGTATTGAAAATAAGAAAATAATATATTTATATCAATTTTAAAACACGAAGTCCTTAAAAATAACAAAAATATTCCTAATTACAATAGATAAACTAAAACGGTTTCAAAATACCCCTAAACAAATGTTTTGGCCTCAGTCATGTTAAATGACTCGAAAAAAGCTTTCTATTGATATACTGTATATTCCGTAACTTTTTCCAAATTAAAAGTTATGATTTCTAAAGTTTGGTGTGCAAGAGTAGTCTACTACATCAATTTCGCAGACTAAAAATAACTAATTTCAATTCTAGATATCCATAGAAAATAATTAAAATATCACAATTTACTACAACAAGCGACTCCTTATTTTGCTCTAATTTATGACTAATACCAAACTTAATTTAATAATTCAAATACCAAATTCATAAGTGAAAAAATTAATGTAAGAATAACTAAATCACACGATAAGGATGAAGAAAATTGGAAATGACAAATAAAAATTTGACTAAATCATATAGAATATACATACCTCTAAAGGCTTATTTTCCTCTCAATGAGCTTATTTCCCTCTCAGTAGACCATCAAACCATTAAAAGATAAAACAATCTTTTCTGATTCCAATTTCAAGAAATAATGATTTTATATGAGAGAATAGTTGGGGCTATCAGTCAATGTTAGGCTATCAGTCAATGTTCTAGTATTATTTTTTAACTAAATACAATTGAAACTTATACCATAATTGACAGGAATTTTAAATATCATTAACATATGCCAACTTTGCCTATAGAGATTTAGTATTTTATTTACTATTATTCCATATGTGAGCAGTCAGATAGTTGTGACATAAAAAGGTTACTAAAATTAGTTATAACTTTATTTAATTTGATTGAGCACAATTAATACTACCTGTAGAGATAATAGTGACTAATTAAAGTAATTTTTTGTAAAATTATAGCACCATTTTTATATTAAAACTTTGAGATTGAGGTATTATTATTATTAATTTAGAGCCGTATAAAATAAAATTACTAAGAGAATAATGAATAATAAACATTATTTGCTAAGAAAAGTTGAAGTGTTTATAAATATTTTAATTATTTTACTTTAAAATTTACGTAAAATTTGAATATACTCTAAAATGAGTTGGATGTCACTATGATTTGGTGCTTGCTTATCAAATAAGAATATATTAACTTAGGTAAAGTAAAATTTAGAGCAGGCTACTCCTTTCGAGCACCTCTCTTCGATTTTTTAATAGCGATTGTCAGCTCCTCACTCTTGGATAGTTGTACCTTTATATTGTAAAAATTGAACATTATCTACCCAATTAAAAATAATTTTGACTGTTATAACTTGAACCTTTAATAAATATTAAGAAAAAATATTTCCTGAATGAGTGAAAATTAACCTACACATACACACACATATTAATTTAATTGAGTATTCAAAACATTAATATCTTATATTTATAGGTCTTTCTCAGTTTCTTAATAAAAATAATATTTTAAAGTTTGAAAAAAAAAAAAAAAATATATATATATATATAATTTTAAGGGTTTATAGTGATCAAAAGGCTCAACCAAATCATTAAGCCATTAAAATATCAAAGCACTTTATCATTGGAGTACCAACATCAATTTTTGACAAATTCATTTTAACAAGTAATTACCAACTTTAATTAATTTAGTCAAATAAATAGAAATATAACACCACAAAGTAAACGAATAAAGGAGATAAGAATTTTAATGTAGTTTGAATTTTTTAATTCTATATCTATGAGATCGCATCTAAAAAAATAATTTACTAAAAAATTAAATGATTCCAACATTAATAAATATAAATATAATTAAAGACTCTCTTCTTATATTATCTCTATTGTGTTAAATATTTTTTGATGGCTTTATTTAGCAAGATCTTCTTACCTTGTCACTTCAAAATTTTTTCAACAAATTTAGGAAAATCTCATTACTTGACATCGTTAAATTTCTTTCAACTAGTACAAATCTTTCTTCCAAAGAATATTTTGTTTATTTCTTGAAATATAATATTAAAATGTCTTAACAATATTTTAGAGACCTAGTTTTTAAATTTACAAAATAAAAATTACAAACTTATAATTTCTACCAAATTGTCTTAACTTTAAAGTATAAAACAAAAAAAAAAAATGCACAACTTGGAACATAATAAGGAAAACAAAAACTCATAGTAATCTATTTATTTTGACATGAAAGAAAGTGACTGCATAATTGAAAAAATTTATATTACATATTTATAGTGAAACCACAAGTCTTGTTTGAAAAAAACTTTTGTTTTCTACATCTAAAAGAAACTAAATAGGAAGGAAGCTCTCTTAATTAAAACTATTATTTTTTAATAATTTTTCTTTTCATTGAGTTGTAAAATTGCTAGCATAAATTTTTTAATTATACTTGAAGTCCACACTTTACTAAAAATAACTAGTAAACTTGAATTCCTAGCACATGAAGATTAAAATTCGTATGAACAATAAACTATCCAGTTTCTTACAATAGAAACCTACAACAAAATTATATTTCCAGAATAATGCCATTTTGAAAACCTTAACAATCTGTCTCTTTAGCAAAATACCTCCACACAAGTTTTTCAATATGCAAATGTGCAACTCAAAAACAAAAGCAAGCATAAGTGTAGCAAAATAATACTTTGTTTTCAAGTTAGCAAACATTAATCTATAA
Source organism: Swietenia macrophylla (assembly GCA_032401905.1). Classification (NCBI taxonomy): domain Eukaryota; kingdom Viridiplantae; phylum Streptophyta; class Magnoliopsida; order Sapindales; family Meliaceae; genus Swietenia; species Swietenia macrophylla. The sequence goes on along the minus strand of CP135584.1, from coordinate 6,213,791 downwards.
AAAAAATTATAGAAACAAAATTAATGTCATATGACAATATGAATAATCCCCTCGAGTAAATCACTAAATATATCATTATAGAGCATGTCATTTACAAACTACCCAAAATGCATCAAAGGAGTAAGCCACAAGGCCACAAAATAAATTCACGTAGTTAAAATAAAATCACACAAAAAATCCAATGATGAAAATGCCCAAAATGAAAAATTTTCAATGATCAAGCATGCATAGGCAAGAATCTAATATAAAAATTAATCAAGTGACAAAAAAATTCCAACATAAAGTTCAAGGTTAATATCATCTAAGAGAAAAGCTATCCAAAAATCCAAATATTAACAAACCACCCATCATTTTAAAATGTAAAATAAATTAACTATGGCGAAAAAAATATTAACTTCACAAGAGATAAATTAATATAATAATAACACAGAGAATGTCGCAGTGGTGTTGAAGAGGTTGTTGTGCACTTCTTGAAGGAGTGAAAAGGTGGAACTATAGTAGCTAGAGGTTACAAAACTTTGATTAAAATTGCAAGATCAATTATAACATGTACAAGACCAATAATAGAAGAATCAAATGGCCTAAAGTGGTGCAAATGAGTAGTTTTGAAGAAGACTCGATAACATATGATTTGTATAAGATTGTTATGGTTTCACCATTGTTATTTTAGCAAAGATGAAAAACTTTAAAGTTAGGTCAATTACGAGTAAAAAAATTCCAATTTGAAAGAAATATGACAAATATCAATTGAATTCCTACATGTATTTGTGATATTTTTGCTCAGGCTTAAAAATACTTTATGAACCTCGTAAAACAGTACCTATGAGAAAGAGTTCAAAATGATGTTTTGGCCTGAATTTTTCTAAACAATGCAAACAGGTCCATTAATAAAAATTTCCACAATTTATGATTTATGCATAAAAATTTCAATTTCAAGCATAATGCACACACAAAAAAACTTAGAATTATTGTGTAGCCCAAATATAAAAAATTTAATCAATTATGTCCAAAATTCACATAAAAAAAAATAAACAAACAAAATTAAAAATTTAAACTTAAAGACATGAACATTTCATATTAAAAAGATTTTTGAAATTTTTGCTCAATTCAAGATGCATTAATAAACAATAATAGAACTTAATACTTTGTATTGTAACATCAAATAAATATATATCTTGGACATTAATGTGTGTGTTCAAAGATTGACTCAAAATTCTTTTTTAATTTAATTGACTTCAATAGTAAGGAAAGAATATAGAATGTGAGAGTCTAACTAACCCTATCATCTTGATCTCAAATTCATCTTTTTCAAACAATACATATATAACTTACTATTGCTTTCTCTCCTTTGCTCTTCATTCAGTTCATATATTTTTTTAAACAATTAGTCACTTTCATACTATCATTGAGGTAACCCTTTTCTTATCGGTCATTCTCTACATATTAGTGATCCATAGCTTAGATTACTTATGGATAGTTTCACACAATAATGTAAGTGTGTTTTTTTATTATAAAATTTGTACAAAATTACATATTTGGAATAAGAATCTAGACAAACAATTATAGTTTAAACTAGCATTTTTTAAAAGTATATCAGTTTCAAAAATTAATTCTAACCCAAGAAATCATCATGTATATGCACAAAAAGAAAAGCTCAAGATTTGTCTATTGTAAGTCATAGTACATAATGTTCAAGCTCAAATAATGAAATTCACTCACCAAATTGAAAATTTAAATCATACAAGACAATAATTCTCCTTAAGTAAGTTCAAGACAAATTTGAGAATTACATAAAGCATATGCCTAAGAATGTGCTTAAGAATACAAACCTAGTCATATTAAGAGGTTTGGTAAAAATATCAGCAAATTGTTTCTTGGTTTCTACATACTCTAAAATGATAATTTTTTTTTCTACCAAATCTCTAATGAAATGATGCCTAATGTCAATGCACTTTATCTTACAATTTTGCATAGGGTTCTTAAAATTGTCTGTTGCATTCAAATTGTCACAATAAATAATTAAGAGATCAAATACAACATCATAATTCTCAAGTAAATCTATAACAATTGTTTATTTGTTCATAAAGATTATTTTTCTTCACTCTAAAAAATGATTCTCTTTTGATTTAATCTACAATGATGTGATGTAATTTGGATGAGTCACCAAATTTCACATCTAATTCAGATTCAGAATCTATTTCATTCTAATTTGTAATTTTTGTTATAACATTGTCTTTAATTTTTATCATAATAAACTAGGTGTCAGATTTTTTTGCAATTTTCAGCATCTTTTCTTTTCAATATAAACCTTGGATGGAAAGATATGCTGAACAATTTTGTATTAGGAGTAAGATGCGTTTTGTTAAAATTTGGAATACCACAAATAACATTTGTTTTTACAATTTTAATTAGATTCTTATAAATTAAATGCTATATTTCTATGTTATCAGAATTTATTTTGTAACAAGTGAGTGAATGTGTCAAAATATAGTAATTCTCACATCAAAGCACACCAAAATGATAACCATCGAACCAATAGTAAACTGTTATTATGTTGTGAAACACCTAGAGCAAACATAATTAATGAAATAAATAACACTTAGAGCACAAAAACATGATAAAAGGATTCCATTGCAATTCAACCAAAATTACAATAGACCTATACTCATTCACAATCTTGTCACACTTCAAGATCAAGGTATAGATGCATCAACAAAATATTAAACAATAACAAAGGACATTTTTAACACCATTACAGAACTACACACAACACATAAAACTATAGTTATTATTGGTCAAGTAGAAATGCAAGTGTTTATTTTATAATTTTTCTTTTTTTGTTGTTGAGGGGAGGGGGGTTGGGATAATGCAAGCATAACTATTGATTGGTTTTAACTACACCGAAGAATTCCAATGGATATGCAGGATGATGAAATGTAATTTTGGAAAATGGTGCAATCCTAATAACATATGGTTTGGCTATTATTATGGAGTTCCACCTAGATATTAGTTATTTGATGTTTCTCAAAAGTTTTTTAGCAGTCAAGTGTTACTTTTGACAAAAAGGAAATACTAATTTATTGACACAATTCCACCAAATTTAGATTGATGAAAAATCTTATGAAAGTTAATTTTATACTAATTTAGTGAACTAAATAATTTTAATTGAGGATTTTTTTATTTTTTTATAGCCTCGTAACAAAGAAAGACCCATTTCCTCACATCACAATCACTTTCTTAGTAAAGTCAACAATTGAATCCAACTATTACGATCTGATGATAGGTAAAATATTTTGCAAGTTATGGTCTCTGTGATTGTGACTCTTCAGTCGACTTCAGTCAAATTGACTCTCCTATAACTACCGAGTCCAGCTATTTGTGATTATATGTGTCCTTAGCACGTCAAATTGTCAATTCTTAAAAGTATGCAGGATTTACTCTTAATTAAAATCTATATTTTTATCCATCCTTATTATTGATCGTAAACGTGTGTTCCTATTAATTATTAATAAGATAATAATACGCTATCATTGATATATTGTATAGATTACATAATTGTGAGGTTATTTGTCACATTAACTATAATGTTTTACAGCCTATTTTTATGCTGATAACATTACTTTTAAGCAAGAGTGAAAATTCTAATAGAAGGTTTTAGTTTTTTTTCACTTTTCTTGTTAATATGGTTTTATTTTTGTGAAGATTTATATGTGAGATTGATATTAAAGTATTTTGGTCAGAGCAGAGCAGGAGAGAAGAGCAGTCAATTAGAAATAACTAAATTACTTAAAAAATTCTGATAATATATAAGCTTCAAATGTTATGAATTTTTTTCTTAAAAAAAATATTATATTGCTATGTGTGAGGACTAGTAATTAAATAGCTAACATAAATTTTGGCTGCCAGCAATTTTTTTTGGTCAAAACTCTATATTAAAATATAATTTTATTTTGTTAAGAATAAATGAAGCACTTGAATAATATTCAAAAGGATGATGCAAAAGAGTCTGTGAAAGAAAATCAAAGGTATTACCTTAATAACAATTTTCTAATTTTTAGAAGAGAAGAGAAAGGAATCCTCAAAAAAGCCATAATCTTTTATTTGGTTAAACAAAAAAAATGATGAAATAATAGTTTCTTAAAAATATTTGTTTCTCAAACAAAGAAGAAAATTATAATTCTAGAAATTTTAGAAAAGAATTATTTTTATTAATGAATTTACAAATTAGTTGACAAGGAACTCTACTCTTCTTTCACTATTAATGAGCGAAAATCAAGTTTAAATAGTTGGTATGTACTCTAAATTCAACAGTATTTTGAATATTTGACATATTTTTATTACGTTATTTTTTTAATTTATATATATCATTTGATTAATTTATTACTACATCTCTGTGTGTTTAACAAAAATAATAATACTCATAGAATAGTAAGTTTAATTAGTTAAATACTATTTTTAAATATTTCTAATTAAATATTTTTGTAAATAGGATAAAAATAATGCATACAGACTAGTATGTGTAGTGAATGATAATAATATATATGTGTTATAATATGAGATATCAAGTTAACACATAAGTATAAATTAGTGAACTAATGTAATGGACCAACTTATCATGAGAATGTTACATGGATCATTATATAAGTGTTGTAAATGATTCTGGTGATAAGAATGGTGTATGTGATCTTTGGACTTAAGATCACCCTAGTTCCCATTATAGAGAATGATATATTTTGATATTTTTAAATATTATCTGTAACAAGATAGACTATAAAATAAATAATCAAATATGTTATAACTTGTGTAGATGAATATGTATGATCAAAATAAAATTTATCCTTCTTATATAATGGGAGTGGTATTTTAAGTATTTTGATTGAGTAAGACTTTGAAAATACATGACTATATTCAAATAAGTCAATATATAATATTAATTTTATTTGATAGAATAAATCTATTTAGGATATCAAAGAGATATAAAATTAAATCATACGAAGGTGACACATTTAATGTCTTGTATTCAATTAATATATTTAAAATAGAAGAATTGAATTATACAGTAATATTAGTCATGGATAAGGTTATGTTAAACTATTAATATTCTCGTTACTTGAATAATCATAATGTATTGTTAGATATCGTTCATTATTTATAACACTAAAATTAAATTTTAGTATTACTGTCAACATTATGAGAATTTATTGATCGCACAATAAATCGAGAATAATATATATATATATATATATATGGAGAAATCTAAATGAGTTTACAAGTTTTTGAGTTATTTGGGTATTAATTTTAACTAAATTTATTATGTAAAAATTAAAATAAATTTTATTAATACCTAATTTACTAAATAAATTAAATTTTATAAGAAAATCCAACTAAATAAGTTAAATTTAAATTAAAGATATAAAATAATAATATAAGTATATAACATTTACATTTTAGGGGTATGTTTAAAATTTGATTTTTTGCATCCTTTACTTTTGGGAAAAAAAAATGTATAAAATGTCATATACTTAAATTATAGGAGTTAGCACTCCGAATCAAATTCTTAATCGTATAAATACCATAAAAATATAGGGACAATTAATTTATATTCTTGGTTTGGTAAAAGTGTTTAATTAAAAATATGTATATATTTACTACATTAAATTATATATACATGATAATAATAGTATTTATCGCATAGATTTTGGAAAGTAAACTATATATTTATGTATTTTTTTACTGCATATATGTACTAATTTACTTAAATAAGCATCATGGTGGATATGTAAGAAACACAACTAGCTTTCATTCCATGAAGCTTTTTGCTGTGCTTGCAGATTAATAAATTTCCATCTACTGAAACTGGGCTTAGTAAAATTTTCAGCATCAAACGTTGGCGTTCGAAGGAAGGCTTGGTAGTTAACCATGATTCAAATTCACGTTTGAGTTTTTAGTTCCAATACTATAAGAATTGTTACCATTCACATCGACGTATAAATTAGCAGTGTTTAGTGCGATGTAAGGGTAGGTTCCTCTCCAACAAGAAAGTCAACATCAGGTTATTGCGCAAGATATCAGACAACTGCAGCATGAGTGACCCTCGGTTAACCTTTTGGGATTAAACCTAAGACCAACAAACCTCGAAAGGGCATTAGAAGAGATAAGAAAGATCTATTGGAACGACAGATGGACGACCTAACTAGAAAATTAGACTTGATGATGCAAAAGATAGATGGAAAGCATGGGTTCCTGGAAGTGGAAAATCAGAAGGTAAGACCTGCATGAATGTGAGAAAACGCTAAGCAGACTGAAAGAGACAATAACATTGATGTGCGGTTAAGCCAAAGTGCACCGTCAGGTAAACATCCACAACCTAGCAGGAACATTAAGCAGCAAGGAGGCACTCATTTAAGGCGTGATGGAAGGAATGTTCAAGGAAGACGGATCAGCCGAGAACCCAATTAAGGCTATTAAACTAAGTAATTTAGCCAAAGTTGGGAAGTAGAAAAGGCTTCTCGTGAAATGTAGCTGTCCTTTATCGATGATATACGTCATACGCTCCCCACTTCTAAGTTCAAGATGTTGAAGAATGAACAACGTACAGCGAAAAATTAATTTTTTTTTTTTGATTTTCAACTAAGTATATTTTGATTATGTATGGTTTATATATAAAAAAATTAACTCTATAAAAAATATTAGTATGACATATCTAACACTAACAAGACCTCAAATTTTGAAAGCTCTTTTTTGAATTCTCTACGTACCCATAATTTTCAATCTAATTTTGAACTTGAATATGTCCAAATACGGATTTCTTTATTAAACAAGATTGTAGACTTTGAGTCTTCTTTCCAGTCTCATCAATCTGATTTTGGAGTCAAAGGTTCTATCCAAAATCAAAGGGTGGTTAAGGCTATATAGGTATCTTTTTTAAATGCTGACTTAGAAAGAAGAAAAAAGAATTAGGATTTGAGAGTTTTTGGCAATAGAAAACAGTTTTTTCAAATTTTATTATGAAAACTAATTCTTACCTTTTGGCTAAGGAGTGAAGTACTTATTGTTTTCAGTTACTTGCTCTCAATTACATTAGAAGTATTTAGAAAGTGATAGAGTCTGATTCTATCTAATATGATTGTTATCTAATCCAAAATTAAATAACTAATCATCCTTTTAATTGATTAGATTAATTAAATAAAATATATCATATAATTAATTATTCAATTTATCAAATTAAATAAATAAAATTTATCATTACTATAAGTTTGAAAATATAATTCAAAATAAATAATTTATTTAATTATATTTTATTCCATGCACTTTAAAAAAATCATAAAATAACACTTCTATTTTTAGAAATTGCAAAATAATATCAATATTTCTAAGTTAAATATTGTCTTAAATTTTATTTTGATCCATAATTTTTGACATTACGAATTTATCCCAAATGTTTAAAAATTTAACAATTAAATCTTAAAATTTAATTCAGCATAACTTATCTTTAATTCTTCAATCATTTAAATTGTATAACCCATTAGATTATTTCTAATGTTGGCAGTGGAGATATGTACAATCTTCTTAAGTGTAGATAAATTACACTAATTAATTTATTCTTAATTAACTAATAATTTAATTTTCATAGATCATGAGCGATATACAAGATAACATGTCCTAACTTTAGTAAAATCTATTTCATATATAATTATCATATAATTTAATCCTTTGGTCTCATACATGGCTAACTAAAGATTTTAGAGTATGAAAAATATCTACTATATTAAATCATGGTTATTGAAACTTTTTATTTAAGTTTATAATATAATTTGAGTCTTTAAAACTCTTTTCAAAACTTGCATGATAATGGACTTATATTATCATTTATATTAAAATGGTATCACTTAGAATATCGACTTTATGGTCTAATAACTTTCGTGTTTTTTTTATATTGCTTAGTTATTATTCGGTGTGCAATCTCATGATGGATAATAGAGGTGTAATACCTAAGCATATAATTTCCCTAGAAGGTACCATTAAAAACTCGTACTTTCATAATTTAGAAAAATCCTATAGACATATAGATAACACTCTATGTGGTTCTTAAGTAGGTTAATTCAATGTATTTGTTCTCTAACAAGATCTATATGTTTGAAAAAGTGAAGACATTCGCTAGCCAATTATGAAATCAGTTACCTTCCTTTTCTAAAGAAGCAAACATAATATTTGTACATTTAAGTTGGATTTATCAATAAACTAGTATTTATAATCCTACGATTAAGGACATTATGATTTTAAAAATCTTATAAATTAAACTTAAGTTAATTCTTTTAATTGTCATTCTAAGAGTTTTATATTATAAGTAGTTAAAATTTATTATAAAGAAAACTTATAAATAAACCACTAATTTTATTAATAAATATAATAATATAAAATTAAATATTTATCCTTATAGGATCTAAGTCATATAACTAATACAAGATGCCTACGATAATGCTTTACATAGGGTAAAGAGATCTAATAGAGCATTTCAAAATGTTTAGGTCATGCATGAATCTTTAAAGGGCTTTAATTGAAAGCAATTATATGCTATACTCTCCTCTAAGTTTGACTGAGTCAGTCAGGACATGGTTCCACTAACTCACATTAGGAGTTATCAGTTCTTTTTCTCACCTTGCCAAATTATTTGTGTAATAATTTATGCATGCAAGGTATTACAAAAAGCCTTCAAAATAGCAATTATCAATAAAATGAAGGGAGGATGAGACTCTAAGATTATATCATATGATTCAATGTCAAAGTAGTCTAGATTGATGGTTACGGTGATGCAATATCTCTAACAACAATGATGGTATGATCAAAGTTAAAAAGTTCATGTGGTAACGGTCATGAAAACCCATAAAGGACATATGATAAGCTTTTCTATAGAGCTCAAAACTACTCAAATGTGCAAGAGCTATACACATTCATGGAGGATTATGGTACTTGTTCATGTAAGATTTTAAGTGAGAACCAGAAAACAAGAACTTATCTCAATTTTAGTGAAACAAAATGCACTAGCAGAAAGTTGAGTAATGTAAGTGATGGAGGCAATAGGTCCTAAAAGAAATGCTTTAGCAAATTTATGCCTCCTTCTTATTTATCCATTCATAGAACAGCTAAAATTGGAGAACTCTTATTTCATTATTGGAGTGAAGAGAATTCACATTACCCTAAAACTATCAAGTTCTACTTAATTAATATTATTTTTATTTTTTAAGGATGTTTATATTTTATACCTTTTATTTTATTTTAAAATAATACTTACATTGAGCTAGACCTTCATGGGAAACCTCTATTTTAAAAGATAAGGTTTTTGATACTCGTATATATTTGAAGCCTAATAAAAACACAATATATATGTTACCTGTGAATTAATGATGTTCTATCTCCTAATATATCGTATAGTGATACTTTTATGATTATTACAAAATTGGTCAAAATATAATCTAATTTAAGGCCAAAAAGACCTTCACGATTTACCTTATTGTAAAATTCAACAAATGATTGTAACATGATCCATCTTTAAGCTAATAGAGACTATTGTGACTAATAAATGATTTCATACCAAGACAGTCAAACATAACCTATCCTCAGTTTAGCAAAAGCCCTTGCAACTAACAATGTTATCATACTAAAATGGCTAAAACATGATAGATCATTAGTGAAAAGCTTAAATTTAGACTTTACTATAATTAAGAGGGCAAATGTTATTATATATATAGAAATTAAAACTCTAACTAGCAAATTAAAACGCATTAAAATTTGCTACATAGAGATTAATTACATTTAATATATCTTAAGATATTTAACAAATAATTTAGCAATATCAAATCCAATACAAAGTAATGAAGAAAAATAATCTAACAAAGACACCAAAATTCGTTAACAAAAGAAAATCTTATAAAGAACTTTTTAAAAGCTAAAATCTTTTTGGGCTAATCATAGGAGCTATCAAAAATTCACTAGTGTTAGAAAAATTTGCAATTAGAAATTCTATTACAAAAACTTTTGTAACTTGAACTAATATTGTTGTTTAAAACTCTACCTCTTTCTTAACTATAGAATTGACAAATAACCTATTTTGTAAGCTTAGAATTTTAGCCACTAACACCTCTCAAAACTTTGAAAATTGCATAGTTAAATTTTTAACGAGAGAAAGATAAAAAACTCTTAAGAGAAAATATTCAAATAAATCTCATTTAAATATATTGTGATTTGTGTTTTTTTTCTAAGAAAAATTAAGGGGAATACTTTATTACTATTTAAAGAAAAAATATCTCTGCACAAAAAGCTATAAAACCCTTAAAGAATAGTATAAACTAAAGACATCAAAATCTATTATATTCTTAACATGTGATTAAGCACGTATCAAGACGATGAGCGGCGTACTTTCTGGGAGATACCTTAGTTAAAGCACCACTTCGACCTACGAATAGCACTACTCTTTTGGTCATTACTGGCTCAAGCCAAAGTCAACCTTACAAATGGCTTCATTTTGAGAAATCATCTATTCGTTTGGCTCAAGCACAACTCATGCATGTGAATGGCCACATGTCTCTATTGACATATCTTTGCATCTTTGATTAGTGTTTCTCCATGCCTATTTGAGTTTGCCATAAAACTATTGTTATGATCATGGATGTAGCTAATAATGCTGCCACGCTAAAATGATTATAACATGATCTATTTTGAGGTAAGTAAAGACCTTTACAATAAACAATGTTGCCATCCTAAGATGTTCATAACATAAACCATTTTAAGGCCAATATAGGACCTCACAGCCAAGTATACTACTAAACTCAAATAGTCATAACATGATTATTTTAAGACCAAGTGTTGATGTTAGCTTGCAATTCGATCTAAGTAATGTAGCTCAATCACAAAATCAACTAAGTAATAAAAATTCAGAACATAATCAAAAACTAATAACATAGAATATTAACTAGAAAATTAAGAAAGGAAGAAACCTCAAACACAACTCAAGAAGCTTTGTTTATTTCTTTATTTTCATCTATTCACCAAGATACAAAATTAATGGTAACAACAATTTATATATTCATTGATCTACACGTATAGTTTTCTCATTTCTTAAGCCAATGAATGATCACAATATCCATCTACTAAACCTAAGTGAAAAAATAGAATTATCATCAATTCTCTACCTTAGTTCTGTCTTACCAGCTTTCTTCTTTAAGTTCTAGAAAACGTACTAAGAACTCATCGCATTTATACAAGTACAAGCAATAAACTTCCACTTTGAACAAAACTTCTGCAATTATATATTCTTCTGTCAACTGGACTAACTCTCAATTAAATCTCTACCTTGAACAGAACTTTTACAATTCTATATTCTTCTGTCAACTAGACTAACTCTTAGGTAAATGAAGCATTTCTTTACAATGCTTGAGTTTTGCACCACTTATAGTTTTTGTCATCATTTGTACTGGGTTATTATTAGTACTAACCTTGAGCGTCTTAATTCTTCTTTTAGCAACTTCTTCACGAATGAAATGCAACATCACATTTATGTGTTTTGTTCTCTCATGAAATACAAGATGTTTGGCAAGTTGTATCTCACTTTAGCTATCACAATATATGTTAATTGAACTTTGTCTTAGTCTTAACTCTGAGATGAATCCTTACTACTAGATAGTTTCTTTTGCAAACTTAGTTACTGCTATATATTCAGCATCCATTCTTGACAATGCAATAACATACTGCAATGAAGACTTTTAACTTATTACACATTCATTCAAAAAAAACACATATCTAATTTGTAACCTTCTTCTATCTAAATCAGATACAAAATTTGAATCAACATATCTAATTAGCCTCTTTTCCTTTGAATTAGTTTTACCATATATTAGATGATAATTCATACTCCTTTTAAAGTATTTCATGATTCACTTTATAGCCTTTTAATGTTGCTTTCTAGGATTTGCCATATACCTACTTACAACACTTATAAAGTGTGCTAAGTTTGGCTTGGTGCATATTATAGCATACATCAAACTACCTATTGTACTTGCATAAGTTACCTTACTCATTTTAGTTTTCTCATCATCAGTTGCTAGAAAATGATTATTAGAGAGCTTGAAATGAGCATTTGTCATTCTATACCTTTCTAACATCTTTTCCAAATATTGTTGCTATGCTAGTGTTAAATACTTTAATTTTTAAATTTGATCTCAATTTCAAGGATTTTTTTGGCTGGTCCTAGATCCTTTATGTCAAACTTAGAAAATAGTTGACACTTTAATGTAGTGATTTTATCTATGTCTTTACAAGTAATCAATATGTGATCCACATATATTAACAAATATATCAATTTATTAACATTTACGGACTTAAAATACACATAGTAGTCATACATGTTTTTGGCATAGCCATTTTCCTGCATAAATTCATCAAACCTCATATTCCACTGCTTAGGTGATTATTTAAGATCATAAAGCGATTTTTCTAATAGACAAATTATTTCTTCTTTGCTTTTAATCACAAACCCTTCAAGCTGAGGCATACGAATTTCTTTATTCCGCCTTCCATGTAAAAAAGCAATTTTGACATCTATTTGTATTAATTTTAAGTCTTGCACAGCTACGATAGCTAGGAGTATCCTAATTGATGTGTGCTTAACTACTGGTAAGAAGACCTCTATAAAATTTATACCTTTCTTTTGAGTAAAACGCTTAGCTACCAACTTGGCTTTATATGTTACTAACTCTACACATGAATCATCAACCTTTCTTCTGAAAATCCATTTACTTTCCATAACCTTTCTGTTTTCGAGTTTAACCACCGACCTCCAAATCTTATTCTTTTCTAAAGAACTCATTTCGTCATTCATGGCATCAAGCCATTTATCTGAGTCTTTACACTTAAGTGCTCTAAAAACTGTTATTGGTTCTGAATTTTCAAAACTTTCTCCTAAAGTTAAGGTATATGATATTAGATCATTATAACCATATTTAAAAGGAAGTTTAATGCTTCTTTTAGCTTTATCTCTAACCAGATTATAGTCTTTTAAGTCTTGGGACTCTGGTAAGTCAATTTCAAGTGTTTTTTTTGAATAATCACCATATTCATATCCTTTTAAGTTTTTCTGAAGGATCTTTACCTCCATTTGAGTTTCCTCTGAGTCTATTTTATTACTAGTCTCAGTATTCCTTTTATTTTCCAGCATCTCTTTTTCATAAAAGGTCACGTCCTTACTGATAATACACCTGCCTTGTTTGCCATCATAGCACCATAGTTTATACCCTTTAACACCATCTCGATATCCTATAAACACTCCCTTAACTACTTTAGAGTCAAGTTTCCTTTATTTTAAGTATATATAAATTGTGCAACCAAAAATTCTTAGATTTAGACTGGGTGATGTTTTTGTCCACATCTGCTTTGGTGTCTTGAAAGGCAATAGCTGGGCATTTATTTACCAAATAAGCTGTTATGGTTACTACTTTATCCTAAAACATTTTTGACAAAGCAGCACTTAACAAAATACATCTTACCCTTTCTATTAAGGTTCTATTGAGTCTCTCAGCTATACTGTTTTATTGAGGTATATGTTTAACAGTTTTATATCTTTCAATCCTATTCCTTTTACAATTTATAAAGAAATCCGCTACAAAATTCCATCCCATTATTTCTTCTAAACACTTTAATCTTCTTGTTTTTCTGATTTTTGACTAAAGTTTTCCATTCTTTGAACCTTTCATGTACTAAGTCTTTAAACTTCAAGGTAAACACCCAAACTTTTTTAAATAATTATTTATTATTGACAAGAAGTACCTAACCCTTCCAAGAGAGACAGTTTGATATGGCACCTTTAAATTAGAATGTAAATAGTCTAAAACTCCCTTAGTTATATGTGTTCCAACCTCAAACTTAATCCTATATTATTTGCTTAGAACATATGATTCACAAAACCTTAGATCACTATCAACTTTTTCACTTAATAGGCCTTGTTTTTAAAGTTTAACAATTCCTTTCTGTCCTAGATGACCCAGCCTAAGATGTCAAAATTTTGTTTCATTTGTAGTCTTCTTTTCAACAGCTTCCAACTTACTTATTATAACTGTTCTATTCAAGACATACAATCCATTTTCTTAGTTCCTTTCAAGAATACTAAAGAACCTTTCAACACCTCAAGGTTTCATTTTTTGATTTTATTACATACCCTAATTTATGCAACATTTCTAAGGAGATTAAATTCCTTCTTAAATTAGGTACAAACTTTACATTATTCAATTTAATTGTCACCCCTTCATACAATTTAAATTCTATAGTTCCAATTCCTTTCATTTCACAGGTATATCATTTCCTAATAAGATTTTTCCATTCAGTTCAGAAAATAAGTTCTTATTTAGACACATGAAAATTACAACTTGAGTTAATGATCCACTTACCTTCATATTTTTCACTTAAAGCTACTAATATAAAAGCATTTTTGAAATCTTCATTTGTGACCACTGTTACTTTTGATTATTTGTTCAAAATTTTCTCCTTCTTGGAATTGTTTTTATTAAGGCAATTCTTCCTGAAATGGCCTTCCTTATAGTAATAAAAACATTTTAACTTCTTTCTTGCAGACTTTGACTTGCTTTCTTTCTTTCCTTTCCATTCTTTTTTTTTTATTCTTCTTCCTGCTACAAACCTTTCTACAGTGGTGGGATCCCTTAATTATGATCTTTTACTTAATTCTTTAGAGCTTAATGCTGACTTAACATCATCCATGGTAACAATATCCTTCCCATACAACATGGTTTCTATAAAATGCTCATAGCTTAATGGCAATGAGATCAATACCATCAATGCCTGGTCTTCATCTTCAAATTTTATATCTATGGTCTCAAGATCAAAGATAATCTTGTTAAAATTATCTAAGTGCTCCCTTAAAGACTCGTCTTCTTCAAGACTTAAGGCATAAAGTTGCTTCTTCAAATATAAATAGTGTGTAAGAGACTTCTTTATGTTTCTTGACTCTAATTTATTCTAAATTTCCATGGCTGTCGATTCCTTTATAACCTCACCCATAACCTCATCACCTAGGGATAGAACAATTGCACTGTGAGCCTTCTTTAAGATTTCCCTCTTTTCAGAATCTGTTAATTCAAACAACATATTATCTTCTCCCAAAAATGCTTCTTCTAATCCTTCATGAACAATAAATGCCTTTATTTTCACCTTCTAGAGATTGAAGTCAATTTCATTAATAAATTTCTCAATGGTGAATTTTATAAAACCTATTTGATTACTTAAACTTAATGCTCTAATACTAGTTATTGATGTTAGCTCGTAATTCGATCTAAGCAATATAGCTCAACCACAATATCAACTAAACATTACAAATTCAGAATATAATCAAGAGCTAAGAACACAAAATATTAACTAGAAAATCAAGAAAGGAAGAAATCCCAAATACGATTCAAGAAGCTTTGTTTATTTCTCTATTTTCATTTATTCACCAAGATACAAAATTATTGGTAACTACAATTTATATATCCATTGATTTATACATGTAGTTATCTCATTTGTTAAGCTAATAAATGACAACAGTATCTTTCTACTAAACCCAACTATAAAAATAGAATTATCATATAAGCCTTTGTGACTAACTATATTGCCAAACTCAAATAGTCATAACATGAACTATCTTAAAGCAAACATATGCGTTCACATCTGACCATGCTGTTATATTTAGTTAATCATAATATGAGATTATCAAAGGCCAAAACTGGTTATATAGTTAATTTAACAGCATGCCCTAACCTGAGGCCAACAAATGCCTATGCAAATAAATTCTCTTAATAATGTAAAAAATCACCAAGGAAGGAATAAGCCAATGCAAACTATCTCAATGCAAGGTCCAATAAATTTTGTCAAAATGCGATCTTGCCTAAAGTGAGAAGAAAACAAGTGGTTATATTAATAAAAGTAGAACCGATTATGTAAGAAGTTTCTAGATATCATGTCTTGGTTCCAGATAATCAACTCAAAAAAAAAATATTTTAATCACATAAAGTGATTCAAGCTCACTGCAGTAAAAGTGACTTTTCCTATTGGTTTTACGAATATCTAAAAACGCCATAGTTTGTTACTATTTGTCATTTATATGATAAAGTGACTTTTGACTTAGGTAATTACTATTATGTTCTTTGTTAACCAGCCGCATGTCATGTGGATAAATTTGTGCCTGAAGGTTTATTTAATAATGTAAATAATCCACGGTTAATTAATTAAAATATTTATTTATTTTACTACTTATTAATAATACCAGTTTTATTCTTGTATATTAATATATAATATGATTATATCTAGCAAATTCTGCATTCACAACACAATTTCTAAACTAAACAGAAAACTAAAATTTTTCAGAAATATCTTATGTCTCCCTATGCAATTATTTTATAGCATATTAATAATATTGCTTTTGTTATATATATACATGTGTGTGTGTGTGTGTGTTTGTAACACCATTTTTAAGTCAAGATTTAAAGTTAAGAAAAAAAATCTATATTATATAGGATAAAGTTACAATTCCAGCTATTATTCCATATAGTAGTTGTACTGTAACCATTAGATTGCCTTTGCATTCCCTAAAAACGAAAAGTTTTTCACTTTTTCAAAGCAAAATTGTCGTTTAATTATTCAGACTATATGCTAGAATAGTTGAACTCTATTAGTGCAGTACGATGCAATTATCTATTATGATTAGGGATGCAGTTTGAATTATTGTGTTATATTAAATAAAACAAATCTAAACCTTACTTGTTTAATAAATAAATATATTGTAACATATTTATAGAATACTTATAATATTATAAACTCAAATATTAATTATTTATATTTTAAATATAAATAAATATATTTTTAAGTGTGATAAATATAATTAAATTTTTTTAAAAATATAAATATAAAATAAATTTATTGAGTCATAAATAAGTTAATATATAAATAATATGCACATATTAAAATTTTAAATTCAAATCTTACTTAATTAATAATTGTGTGATATTATATTACTTAATTAGTAATTATATTATTTTATATTAATTTAAATTTATAAATTTATATTAAGTTCATACTAGTTTTTAATATTAGTTTCGCAAGTCATCTCAAAATTCATATTGAAAAGGCACAGCAAATGAAGTAAGGTTATTAAGTACGTGGACGTGGATCATCATTATCTTGTAAGTAGAAGGAATTTTGCGGTTCTCCTTGTCCGCCGAGGCAATTACACATATTTGAAAGGTTTTTCTTTTTCTTGCAAGAAATAGATGTGATGTGGCGCCCACTCGTTCTGTAAAGAATCCTAGCCGGCCCTGCAAGCTTCTCTATGCATATTTAACATTTGGTGGCCCGTCGTTCTCTCTTCAATTAATATTTATATTCCCTTGTTTTTTGTTATTTTATACGCACATACATGTTTTCAAAAACTTAATAGTATATATACAGTGAATACATTAGTTTTTATCAGAACATTTAGATTTAGCATTTTGGTATAATCAAAATTTCCAACCAAGATTAGGAGGCACTAGCCGCGCTCACCAATTGATGAAAATTGATAACTGAGCAAATTTATCATGATTAATTCGTTGATGCATCTCATAGAATCAATAACACTGTAAATTGAGAAAATTTAGATAAGAAGTGTATCCTCTGGCTATGGAGGAACAATTAAGAGATCTAACAAAAAATAATTCGTTTAACAAAACGGACATGGATGTGACCAGTCATTGTTTTGGATTGTTTTGCTTTTGCTTCCACATGTAAATTATAAATAAAATCAAAATGTATGTAAATCATACACGCATGCATAGAACACACAAACATGGAATTCCCTGCAATCTTTGCATGTGAGTGACAGTGACATACGAAGCAAAATTAATTGTTGCCCCGTCCCCATTCTATGGTATACTCGCTGTAAAATTCTTCGAAAAATACCATTGAAATTGAGGGAAAAATGTTTGATTTGTTAAATGTACAATATAAGACTAGATTAATTAGAAACTCTTTTAAATATTTGTAATTTTCTTGGAAAAAAAGTTGTTCTAAGAGCAAAATTATTGGAATACAAGAATTTTAAAACGATTTTTTTTAATATAGTACACACCAAAAAAATAAATTCTTATTTTATTAGATGTATATGTAAATAAGAAAAATATTTTAAAAACACTGATGTCTTTTTTGTTATTCTGAACTTTTATTTTTATGTGTAAACACAAACTTATTTTTCTAAAGAACAAAAAAATAAAAAAACTTCTTAAGTCTTTCATCTTCTAATATCTTTATATATAAGTTACACACTTAGGTTATAAATTAGATTTGAGCTAGCAAAAAAATTTCAGATCTATGGACTTTCTAGCACCAATATAAAAGTTTTAGACCAAATTATCTTATGATCATCTGATCTTCTAAATTAACCTCAAACTATTCTACTAAAAGTCTAAGATTACACTATAGAAAAACTATGTATATATAATAACGTCTATTTAATTTAAAATTCTTTTAAATTAAATTTGGGCTTGATTGTAGACCAATAATATTCGTTTGATTAATCTTCTTTTAAATTAAATTTGGGCTTGATTATAGACCAATAATATCCATTTGATTAATCTTCTATTTAATGCTTATAACTGAATCAGACACATAGTAAATGTTTTGTCTATTTAGTTACATATTTATCCCAAATTATTGAATTGCTCTAATGATTACTTTTAATATATCGATATTTGTAAATAAATTTATAAATAAATATTGTCATTCAATAAATAATTCATTGAATAAACTATGACTACAGATTTAACTAATCAAGTATTATAAATAACTTGGATACATATTATATATTTAGATTCCATATTGCAAATATATGGTCGTATAATTTATGAAATTATATGTTCAAGTTATTAATGTTTTGTTCTTATAATAGATCTCATTTTATGAAAATTTAAAAAATATAACCTATGAATGTAAGTTCATTACTTGTTCAAGATTAAAATTAATTAAACTTATTAAAACTTATGTGAATTAAAATTAATGATATTTATTTAACTAAATCTTTTTTTATAGCAGTCCAGTTTAATAAATAACAAATATACATTAACTTTTCTGTTTGAAGTCTCTATTTTAATGATCAAGATAAATCATTCACTTAAAATAAAAAAATTATAGTTTTACATTATGAAAAGCTCATTTCATAAGTGACCGCGAACAATATTTTATTTATCAAGAACTTATAATTAATATCTTTTTGCATTAGCATCCTATACATAATACATAAATTACATACTTTATATATAAAGGCTCATAAGTATACATATGATCAAATTATATGTAAATTAAATTTATTAAAAGAAAATATCATTACAATAAATGCATTAAGGGCATAAATCATAACTTTAATGCTAACAATCCTTTATTTACCCTAAAGCATGTAAAAAAATTTCATGCATGATTATGTCATCTATGTGATGCTCAATTCTATTAGTTGGTAAGGTTTTGGTGAAAAGATCTACTAAATTATCTTTCGACATAATTTTGGAAGCTAAAACTTTACCTTTTTATACAAACTTCCGTATTAGGTCATATTTTCTCTTAATGTATTTTCCTTTCTTATGATTTCTTAGTTCTTTTGATTGTACTACAGCCCTACTATTAGCACAAAAAATGACAATAAGTACTTTAGCATTAGAAACTAATTCAAGTTCTATAAGACATGTTTGGAGCCATGCAGCCTCTTTTACAACTTCTGAGGTAGGTATATATTTAATTTTTATAGTAGAGTCTATGATACAAGTTTTTTTTATATTCTGTCAACTTATAGCTCTACTATCTAAGGTGAACACATAACTGGATGTTGATCTTCGAGTATCTCTATCTGTTTAAAAATCAAAATTTGTATACCTAATAAAAATAATATCTTCACCGAAAGACATAAGCATATAATTGCTCGTTCTTTGAAGATACTTAAGTATATGTTTAACCCCAGTCTAATGCTCTAATCTTAAATTAAATAGATATATGCTGAATATACGTATTACATTACAAGTATTTGGTCAAATGTATAAAATAGCAAATATAAGACTTCCTACTATAGATGCATAAGGAACCAATCTTGTACACTCTATCTCATTAGTTGTTTTAAACGATTGTTCCTTAGATAGAACAACTCCATGTCTGAAAGAAAGTAATCCTTTCTTAGATTCATGCATAGCAAACTTTACTAGAATTTTGTATATGTATGTAACTGAAAAACCTAACATCGTATTTTTGTGATCTTAATAAATTTTAATCTTAAGGATATAACTGGCTTCACTCAAATCTTTTATATTAAACCAATTTGATAACCATATTTTAACTAATGATAAAACTCCTATGTCATTTTCAATGAGTAGAATATCATCAACATATAGGAGTAGAAACATTATTAACTGCCCATCTATCCTTTTATAGACATAAAGCTCATTAAGATTTTCATTAAAACTGAACGATTTGATTGCTTGATTAAATCTAATATGCCAAGATGTGGAAACTTGTTTAAATCTATAAACAAATTTTTTTGGTTTGCAAATCATATGCTCTTGTTCTTTAGCCATAAAACCATTTAATTGTATCATATAAATGCACTCGTCAAGATTGCCATTAAGAAAATTACTCTTGATGTTACGCTCTGAATTAGGAATTGTGATTGTTAAGTTGAAAAAGTCAAAATTTTAATAAACATATTCAAATCAAATAGTTAAAAGGTCAAAAAGTGCTTTATTAATAATAAAAATAAATATAATAAAACCATACAAGACTATATATATTCCTGCTTTATTTAAAAAAATAAATAATTTAAAATTCTAGTAGTCGATATAAATCATGCATCATTACATAATCAACAATTTGATAATTTAAATACAAGTCAATAGGAATGTATCACTAATAAGTTATTGAAAACTTGTTCATTTTATCCCTTAATATCCAAACGTATTACTAGTTTTTTGATATCCATAGCATACTAATAAAAACACTCTTAAAGAGGAAAAAGAAGAGGTGAACAAAATCACAGTTCTCAGTAGAGATTAATATCACCTACCTAAATTGATTTTACCTAAAAGTCTACAAAGGTAATTTCTTTAAAAAAAATACATGCCAATTTCAATAAAACCATTAATGATACCCAAATTTAAAAATTTACACTTTACATAACTATATACGTATACATATACAAAAAATAAAAGTAAGTATTATCAATTTTATCTGAATCAAATCTATGCAAAATACATTGAGAAGGCGCATCCATATCCATCTATCACTCTTACCACACTTAGTTTTCACTCACACATGCGCCTTAAAGGCTTGCTATAGGTTACACATTATAGCCATAGAAATATTCAATACACACATACACACAAATATATATATATATATATATATATATTGGTCCAAGACTTAATCATTATTATATCAATATAAAATGTTTAATTAAAAATTTAAGCAGCCTTGCTGTATAGTATTTAGTAATTTAATTTATATCACAAATTTATCATGTAAACATTTTAAGAAAAAGCAATCAATTCAACACAAGTTTGACACGCCATAGTTACAAGATGTGTCATCTAATATTTTATCGTAAAAATGTAAAATTAAATTTTTAATAATTTAAATTTATTTTCAAGTTAAAATCATAATTATAAACATATGAAAAAATATATATATATATATTTGTATATCTAATTTATATTTAATTTAAAACAACTAAGCAAGTGATAAAATTTCTATCTCAATTTCTCGATTTATGTGCATTTAGGATTAAAAATTAATTTAAAAATTATGAGCTCATAGTTAAATTTTACTTGTCAAAACAAGTCCAGTGAATATCTCTAGGGTCAAAAATAATATCCGAGAGACTTAAAACGGGAAGGTTGACCAGTCAACTCGTCAATCAAAAACACCGGTAACTTGGAATTTGGCAATTCGAGTAAGGGATCCTTATGAGTCTTATATATTTTGAAATCTTGAATCCAATGAGGTGGTTCATTTTTTATTTGACGTACTATTTGTCAAATATCTGGTCCGAAAGTCAAAAGTTTGACAACTTTTTTTTGCAATAATTCAGTGGCTTTTAGATCTAAATTCTTTGATCATTTTATTATAATCATCAAAGTGAATTTATCAATATGCTCAATTTTTCAATAAAAAGTCAGAGTTGGTCAAAAGGTTGAGTTAAAGAATTTTTATAATTTTAAACGGGATTTGCCAACTCATCAAAAATCGGATTGAGATAAGGTTTATGGCAATAGAACAATAATGTCAAGAAGAATGTGTAGTTTGAAAATAGTATTCATCGAAAGTCAAGAAAGGACTCGTCAAAATAGTAGTTAGAATAGAGAGGAGAGAGAAAGGTGGGATAGATTTGAAATTTTTAGAAATAATGGGGTATTTATATGAAAATTTTCTGAAAATTATAGAAAGACCTCAAAATTTCTTAGAATTATACTTAAATTAGAAATATTTAATAAATTATATAATTTTATCCAAATTTTATTATAATTTAGTCTTCCCAAAAATCTATAAATATATCAATGAATTTTGTAATATTTACATATTTATTTGATATTTTTCAAGACTTTATACTTAATATTCATTTATCATACTTATAATCGAGATGTGCTACAGTTGATAAGAGAATCCTAATAAATTTTAACATAGTTATTGATGAAAAAGTCTTCTCATAATCGATGCTTTCTTTTTGATTAAGTCTTGTTACAACAAGTCTAGTTTTAAAATTTTCTACCTTTTTATCTATCTTTCTCTTCTTTTTATAGACCCATTTACACGATATAGGTTTTATTCCTTCAAGTATGTCTATAAGTTTCTGGACTTTATTCTAATAGATATATCATATTTCTAATTTCATAGTTTTAAGCGAATAATTTATATCCATATCAACCATCACTTCATCATATCTAGTGGGACTTAGATCATTTTCATTAGAGATTGCCTGATAAGACTCTTTAATTAACATGTATCTAGCTGTTCGTTTAATAATTCACTTACTATGACAAAGTACCAGTTGCTATTACTCTGCAATAAACTCTAGTTGATTATCAAACTCTAAATTAGGAATTGACTTATTAACTTGCTCAAGAATAGTATTAATATTACTAGATAATTCATTTAGAATTACTTTACTCTTTAGTTTAAAATCTTTTATATAATCATATTCAAGAAAAATAGAATTTGTACTAATAAACACTTTCTTATCTTAAGTACTATAGAATAGACTTCCTCTTGTTCCTTTAGGGTAACTTATAAATAAACAAACTTTTGACTTAAATTTTAACTTATCTATCTTTCTCTTCAACATCATGTTGGACAACCCTAAAAACGTATATATTGTAAATTAGATTTACATGCATTCCACATCTCCAAAGGAATTTTAGGAATTGATTTAGAAGGAATTAAGTTTAGAAGATAGATAATCATTTTCAAGGCATAACCCTAAAATGAAATTAATACAGTTGCATAACTTATCATTGACCTTACAATTTCTAAAAAAGTTATATTTTTTCTTTCTGCTATACCATTTTGCTAGAGTGACCTTATTGCAGCCAATTAGGATAAAATCTAAGTTTTTGACAAATAAGTCCTAAACTCAAAAAAGAGATATTCTCCACCACGATCAGATCGAAATGTCTTTATGTGCTTTCATAATTGTTTATTTTTAGTTTTACCATAAACTTTTGAAATTTTTCAAAAATTTCATACTAATGGCATATTAGGTACATATAACTATATCTTGAATAATTATCAATAAATGTGATGAAATATTCATAACCTCTTCTCACTTAAGTACTCGTGGCCCACATATATCAAAATATATTAACATCAATGTTTTTGTGGCTCTATTTTCTTTAGTATTAAAGGTTCTTTTAGTTATTTTACCTTCTAAACAGAATTCATAAATTAGTAAAGGTTTTAAAACCAATGAATTTAAAAGTTCACTTTTAATCAATCTTTGGATTCTATTTAGTTTAATATGTCTTAGATGTAAATGCCATTGATATGTTTCATTAGTGATAGATAATTTTACTCTCTTATGATGATTAGATGCATTGTCCAATTCTACATCATACAATGAGTTAACTCTAAGATTAAGATAATAAAGATTGTTAGTAAGTGTACCAGAACATATAAATGATTTATTTTTTTGATAACTATAATTGAGTCAAAAATAATTGAATAGCTTAAATTATTCAAATAACTAATTGAAATCAAATTGCATTTTAGTTTAGGTATAAATAAATAATCTTGAAATACTAAACTATTAAAATCATCAAAACAAGGATAAACAACTCCCATTGCTTTTGCTATAATAATTATGCCATTTTCAAGCCTAAACATAATTTCTTTATCACTGAGTGCTCTGGTTTCCTAGAACCCTTAAAAAGAACTGTAAATATGATTAGTAACTCCAAAATCTATAATTTAGAATTAGTAGAATCAACCACTAAATAATTCTCAATGATGTGTAAATTACTTATAGTTGGAGTTAAAGTAGTCCCTTTAGCTAGAGAAATTTTGGCTAAGTTAGGCAGTTTATTTTCCCATGCCCTTTATTTTCACAATGGAAACATTTTCGTTCAGATTTCTTCTTCTTTTGAACTTGCATAACCACTATGTTAGATACTTTCTTAGCCTTTTTCTTTTTCTTTTTACCACCATTTCTTTTTGAGTTAGGAACAAAAGAAGTAAATTGACCCGTAGTATAATGAACAACCGGTTTAGACTTTAGAATTGCTTCTGCAGCTCTAAACTCATTTATTAGCTTATTCAACAAATAATCTAATTTATTCATTGAATAATTAAACTTAAATTTCTAAAAAAAATGGAGCAAGGTTTCTAGAACTATTTTCACTTAGGATTCCCTAATATAGTCCCCATTTACTTGCTAAAACATTCTAATTATTTTAAACATATGATCTTATATAGGAGTTCCCTTTACTTGTCAAGTGTTCATTATTTCTTAAATAGTAACTTGTTACAAAGTTCTATTTTGTGAACAAATATTTTTGCTTAATTATACATCATATCTGATGTAATGGGCATAATCTCATGTTGCATGGCCAAAGCGTTAGACAAAGATACCAAAATATAACACTTGGCCATATCATCAGACTGCTTTCACTTATTAAAAACATTTATTTTAGTTTAGGTTGCACTATCATTTGGATAAAAAGAGCAAGGCTAGATTAGCACAAACTTATGTCCTCAACTATGACAATAATGTTAAGATTTATTTTTTAATTTTTATAATTAAGTCCAATAATTTATTATATTTTAAGATGAAAGCTAGTAGACTAGACATTTTCTAAAAATTAAATAAATACATACCTGAGCATATATTGAAAAGGCATATAAAATTTATGTATAGTAAATATGAATGCAAGTAATGCACAAGATAGAATTCTTTAAATACCTTTTTTGTATGCACCGATAATCTAATTATGTTTTAAATATGCCTCCATAAGGTGGTCACATTTATCACTAATTAGACTAATAACTTACTAATTTATTATTATTGTCTAGATATTTCATATCAAATAATAATAAACTATTAATTTATTTAGTCTCTTAGAATTAATTAATAAGAACTTCGCATGGAGGATATTAATTAACCTAAGTTGAGTGTTTAATCATTATTTCAATTTAATTATATTTCTTAAAAAAAATAGTTATTTAGGGTAGTCAATTTTTAATAAGTCATATATAAATTTTATTTTTTAAAGAAATTTTATCTAGTGGCCAGTTTTAATTAATATCTTTCGTTCGAAATTCACAAAATTTAACGTTAAGTATTAATCTACCTTACTGTAGGACTAATAATAGAGGCCATGGCCTTTATGCTTAAAGCCCTCTCCTACTCAAATTTTATAATTTAGAGTTTTTAATTTAATATTATAATTAATTTACAATATTGACATTACCCATTAATTTCTAATTTTATAATCAAATAAAATAATTAATTAGGTTATGCCAATAATAAAATAATTAATATTAAAATTAATGATATTAATCTTATCTTAATCTCATTAGAACATTAATATTAACACAATTTATTAATGCATGGACATGTGAATGTGGCATCCCTTAATCCATATGGTATGTTATTGAAACAATCAATCAAAAAACAAACATAAAACTAAGCCTTAACACATAGTTTTTCTAGAAAGAAATATTAAAATAAAGCCTAAATATAAAAGAAATTATGTTTCGGCTTTATCCCTTTAATATCCATCTTCCAATCTTCCTTTGTTCTTAAATTTGGGCTTGGGTTATTATAGGTTTTTGCTTTTCTTTGATTCATTAAAATTAAAACAAGTTAAGGCCATTTAAATAAAATACTCATTGGACTTTTTTTCACAAAGTATTTTTAATTAAACAGGCCTTTGTTTGATATTAAAGTTGGTCCAAACAATTAATTTTAATAAATAAGCAAATGGACCAATAACAAAATTAATGAGCATATCCATATTTGCAAAACCCATTTAACCATTTAAGTTCGAGCCTCAATGCAAATAAACTAGGGTTTTACGGCCAAAAGTATCAAAATATCATGAAACTTCAAACTCAATAAAATCATAAGACCTTTATGTAATTTTTCATAAAAATAAAAAACAAGAGTTATCATACTTTTCATCTTCTAGCTGCCTATCGCCAAAACAAATATGAAATTGACGCTTCTGCAACTTTAATCTCCCCAATTCTTGCTGAGTGTAGTGTGACAAAATTTCACATTGAATATGAATGAACTATTCTTGAGGTTTATAAGGGTCAACTCTGCATACCCTAATGGACATATCTTTTAGGGAGGAGATAATGGCTCAACCCATAAGAAACTGGTATTAGATCTAAACCCATTCTAATTATAATGTCTCAGTCAATTGCCCACGCATAATAAATGCGCCTATAAAGAGTTCATAAATCTCGAGGTAGAGCAGGACGGGTATGCAGGGAGTTTCACTGTGACGAGAGTGTCACATAATTGAGTGGGAAAGAGTGTGACGGAATCCCACATTGGATAGAAATGAGCTATTCTTGAAGTTTATAAAGGTGGACTCTGCATACCCTAATGGACATGTCTTTTGAGGAGGAGATAATAACTCAACCCGTGACAATAGCCTTCATAAAATTCTTTTACAATTTTTAATTTAACAATTTCAATACAAATCTTATTTTCTATGAAAAATAAAATAATAAATCAAAAGGGAAACCATGACATTATTTCGTCACCCCTCTTGTTATAATCCTAAATAAAAAAATACAACGAAAACTCTACTATTAATTAAAAGCCATAAACATTCATCATAATAACTAATAAAAATAATACTATAGACTAAATAAAATAATGGATGGCATATGTTAAATCATAACCATATAAAATAAAAATCTCATACATGTAATAAAAATAAGTGGGTTTTGATACCAATTATTAGAATATAGGAATTTTAAAATAATTTTTATTCTAATATGATACACAGTGACATAAATAAGTTCTTATTTTATTATATATACAGTGAATTTTAAAATATCTTTTTTGCTATTTTTAATTTTCATTCTTGTGTGTAGGTACAAATCTTAATTGTATGTGAGTTAGAATATCTTTAAAAAAAAAAATCGTATTTTTCTATAGAATAGAAAAAACTTACACATTTTTTCACCTTTTAATATTTTTATGTATAGGTTATATACACTAAACCTAAGTTATGAGTTGGACTTGAGTTATGAGTTTAAACCTAAGTTTAAACCTATGGACTTTCTAGCTCTAATATAGAAAGTTTAGATCCAATCATCTCCTAATTATTAGATCCTCTAATTAATCTGAGGCTATTTTACTAAAAATCTAATGTTGCACTCTAAAGAAATCATGTATATATAATAAAGCTCATTTAATTTAATTTTTTTTAAAATTAAATTTGGGTTTGATCATAAATCAATAATATCCATTTGATTAATTCTTTATTTAATACTTGTAATTAAATTATACCTATAATAAATATGATACTTATTTAATTACATATTTATTCAAAGTTATTGAATAACTCTAATAATTACTTTCAATATATCTATATTAGTAAATAAATTTACAAATAAATATTCTCATTCAATAAATAATTCATTGAATAAATTGCAGTCACAAATTTAAATAATTAAATACTATTAATAGCTTGGGTAAATATTATATATATAGATTTTATATTATAATATATACTCATATGATCCATGAAATTATATTTCTAAGTCATTGAGATTTTAATCATATAATAGATCTTACTTTGTAATAACTCAAAAGACATAACTCATAAATACAATTTTATTACTTGTTCAAAATTTCAATTAATTAAACTTAATTAAAGTTTATGCGAATTAAGATCAATGATATTTATTTAATTAGATTTTATTTCACAGTAGTTCAGTTCAATGTATAATTAATATATACTAATTTTTTTATTTGAAATCTCTACTTCAATAATAAAAAAAATCATTCACTTGAAATAGAAAAATTAAGACCTTATATTATGAAATGCTTATTTAATAAATGACTATAAACAATCTTTTATTTATGAAGAACTTGTAATTTATATTTGTTTGTATTAGCATCTCATGCATAATACATAAATTATATATTTTATAAATAAGGGCTCATAAGTGTACATGTACTTAAATTATATGTAAATAAATTTTATTAAAAGAAAATGTCATTATAATAAATATTTTAAGGGCAAAATCATAACTATAATTCTAACAATATAACAAAAAAACTTGTGCTTTTCTTTGTATAGTAACTTCCCAGTTGTTGAGTTGAGAGGATTCACAGGCTAACATTTACATAAAATACACTAAATAGTGATTTTGATCTCTCTCCAAGTATTAGAAGAAAGAAAGAGAGTGTGTGTGTGTTGTTTGACTGGTTTGATGCTGATAAAATAAGCATCTATGGAATTATGGCCAACATAGATATACTAACTAGCAACCTTCCTTGTTCTTTGTTGAGAAAAATATTTGTAGTATATGTATTAATGTGGGGTGTAATTAAAATTTTAGTAGGCCTACTTAATAATTTTAATGCGTTGGCATTATTAAGTTGGAGAAAGCAATTAAAATTAGTTAAAGCTTTTATGTTTAGGTGGTTAGATTATAGGTTGTAAACAAGGGTACAAAGGCTGGGTTTTGGGTCATCTTCTTCATTAGTTTTCAAGTAATCTAGGTCACCATTTTAAGCTTTCTTTATAAAGCTAGTAATGTACTCTTAAAATATATAATCAGATCCTTATAATTTAAAGTAAGAATGAGTGCTTGTTTTTTCGTGGATATAGGCTAAGTCAAACCACGTATCTTGTCTCCATAATTTATTTCTTCATTTTCTGGCTTTCTTGTTTGTTTTGATTCTTAATTTTCATCTTGTTTGACAATTGTTTTAGGATAAGTTTGGAGTTTTAGGATAAGTTTGGATTAGTTCTAAGGTTTTAAACTCAAAAAACTAGTATTGGAGCCAAAGATCCATGGTTTTGTCAAAATTTAATATATAAAAGTTTACATGAAAAACTACTACCAGTCTCTGGAGACTGATGATGAGAGTTTTTTTAGTTCATCAGGGTTTAGATAAGGCTTTGGAAGAAGAGGCCAAGCTTTTCGAAACAATGAGTGAAAAGAACAAGAAGGATGTGCTAAGAATAAAACATGGTACCATTATGTTATGTTTAGAAGGTAGAGTATTGAGGGATTAGGTAATGGCTTAAGCTGAAAACCTACACATCACTGAATCTCTTGCAAGTATGTTATATAAGAAGAGAAAATTGTATAACTTCACAATGCTACTAAGTACATCAATGCAAGAACACATTGATAACTATAATAAAAACATATCAAATTTTGAGAGTACAAATATCAAAATAAAGGATAAGGACCAAGCATTGATGTTGCTCAAGTGCTTGCTTAATTTATACGAACACTTTATTGATATTCTCCTGTATGGTAGAGAGTTAATGTCTATGAAAGATGTCAAAGTTGCCTTAAAATTCTAAAAAATTACAAAAGAATGAATCTAAAAAGGTCAATTTATCTAGTGAAGGGTTGGTAGTAAGAGGAAGGATCAATAAGAAAGAAGAAAAGATACTAATCATACAAGATTAATATACAAGAACAAGAAGAAAAGATACTTCCATTACAATAAAAAAGTGCATTTCAAGATGAGCTGCCCAAAGAGAATGAATGATAATAAGAACAATCAAGAAAAATAATAACATCAATCATGTTAAAAGATTTCATAGATACTAACTTAGAGTCATTAGACACGTAATGAGAGGGTCATCTAAGTGTGGATTTACTCATTGTATTAAGTAATAAGATAGGAGATGAGTGGATACTTTATTCATGTTTTTTCATTTGATAGGTGTCCTAACAAGAACCTATTTAACACCTATAAAGATTCAAATAAGGGAAAAGTGTTAATGAGAAATAACAATGCATGCAATGTTATTAGCATTGAAACTATTGATTATGATGTTTGATAGATTTATTTAAAACCTAAAAGAATGTTAGGTATGTATTAGAATTAAAATGAAATATTAATTCTTTTTGATGAAAATTCTAAAAATAATTATATTTTTACCTCTCTTTATATTTATAATCAATTTTAAAAATTTCTTACCAAAATAACTATTTTTGATAATTTTGTCCCGTAACTATATTTTACATTTTTACCTTCACCTTCAACAATACACCTACACACTTTCACCTTCAACAACTAATTTTTTGATGAACAAATTCTACCAAAAAGAAAAAAGAGGTTAGTGACATTGTATTTGTATTGTCTTAAAAAAAATTCATTATTGTAGGAAAAAAAATTTAATAGCTAGTTAATAGTTAGTTTATTATTTTGCATGAGAATTACACAAATTATTGCCCAAAATTTCTAGATTTTTCAAGCTAATTATGATAAATGTTGATTAAGAGTTATGGAAAGGCATTATTTTGACTGACACCAATAGGGGATAGTCGTCGATGCCGAAAAATGAAGAAAATAAGAGGAAGGGGATGAAATCGCATAGGCGTGTGTACCTCGTGTGCCTTTAAGTGACACGAAGGAGAGACCTCTTTAGTGTCATATATAGGCGTGTGAGGTATACATGCTCGTGTGTGTTATACAATACGAATCTCTCTCTCATGTCATATATTAGTATGTGAACTGCACATGCTTGGGTGCATGATCTGAGGAAGAGCCCTATCTTGTGTAACACACATGGACGCAAAAAGCGAGAGAGAACCCTATCTCATGTTATGCGCACTAACGCGTATGATGCATACACCTATGAGTGTGGAATGAGCTAAAGCCCACACACTCATTTCACACAAGCATGTGGGCTTCATACGGCTATGAGAAAAAATAATTTTTTTAATTAAACATAACAATAAACAACCATATTAATTTTATGACAGAATTTTTTTAATTTATATAAAATTAATTAGAAATTTGTTAAAATGAGAATAAATAACTAAATTTTATTTTTTTTATTTCTTTAATAAATTAATAAAAATAAATATAAAAATTAAAATTTTTAAGGTATAATATTTTTAATTTATTTAAATTTAATGTGAAATTAATTAAAATAATAAGAAATGGCCAAATTTATTTTTTAAAACATTTGATTTTTAAATGTATTTAAAATTAATTATAATTTAGTTAAAAATTAGTTTGAACATGAAAATTAAATTTTTTAAATTTATTTAAAATTAATCAGAATTTAGTTAATTGAGTTTGTTTTTCTGAGAAAATTTATTTTTTGATTTTTAATTTTAATAAATAATTGAATTAAAAAATTGAAAAGTTTCAAAATTATAATAAAAAATAAAATTTATTTTTTAATTGTCAATTTCTTTTTAGTTAATATTTTTGGTTTTTAATGCAATGCTTAGTGTCATCTAAATATTTCTGCAATTTTAGAAGTAAAAGTGGTAAGCCAAACATAATTGAAGGTTATAGTAGATATCTACTTTCATACAGAGGCAAGTTACATGTGTTTCTTAAATTAAGTTCAGTCTTATCATTGGCTTTAAATACAAACAATTTTATAATTTAAATCTACTTAAGACTACATGATTGAGGGACGAATTATTTAGCGATCAAGACATTATTACTTTAGATGGTATAGAGAAAACTTTCGATAAATTTGTTTTTTTTTTTATACCGTACTAGACATTTACATAGTGCAATTAGTGTTTTTTTATCTACTTGATAGGTTTTTTTTTAATAAGCGTGGATGAACCCATGTGAATTTATGATTGTTGGATATGTTAGAGAATGTCAACTAGTTTAAAAAGTATCCATGGGGATCTACTATCTTTTTATACACTATACAATCCTTATTATGATCAATTCTTATATAGTACAATAAATAGAAAAGGAATGCACTACGTTTATAGGCATTTAAAAAGAATTTTAAGAGAAATTCTGTTCATAATAAATAGAAAAATTGTTGGGATGCCTATTGTATTTCAAGAATTTATCAAAAATAATTATACTAAAGTTACAATTTTTATTTTTGTGCATAACTTTGTTGTGCTTATAATTTTTTTTGTATATATGTATGAATTTATGAGATAGTGCTTAACTTGCAAAATCATATTATAGCACAAGTGAACAATGGCATCTCACAAATCTTGTAGTGGAAGAATCTTAAAAAATCACTTGGTCAGAAAATTGTATATAAATATGTATTTGTAAAATTTGTGTTAAATACTATCAAATACCAAATTAATTCGCTATAAAAATAACTATTCTGTATTTTATATGTTATAGTTTGCACCCATTAGAAGTAATTTACCATATGTAGCAAAATGATTTCAAATAATTCAACCAAATAACATATACAAGAATAGTTTGCCAATGAGTAAGACTTTTGAGGCGCGCTCAATCCTAGGACCCAATATAGGCATGGGTGACCTTAAGTTACACTTGATACAGGTAGACGTTATAAATGCAATATGTTTCATTTTTTTCTAGTTGTTTTAAACACGTCGTGTCTCATTAAAACACATATGACTATTTATTGCATCATTATTCATTTGCACCACTACTTTATTGCAACAATGAATTTAAAAAAAATGTGATAGATTGATTCAAGGCTTTAAGTATAGATTTTCATGAGATAAAAAAGGATATCTATTGGGTTGAACATAATATGATCAATATGAGATGTTAAGTACAAATCTGCAAAAAATGAGAGAATATCCAATGGGTTGAGCATAATGTGATAGACCAAATCGATGTGTTAGTGACAAACGTTTGTGAATAAATGCTGGAATCCATTCATCTACAGATGACACTTACTATCTTCCTTATTTAGGTAATCATAGTTAAATTGCATAGTTATATCATTATTTAGGATTTGTTATTATTGCTCGGCTTAGCATATTTTATTTTTTTACAAAGAAATGATCAACAAAGTGCTGTAGATGATCCACTCGTATAAATATAGCACAGAATCACACTAGCCCCTCATAAGAATTAATTTAGTTAGATGCACATGAATGGTCCATATGTCATAGTACTTACACTTATCCTTTAAAGCAAAATCATAAAGTCCTTTTTAGCAAGCCATTATCTTAGTATCATTAGACTTGGTTATAGATCTTATATTTTTTTATTTGAAAGATTTATATGTTCAGTATTTGTAATGGTTAAAACATTCAAATCCTTTTATAAAAATAGACCAGTTATATTGAAACCTTAATGACTCCATAGCATTTTTGACCCAGATGCGTAGTTAGAAGATATTATAAATGTTTACCAATTACTATATTGCAACGTTTATCTGTAGTTACTAACATTTACATCATTATTTAATGAACATATCAATAAATATCTTTATTTGATCACTCATGGACAAAAAGCGTGTCCTCACATAATATCATAGAATTTGACTTTTGTCTTGTCATGTTTATATGTATGTCCAACATTATTCATATTTTAGTTTCATTCTCACATTTTGCATACTAATCATGAGACAAAACTTTGGGACAAGTGCAATCTAAGGCAATAATATTAAACATTTTTCCATCAAATTTGGACATAGAATGACATGTGAAAGGCGACTCTGATAGAATGTGAAGATCTTGAAACTTTATTGATCACATTTTACTTCTTGCATTGATGTGATGAACATAGGTTGCATGTGTTATTGATTTACACACATACCATTTATGTATATATGACTTTACACTACTAGAACATTCAAACAAGGAGATAGATAAGACATTGATGCCATTATGCAAGTTATTACTTATTATGATGTACAAGTGTAGGCTTTATGATATAAGTTAAGACTATTGTGATGTAGACATACTATTTCTACATCTTTAAATGTCTAAGTTGCCTTGATAGATAATGGTTAACATAGACTGTAGGATAATTACATGCAAGTTTATAAGTATATTATGTTTGATCAATATTAAAATTTTACTTCTTAGCATGGGACATTTTTTGAATAAAAATGACACTCTATTTGTATATAGGTTGAATACATTGATGGTGCTCAATTCATATTTATTGTATATAAAATATAACAAATTTATTATTTAAATTATTACAGTTTAAGAAATTTGTCTTCTATAATTGTGTATGTTTAGATTTAAACATTAAAAAAATATATAAGCATTACAAAAATTTCTATAAATAAAATAAATTTTCATTACAGCTAAATCACTTAAGCGTTAATATCATATAGTATTTAACATAATTATAAATGCATCAACCACTCCAGCAAATTAATGTTTAAAATGTACCCATAATAAATGAATGAAATAAAGTATAACATACCACATAAAATACAAGGTTACATGTGACAATTGACTAAAATGTTTAAAAATTCAATAATACATAATCATTGATTTTGTTTATGAGACAACATATTCTTGCATGTTGTACAATTGTATTAAAAATATCTTCAAATGACTATCTTCAAATGATTTCTCGATTGATTAGATAAAACATGGCTTATCAGTGGCTTGGCAATAATAGACTGTTTTTTATTTACAATCTTTCAAAAACTTAGATCTTTAATTAGATAATATACTGTTACAAGTGTGCTATTGTTATAATATCTTAAACAAAAGTCTACGTATTAGCCTCTAACATATTTAATTGATATCATTACATGAGTACATAATAGTTGTTGTATATTAAAGGCTCTGAAATTGGCATGTATTTATGCGACATGGTAACTTTGCCTTTCCCTTTTACTTTAAATTCATATTGAAAAATGAAATACACTAACAGTGTATAAAATGAGCAATTTTTCTCTTTAATCTTATCTGCTATCGTCGCAATTAAGGTGTCTTTTCATATTTTGAATTTTTCTCTTTTCTTATAAAACCAATACTGCAATATCGATTGTATCTAATTCAACAAAGTTATAATTGAAAGAGTGCATCTATCCTTTAGCAATGCATTGATGCTCTCTATAATATTAGTGGTCATTAGTATCATTAAACTAAAAAAGAAGACCTAACCCATCTTTGAAATCCCACCAAGTTTTGTAAATTAGTTATGGTAAAATGTATTAATCTCAATTTATCCATATATTTTTTAAAATTGCTAAAAATATATACCTTGATTGCAATATAAAACTCTATAAGGAAAGTGTTTTTATTACAATTTTTGAACTTATATTTTAATTTGAGATTTTTTTCGATATGATAACAATAAAAACCGTAATAAAAATTAAGAAACACTTTTCTTATCCCTTTAATTATGTTATCATTTTAATCTAATGCAAACACTAAATCAAGAATAAGTTTAAATGCATTTCGTAGTTTTATTAAGAATCAATTCCATAATGCATCACTCACTGTAAATGTCGTGGGATAACTATGATCATTTTCATAAAACGGTACTCTAACAAACATGATCTCCCAGTATATACCCTTTAAAAATATGCCATCAATAGGAATTATTGCTGAATTGATGAATGAAAGCCATTCACAAATACACCTAGTGCCATAAAGAAATACAAAAAATGATCATTCTCGTCCATTTTTATATGCATAATTATACTCAATTTACATTCTCTTAAAATATAATAAAATTATAGAGTAATTTAAGCAATTCTACTAGGTCCCTATATGCTAATTTTTGTGTTTATTCTCTAACTAGCCACGTCTTATGGTAGGATTACGTATTCCAAACTTACGATGTAGTCATCTTGGATAATGTTTTGAATGTAAATCCTATTAGCATCATAAAATTTACCAATAAATTAACTACTAGCTTAAGATAAGAATGTATAATATTTCTCAAATAGTCTTATCAAACGTGAAACCTTATCTATTTCTATGTTGTAGTCGAGCATTGTAGCATCAAAAATTTGCTTTCACCTGCTATAGGATAGTACCCCTTATTACTAGCCTACTGTAGGACTTGAGCACATAAGAGCATAACTATACACCATATAATTTTCCAGTACCG
Organism: Swietenia macrophylla; assembly: GCA_032401905.1. NCBI lineage: Eukaryota > Viridiplantae > Streptophyta > Magnoliopsida > Sapindales > Meliaceae > Swietenia > Swietenia macrophylla. The sequence continues at coordinate 6,177,250 of CP135584.1, read as the reverse complement.
GAAGAACTAAAGAGTGAGAGACATGCAATAAAAGAAAGAAAGAGGTATCTAAAGCACTTGTATATGATTACTAGCTTTGTTTGGCCTATGTAATGATAGTAATCTCTTACCTGATGGTCAATCTATAGGTTGAAACATATGTGATAATGATGGCATTATCAGCCACACTTAAGTTTAAACTTTGGCTTTCAGCTTTTGCAACAAGGAAGCATGCAAAAGTAGAAGTGTCATTATTGAAAGTGTCAAACTATAACTTTTGTTACTTGAGTACTGTTATTAGAACGGTAATCACAAATTAAAGTTAATAAAATTTATAGTAGATAACATGGTAAGCCAAAAATGAACAATAAACATAAATTAAGAACCAAGGTGGCTAGTGGTTGTCACTCATGAATTCAACCTCTTCTCTAAAACTATTAATATTCTTTTATTTTTTCATTATGAAATAATTCGAAAAAAATCTAAATGTAACATCTATATAAATTGATATATAATTCTCAATAATACAATCTACAAGAAATTAAAAAGCTGAAGAATTTTACCTTAGTTAAATATCTTACACTCTATTCTCAAAACAATTAAGCAATAAAGAGACAAAAGGTTAATATTTTGTTTCTTTCTCTAATAGGTACACTTAGATGAGGAGACAAACATGCATTAAACCAATGACTTGTGAGATTGTACAAAAAGTTAATCATATAAGGGAAAATCTTTAGTTTCAAAAGACAATTGTGGGTTTTACATTATGAAATGGAAGGCTCAAGAGTTGTAGAATCAGCATCGCATGAGGGGTAATATATTAAGAACAGAAATTGATCTTGAAAATGCTGAGCTCGTTTCTATTTTTACATTTTATGTTTATTTTATTTTCCTTTTTTGAAAAAATAAAGGAAAACAAGTTGAAAACATCTTAATAACATCTTCAAATTCACACAAGAAAGAGGAGAGAGATTTTGGGGTTTTTTTAATCTTGTTTGAAAAATGTAACCAAATATGTACTTAGTTTATTTTTCAATTTGTTAACTAGATATTTTTGAAAAGGTGTATGAAGAAATACAAGAAAAAAAGTGTGGTCTTCAAGCAAAAAAAATACATATATCTTTTGGTTATTTTAAGGTAAACATTCATTTGATCGTGTTTTAATTTATGCCATTCAAGGCACTCATTATTCTTCTATTTTTACATAAGGAGAACACAAAAAAAACCTGAACTCAAGGCTAAACAGAATAGTAATTTAGATTATAATTTCCATTTAATAAAATTTCTTCAAATTAAATTAAAAAAAGTACTTTCCAAATCTTGTTTTCTAATCCAAAACCAAACATGTACTTTTTTTCCACTTAAATCTAAAAAAGGCTTAGTAAACACTATTGAAACCCTTAATTTTATAAATATTTGCATTATCCATAGAAGATAAAAGTTGAAAAAGTATAAATAAACATTAGAACACTAGGTCTTCTATCAACCTTATTAGAAAATCTATATTTCCAAGTACTCGTTGGTTCAATTGACAAGCTCTTTTGGATTGGATCAGTAGAGCATTAATAATAGAAATAAAAGTTGAAAAAAATATTAAATAAAAACTTTAGAACACTATAGTCTTTATTAACCTTTGGTTTCAATTGGTAAAAGATCTTTTGGGATAGAACAAGTGGTTTGGTTTGGGATCTTACTCACATCGAAATTAGGAAAATGTCTAATTTCATATGTGTAATATTTGATAACAAACAATAAAAGATAAAAGAAAATATTATATTTACATCCTATCATCAAAATTCCTTTTTTTCTACAACAAAGAAATTTCTCCAACTATTTAGCACTACCCAAGTATAAAAATATCTTACCAAAAATTGCTCTAATTAATTATAACTTATCACCTTTCCTTTAATTTGTCAAATTTCACTACCATGTTTCCTTTATCTTTTCATTTTCCTTTTTTCTTTTAGTGGTAAAAAAGCCAATGCCAATAAGCACATTGATACGGAGAAACCACATCAATTAGGTCTTTCCGAATGAATGCCATTTCTACAAGATAATCAATCCTTGAATTGCAAAAATAACTACTCCACTGACTAGCACTTGCAAAGGCATCTAGATATCAATTACCTTCTTAAGACCATGTTGGATCTGGCACTTAACTTTGGCCCCAACATGTTCTTTCATATCAAGGAGCAGTTTTTCTTTCGATAATTTTCTGCCGATTTTGAGTGAATCCGTTCTATTATAAGCTAATCTATATTGAAGAGATAACACAACTATTATCATAAATGCTTTCTCTATAAAGCATGTTACCCTCAAAACAAGAAATTCACCATTATTGCAAAAATAATATAACTCATTAAAGCCACACACATTTATATAAGACAATAGCATATAAAAGTTAAGTTTGATATCTTTAAATTGGTTTTAAGTAGACATGACTTTGTTTAAAAAAAAATTAAAAAAATTTTATTGATTTAAGGAAAAATTTTCAAATGAAGATCGAAATCCTCTTAGGAAAAGTAAGAGTTTTACTATAGGTGGTAGGAAGGACAATAAATTCTCTAAAAAAGTTCAATCCCATGAGTATAAAGGATATGGGCACATTTGATTCAAGTGTCCTAACTTTTTTGAAAATAAAAATGGCCATGAATAGCTTTTTAAGCAATGATGCGTCTAGTCAAAGTGAGAGAGACAAGTTGTCTATCACTAAAAATAATAATTTCTTGGCATATATATATTTTTTGTTTTTTTGTGAACATTTATTCTATTGTCTTACTTGAAAATGGTATAGATGATGAGAAAGATTTACTCATTAGATTAAAGGAACAAGTTAAGTTGATCTCTAAGTTGAAAGAACAAAATAGAATTTTAAGTTATAACCTTAACTTGTGAGTTGAAAAATATAAAGTCACAACTTACTAAATTCCTTAATAACACTAAAAAGTTAGATGATATGTTTAATGTAGGTCAAAATATGAGGAAAAATATAAAGGAAAAAGAATGTATTTATTGTTCCTAAAGCTGAGTTTGATTAAGATAGACTTACTTTTCAAGTAGTAGAGTTAACTCAGTAAGTTAAGATAAATATTGATAAGTTTGTTTACTTGTCTGATGTTACTACAAATCATAAATAATTTCGTAGGAATATGAGAGATTATTGCTCCATTTGATTCATATGCCTTAATGTAGATTTGTTTTTTTGAGTTGTCTTTTTATTTTTTTTATTTTTTATGTTTTCTTTATGTTTCATTTAATGTTAGTTTATTTTATACATATTTTTTAAATTTAAAAAAATTATTTATTTTGTTGATGAAATTGGTATATGAATTTTTCACTTTGTTTGTCATGTGAAAAAATTTTTGACTTATGTTTTATAGCAACTAAATTAAGTGTTTATTATTTATGCTTTCAATATCTTTTGCATGTGTACTTGATGTATTTAATCAGCATGTATGCAAGTTTATTATGCAACTATAATTCATTTTCTTAATTACGATACACTTTAGTGTGAATTTGTTTGGCTTGATAGCATGTATAATCTTTGGGTAGGTAATCATAGATTAGTGCACTTTCTTTATAAAATAATTTATACCTCAATTCAATATTTGAAATGAGATCAAATATGTCAAAAAATAACAAAAGAAATGATAAAGTTAAATATATCCAATGCTAATAAAAAAAGTGAGCAATCTCTATTTTAGTGAGAAAAAAAGAAAATATAAGCAATAAATGTAGGAGATATGTCTTATAACCAATCGTGTGATTAGGTTCAAAGATATCATTCCTTTGTATATATATTTTTTAATTAATTAGTTATAAAAATATTTACAATTAATAAAATCGTAATTATTTCTTTTTACAGTTATTCAGTTGTTATTTTTTAATTACATGCAAAATAAGATCTCGTGAAGTATTATGTGTTAAGATTATATCTGTAAAAAGTTATAGATATAAGTATAAAGTCTCTGATTTAAATACATTTAAATTTATTTCTAGTTGAGGCAATATCATTAGGGACAATGATATTATGTGACTAACATGTTTGGTTGTTATTAATAATTAATATATGATGCTAGTAGTTAAGTGATAAGTTTTAGATCACAAGAGCATGAAAATAGGTAATACGTTAGAGAACATATTGTTGAATGTGACCAAATGTGATAAAACACATAAGTAATTATCCACAATCAATGATTCATTACATAGTCGTACTAGTGTACTATTAGTCTTTTAACTTGAGGAATCATGGTTACTTTCTACATAGAAGCTCATCGTTCATTTGTGTGTATCGCATTGGGCTAGCAATGCCTAGTGTAAGAAACTTAATGGTAATGTGTTCTTTTTGTATGAAAATAGATGATGACTAAAAATAAAATCTGTTGGCCTAAATAATTAAGCTTAAAGTTCTAGATGAGAATGTCATACACAAAAATAAAATCTTTGGTCAAGGTACTTAATATCCAAAAATAAATTTTGTAGATATACAAATTTCATATATGATTAAGTTCCCAACCTTATGATTGAATGAGGGATTTGACAATTTCATGAATCATACTCAATCAATAGTCAACAGTAAAGGAACTTTACTATACATAAGTTTGACTATATGAGTTTATCCGAAAATATATTCTCCATATTCTAAAGATCATGATATTTTGCTAATGGTCACTTATGATCATTAAGATTTTCGAATACAATAAGTTGTATCAAAGTAATATGAAATAGTTTGTATTGGCTCGTATCTAGTTTATTGTAAACCCAAGAGGCCGCACATAATAATTGGTTAAATTATGATAAATAAACAAATATCATTAAATTAGTTAATAACATTAAGCTTTAATGAATACTAAATTGTAACATAAATTAGGCAATTTTATTCTCTAAATGAATAAATTTTTCAACAATAACGTGATATCATCAGTTAATTTGAAAATAACTTCAATAATTTATTAATACTGTATATATGATTTATAGATATATGAAAGACTGTTCAGTATATTATTTGATTTATATATTAATAAATAAATAAATTTATTTATTAATATTTAATAAATATTATTATGAATTAAATCAATACTTGTTTGATAAGTGGTGCCATAAAATGTTGTCAAATGTTTGAATTTAAATTCTTACTTCACAAATAGTAAAATCAAATGTTGCCAAGTATCAAAATTTTTCTCATACTTATTTATTATGATGTAAATAAAGAGTGTGGATTAAGACACCTAATATTTATAAATTAAATATTTTAAAATATTTAATTGAATACTTGTTTGATAAATGACATCATATAAAGTGATGGAGCATCAAAATCTTGTTAATATTTATCCATAATAATGGAAATCAATGGCAAAAATTTAGACACCTAAATTTTTTATTTTATTATCAATTTTTATTATTTTTTAATTGTTAAGTAAATTGATAAAATCAAAAACTTTAATAAATAAATTAAATTTCATGAATTTTGGAATTCACCAAATGAAATTTTGCCAAGTTTGCTTTCATTAATGTATATTGATACAAATGTAAGTATAAATACAAAATTAAAACAAAATTAAAAAAGAGAGAAAAGAAGCATTCGGCCACCACATTTGAGAGGAAGAGGAAAACAAATTTCCTTACCATTTTCTAAGAGAAAAAGAAGGAAGAAGTAGAAAGAAAATTAGAAACAAAAGCAAAAAATTATTTTCTAAAGTATTTTCTTAATTCTTGATAGTTAGAAACAATTTTCTAGTTGTAGAAAAAAAGTTCAAGATTTGTTGAAGTTTGTAATAATTGTATTACAAATCTCAATTAAGTCTTATAACACTTTAGCCAAAAAAAATCATCAAAAACTTATGTGTAGATACATTTGAATGCAATTGGAGACATTTTGTTAATCTGAATCAACCACTGTGATATAATTCTTATATTCTTGTGTTATATTTATTTAAAAATTGTATAATATCAATTAAGATCCATAGGAAATTTTTCTATACAACTATGTGATAGTTATGATTTTCAACATGAGAAATTAAATTTTTAACAAATAAAGTCACAACTCATTCCGATCCAAGTGACATTGAATTTGAGTTTCTTTTATCATATTACACCTATTTAAACTAGTAGTTTTGTATAGTTTAACTCTGCTCGTAATTTTTAATCTTAAACCATGTATTTATTATTGATTATCACTTTACACATGTAAATCACTTATGCTTGATTCATTTTATTTCATATTTATTAGAGATGAAACTCATGACAAATGCATTGTCTTTACATATAGTATTTAATTATAACTCTAGTGTCTACTTGATATAAATGTTAAGTTATATTTTCATACACTTGTTGTGTGAAAGGATCTTATTTTAGTCCATTGACCAATTTTTTTTAGAATTATTTTATCTTTATTTAGTTTGTTTCTTTTGTTTTTCTTTATTTTTTTTGGCCTAAATACTTTTAATGAAGACATTGTGATCCTTATGGTTAATTTGAATGATATTCCTTAATCCTTTTGTCATTTAATGACAAAAAGGGAGATTAAATATATAAATAAGGGGGAAATGTAAGAGTTTATGATAGTATTTAGATGTATGATGAATATTTTTATTTAAATTTTTTTTTTGTGATGTTTGCATATTGATGGATAAATTTAGTTTTTCTGATTCATGCATATTGATCTTATCTTATTTTATCCTTTTATATATATTTTTTTCCATGAGTTTCACTTGGTTTTGGAAGTAATGTTTTTTAAATACTAGATTTTTTGGCGATTTTTAGAAATTACAGTATTAAATTTCTCAATCTTTTGATTTGTAAACAAAGTTTTGTTCTTGATAATTATTAAAATTTTATGGGTTAATTTTTGATAAATTTGAGTTTCGTCATGAAATGACTAAAAAAGAAGCTTATTAGGTTCATATTTGATATTGGTTCATTCTATGTCAAAATGGTTAAATTTGATAAATAATTAGACAAACAATTTGACGTGAACAATACTCAATAAACAATATTAATAAATAACAATTAACAGTAACTAATGGACAAAAAGTTGGCACTTGATGTCAACTGGATTTTCGCTTAAGGTGAATAGTATTATGAGCAGTGACACATGAACAATAACTAATATTGCCAAACAATTCCTTACCACTAGGCCTTCACTCGATTTTTACTCGAGCAACCATATAATTTTAGGTTGCTTGAGTTTTGCTTAAACAGTACCTAAGAGGTGAAAAGTGGCCATAAATAATAATACGTGAACATTAACTTGTGTGAATAGTGCCCGGCAAAATATATATATATATGTAAATACTTAAAAGTATTAACGTAATAAGATGATAGTTATTTTATATTTTTTGAGTTTTTTGAATAAAAATTTTATTCTCTAAATTTTTTGAAAGCATTACTTATTATTTTTCTTAAAAGAAAATACAAATCGCATTTGTGAATGAGATTTATGTGTATTTTCTCTAAAGAGATTTTCAAACTTTTTATTTATACAAATTCAACTATAAAACTTTCAGAGTTTTGACTGTTTTTGGTGGCTAAAAGCTCTAGTATTGTATATGTATTGTTCAAAGATTCTATGAAAAAAATAAAATTTTAAAGTTATGAAAATATGATAACTCAGGTAGATCACTCAAAAGAATTAATCAGGATTGGATTTCAATAATTTGAAAAGGAAATCACTGTTTGTAAGTTTTTTTTTTTATTAATAGAATAATTTTGGTGACTTTTGTTATTAATCCGGAAAGTTTTTATCTCGTGAAGAAATTTTTTTCTTAAAGTTTTTTTCGATAATAAATTCTTGTGATTGATTTATTTTTATTACTTTACAAATTATTAATTAAATTTGTTATTAAAATTTATTTGTGATAAGTTTAAATTGATTAGTTAAAAATTTATTTTTTTAAATTATTTAGAACGAAACAAATCTTAATGTATTTTAATTTGTTAATTTTAAATTTTAATTTTTTACATAAATATTTTTTACCCACTTTTAGATACTTCAGGTTTTAAATATAAGTAATTTCAATATATATTTTTGATCTATTAATGGAGTGCAATCTTTACCCTCGTTACCCATTCTGTTCTCTTTTGAGTTGATAGACGAATTTTATATTTTTATTCACGTAGTAGTCATTTTAGCAGCAAGTTTATGCATTCTGTTTGTCTTCTTCTGCTTTTTCCTTTTTCTTCAAAAAAGGGACATAGGTTGTGTTTGTATTTATTCTTTCTTCCCAAGCCCACTTGTCAGAATAACTCTTTCGGTCTTATGGGAAAAACTTATAATTTGTTAATGATTGTTTTTAATATTACTTATATTAGTTATATTTCACACTATAAAAAAACTCTCACAGTTCTTACTTGTTTTACCCCACAGATGGGATGCAAATCACTAGAAATTTTGTTGTTTTAAAATTCTTTATCTGGATTTTGCCCTTATAGATTTTTGTTTTGTATCTAATGATAAAATTTACAAAATATTAATTAACAATTAATTTTATAATAAATTATTTTTAAATTATATAATTATCAATAATTGACAAATATCAAAGATGAAAATTTTGATTTTTATGTACTTATGCAAAATAAAAAAATATATATTTTAAAAAAAGAATCATTTTTATAGGACAAAATTTCCTAATTTTCTTGCTATATCAGCCCCAACCAAAGATTCTAAACATAACACTGAAACGCAAGCTTATAAAGAGTATTGGGGGTTGGCATTTATATCCCTCATTCATAAATTTATGTACTAACTTATTGACACTGATGTAATAGTATTATATTATTATTAATTGTTTATATTTGTATAAAAATAAAAAATTAAATTATATAAAATATGTATTTATAATATAATATAATATTATTATAATAATTTATGTAAATAAAATTTATATTGTTAATATTGTTGACAACAATTTAATAGTGCCGATCGTAAAGCCAAATTTGCTCTAGGCCACTTGAAGGGTTATCATATATATATGTGTGTGTGTGTGTAAGAGTCAAAGACTGTCATTAGTTCTCATTAGACTCTCAACAGTTGAAAGTGCCGCACCAGCACCAGCACCCAGCTCCCCTGGGTTTTGCTCTTGATGCTCATCTCTCCTTTGACTGTTATTTAATATTTTCTAGGATTTGCTTTTTCCCTCCATTATTAATTGCTTCTAGAAATCATCTCCATGACTTTAGAGAAAATTCTACTTCGTTCATAAATTGTGACAAAACAAAGTGATCGTGGCCACCTTGAAAAGCATAAAATTCTGCTCCACGATTTTTCTTTCAAGCATTTGTTGATCATTCGTTTGATTAATTTGGTAAAGGAGAATACGCTAAGTCGATTTTGACCACATTATTGTTATTTGAATGTTGTAAGATTGATTATTCAATTTAATTTTAAAATATAATAATTAAAATATTTTTATTATATTTATTTCTGTAATAATTGTTGTTATATTATTCGTCTACACATTTATATTTCACAACTTTTTAATTCTCATATTTTTTTTTGAAGTTTTGGGGCTGCTTAAGAATGAGTTATATATTAGTTTGATTCAACTTCCACTTTTTTGGGACCTATTCATATGATGTATTCCACAACATGCAAAAACCTTGATGTTAAAAGCGAATATTCGTTATCACATATATATTATTGGAAGCAGGACCTACGTATGCTGTATACAATACAGCCCATGCATTTTGTTTCTGCCATGCCTGTGCAATATAGTTAAGAAATTTATCACTAAAGATAAATATATTGTTTGTTAATACATACATACATACATAAAGATAATAGAAGCATTAATTAATTATTCATCTATACAAACATCCTCTGTATGCAGGTGTCCAGTAGTCTGATCCACTGTTCTCATGATAAGCTTTAGGAGTACATGAAATGGGAACTAAACAAAGTCCTCTGCTCTTCAGATCTACTTTTATATCTCCCTTGTCTTTCCTCTCCAGTCCTCCCCATGGATCCTGAATTGACCATCCACTCACAATATTATTCAAATGTATACAATCTATCTAATCTCTGAAACTTTTATTATTTTTAGGAGAATCTGTGTAGCAAGATTACCTTGTGAGAATTACATTTCATATAGGGATTACTCAACAGCTGCAAAAACGATAAAAGTGGTGCTTGTTAAAAGTCAAGTATGAACGACGATATCCCTTCATTTATTTTTAGCCTTAAGGAAGCAGATTTGATTGACCACAGTATATTATATATATCACCTGCACTTGCTCTTGTAGAAACTTTATGTATCCAATGGCTTCGTATAGCACAGAAGCTGTGTCAGTCTGAAATCAACCCCCCGAGAAAAAAAAAAAAATTTAGATAAAAAGGAGTTCAATAAAGACAAAATGGGTTTCTGTTTGGTCTTTGAATTAACCTTTCCAAAAGGCGAAACAATTTGCTGAAGAGCCGTAATCCTGTCCGCAAGCTTGACTTTTGGTGCCTGCATATCCATCTATTAAATTAATAATGGAAGTTCTCTCCAAATAACAGAAGAGAAGGTTAACCCGCAAAAAAAATTGTGAAATAATAGAGTTTGATTCGTTATGTACCTTTACAGATGAAGCTGTAGAACTCTCAGTCTTGGGTTTTTTAACCCCTGCCTCCGAATTTTCTTCAGGCCTTTTCTTCTTTCCTTCATTTAAATTTCCACGCTCCCTTCCAGCTGTTCTTGTCTGCATATTTGTTAAATTTTGTGTTAGTCCGCTCAGCTGAATCTTATGTGATTGATCTAGAAGAAATTTTAAATCCTTTTACGTAAAAGAAACATGACCATTGAACTTAATTAGGCACTGGCCTGCGCAGCTCATGCAAAGTGCAAACACAACAAGAAAAAGGATTAGCAACAACGTACTGGCTGCGAAGTTCTGAACCCAGCTTGCTTTTTACAGTCAGATAAATTCGACGATTTATAATAGGGCTTTGGAACATGGATATCAATCAATGGCTTGGTAAATTGACTGCCAAGAGAAATGCTGTCTGCAAAATTTCTAGCACTTGAGCATTGAGACTGAGACGACATTCCATAGTATAATTTGTTGTTAGCTTCCACCATGGAAGAAGTATTGGTAGTGTTGAAACCAACATGACATCCAAGGCCATCACTATTAAATGGCTTTCGGAAATACGATATTGGTGAACGAAAGTCTCGGTGTTCATTTTCCATCTTCAAATCATGACCATAATACGATAAAAGCCCTGAATTTCTAATATTTGCCACACTTGAATCGGAATCAGAGAAATCACTTTGCTTGATATGAGAAAAAGTACTGGCCTGTGAATTGTACTGATCCATTGGAGAACCCAAAGATATATCACATATTTCTGGATTGAATTGGCTACTGATTTCAGGATCTGGTGGGGCAATAGACCAATGGTTGACCAAATTTGACAGCATGTTTAACCTTTCACTTTCGTTTAAGCTTTCACTAATTCCATTCAAGTGTTTTTCAAAATTGTCAAAGGATGATGAATTTGTGAATTCCCAATTGCTGTCCATTTTCTTCAGGTAGTCAAACGGGGCAGGATCGAATATTCCAGTTGAAATAGTCTTGGACGAAAGCTGATCGAGTATGTTTTCTCCAACATCTTGACTGCTGTGTAAATGTCCATTGCTTCTATCACTTCTGCAAAAGGAATTGGAAAACCTTATGTTCTTAAACAAGAAATATAAAAAAATTAACTTTCTTATATATTTAAATCCCAAATTGAACATTGTTCATTTCTTTTAACGAATTAAAGATGAACTACATAAATAATTTGCAGAACAAATGTATGATGCACGATTCAATGATGAAGTACAACCTTCTAATATTTACAATCATATTTAAATTGACCTTATTATCATATTTAGTTATTTAAATATATATGCACCCATGTTTTATAACAATTTTAGCACGATTAATCAAGTAACCGAAATTACTAGAAGGTATATACATAGAAATAGAGTACTGAAACTCTCTTATTGTTTCCAAAAAACAAAAGATTAAAAGTATGAACAGAAGAAAGCTAATTGCCAGCCTCTCTATCGCAAACCTAGCCATTATAACATTCATTATTTTCTACTTTTTCTTTTCAGCAAAAGAAATATTTTTCTCTTCACTCAACATGAATAAAACATACATATATACACATAAGGAACCCAAAAAATAGTCATATCTTGATCATATTTTTAAATACTTGGAAGATTAATATAAACTTACAATAAGACATGTTTCAAAAGCTGATGATTATCGGGAGCATGTTCGCCCATCAAGTCACTAGAAGTTGCGGGTTCGACAAGACGGTGAGCAGACTCAACTGTAAGACCTGACTGATTGGAGGCATAAGTAACTGAAGTAGAAATGGAAACTTCCTCCTCACAAGAAGAGTTAGAATTAGGGTTTTGTTGGTTATTCCAAGGACTGCTGGAATTAGTCCAAGAAGAAAGAGAGCTAGCATGGTTATGAAGTTCCCACCAATTTGATGGTGTAGAAGGTGAAGTTGCAACTGAGCCTTCTGTGCTTTCTTTAGCCATACTATCGCTTATCAGCTTGATCAATTGTTTTTGCTGTTTTTTTGTTTTCTTTGACTTGTGGTTCAGAGTGGGAATTTAAGGAGGATTTGAGTTATGAAGTAGTATTGGTAGTGACGTACTAGCAGCTTAGCCTTGTATCTATTTTATGTGGGGGGACAATATAATATGCAAGCCTAAAATTTTCCACTTTGGTTTCGTGGGAAATTATTATATGTGAGACTGGGCCCAGGATTAGTTTGGCTTTTTCAGGTGGGATAGTCGCGAAGGTGTTGGTGGACACATTTGTTTAGGGTTTATATTATTGTTGGACACTGTACATCTATCTCTATCTATATTTCTTGCTTAATAATACAACTTTTTTAATATATATATATATATAAAGTTTACAGTTATATCCACTGTATCAGTTAATTAACCGTGTTACAAATTATCATTCTTAGCAACAATAAACAATATTAGCGACAACGGACACATATATTATCATTTTAGGATTAAACTTAAATGGTAATATCCTTCCCACACAATCCCCGACCACAGGAGCACTATTCACAATTTGGGCCATCTATTTCTTCCTCTCTCTCTCTTTCTGTGGATGTTTTCCATGATTGGATTAAGTTTCATAATTTCTTATGTAAGTAAGCCAATGCATGGTACTACAAGATTGTGTCTACAATATGCCCAAGAATTAATGGTTTGAGTTATTGAAAGGAGAATTACCATTGCTCCATAATTCTTTAGGTAATCATTTATTTTTCCTCTATTATTTTTTTACAAACACTTTTATTTTAAATCTTTACACAGTTTAATGTTTTTAACTTTATTTATTTTTTAAATAATTTACCTAATTTTTTTCTTCTTATTTCTTAAAAAATTTAAGAAAGAAAAGAAGTTAAGAAGGCTGGAAATCATGGATGTACGAAGGGATGACAATTTTAGTTCCAAACTCACGTAGCCACAAATAGTCGATCCTAATGAGATAAATTGGTATGTTTCTTAGTGGGTTTGATAAGAGTTTGAAGAAAATAAACACTAATAGGGAGTTTAATGTACGTATAGGTAGAGATTTGGATAACTATCCGTTAATATCTATCACAATAGTTACAGATATTTAATTTTCTAAATATATTATTTTTTTAACAAAATCACCAAGTCACACTGAATATTTTTTTTGCACATGTGTCTAAGAATATTTGTTAATTTTATTATTTTTGTAAAAATATTTTTGTTTTTACTTCAAATTTTAAGTTTTTTAGTAAAAAGAAAATTTTTTTCTGTTTTACAACATTGCATGCCTTATATTTGATATTATTTTTTAAGTAGTATTTTTGAATTTCTTTTAAAAAAATAAAATAATGTTATTTTTTAAATTTGAATGTGTACATTAAGTGACTTTAAAAGTAAAAACAATACAAGTATAATTAAAACGATTAAAAAAATTACTGATTAAAAGTTTAAAAATATCCATACGAATTTGATAAATATTAAGTATTTATTTAAATAGAATTGATAATAAGATGTTAAATTTGTTATGAGTTTAGTGCGAGATTAATATTAAAATTTTGTAATAAATACAGATACGAATTTAAAGATATCTTGCAATCCCTAGAGAGGGCTTGGGTATTTTTAATTTTCATGTCTATGGTTTATGTCCTCCCAACTTCAATCTTTTTGGAATTTATAAAGTGATGATAAGAGATTTTGGTGTATTTGAAAAAAGAAAACAGAAGGATATTAAATAATGGCCAGCACTCAGAAAAGTAGCGGAATGGTGCAGGCTGCTGCAAGACTAAATTCTGGTGTTACTGATATTGATAGGATCAGATGTCCTTATTTATTATTTACCCGAAGATCTTGGTTTGATTTTCAAATGAAGAGATTAAAATAATTTTGTTACTCATTAAATACCGGAATTCTCAGAAAAAGATTCTAATAGATTATATTATTACTAATTTCTATTTTCCAATCTTATATATTAGCTGTTACAATTATTTCAATGAATTTTTAATGCATTTATTTAATTCTCAAAGTAAGAGCCCACAATAGATATAGATATAGATATAGATATATATATATATATTATAATTGAATGATGATTAATTTTGTTTGATATTTTTTTTGTTTTTATGTCACAAAATTAGATGATTATTGTCAGCCAAAAATTTAATCTTTTAACTAATTTTATATATAAAAAAATTATATAAACGTAAATACTCAGATAAAGGGTCGAACCCATCTTTCATCATTATATTCTTTTTTTAAAGCACTGGCAGCAAATTAGACATCCCCACTTTCATGTTTTAACATTAATAATGCATATTTTTTAAAAAAAAAATAAAAAATTTAAAATAAATAAATAAATGTTGAACTCAAATATAGTAATTATATGGAATCAATACGTATCATGTACCGTGTTTCAAAAAGAATTTATAAATTGACTGTAAAATTTATTTTTTTTCATAATTTCAATTAAACATTTAAGATGATGTATTTTTGATTTAAAATTAAGTTTTCAAATATAATTTATAGTCGACCATGATTGTTTATGCAATATTAACTTTAGATGTGAATTTTTTTTACTACAATGAATATTAGCAAAAATGAAAATTGGGTATTGGTCTTAAAAGAAAATGCCCCAAAAATATATTTCACTATTTATAGGTGGCCGTATTTGATAATAATGATCTAAAAATATGTAAGAAATTAATTAAATATAATTAAAAGAAAAATATTTTGTGTCATCCTTCATGAATATTAGTTTTTGAAATCTCTCTAAATACTATTAGGCACTAGCTCACCCGTATTTGTTATATTATTGGCAATTTTTCAGCTAAAAGACAAAAGAAAAATTTGTCATGTTTTTATAAACTTTTAAGGACGTAGATAATTGTCTATAAATTTCCAATATGCATATGAAAACAAAGAATATTTTTTATAACATTATAACGTTAATTTGGTAATTAGGATCATGATGTGGTTACCCTATATTTGATTATGAGACAAAAAACAGTTGGGTGTTAAATTTTTCTTGGATTGAATAAGATATAATAGATTTTACTTAAATAATGATGTAAATAAAATAAATAGATATAGATATTTAATAAAATTTTGAAACATTTTAGATGCAGTCAAAAACTAAAAAAGAAAATATTACTTTTCTTCTTAAACTAAAAGTGTCTCAAACGTCCTTTAAATTAAAACAATAAACAAAATTAATTATTTAAAATAGTTAAATTAAGTTGATTAAGTATTAAAAAAGACAAAAATAAATAAACAAACATCCCTAGGATTTATTTAGTTTTCGTGTGATGGGATCTTAATCCTTTTTCAATTCCTAAGTTTTAGTATTGCTTGAGAATATTAAATTATTGCTTTTATCAAGTTATAGATTGATATTTTATTTCTTCAGAAACAACAAAATGAGAGAAACTATAACCATTTGTTCTATGAAGGCGAAGATTGTTAATGGATGAGGCTACAACAATCTACAGGTGAATTTTTGTAACTTCTGAGGGGTTTTTGTTCTCGTTATCTCTTACTATATATCAGTGAACACTTAATGAAACAAAAACATAAATATGTACACATAGTATGCCAAAGAAATAAGAAACACGAGAAAATTTTGCAACAAGAGTACACGGGGTTAAAAAAATTAAGACCTAAGCTGTGAGAAAACTAGAAATTAAAGAGAACATTGTATCATTACTATTTTAAGTGATAACTTATTTGGTGTAAACACTAACTTCGTGAATTTAACCAATTTATACATGACAAAAAATTAGCCATTGCAGTGTAACATTAGGATACAATAACAAAAATATTTTAAAACATAGTAATAATAGAATAGCATAGATATATATAAAGATAGTGTTGGAGATAGATAACGTAAACAGCCAGTTGAAACTTCCAAAAGTTAGCTCATTTTCAATGTAACATTGGATTTGGTAAGGGCCATACTTTTAAAATTAGTCTAAGGTCCTCAAATCCTCAATGAAACACATACTGTTCCCTCTCTCTCTCTCTCTCTCTCCATATATATATATATATATATAGAGAGAGAGAGAGAGAGAGAGGGAGAGAATATGGACCGAGAAAGGAGAAGGAAAATTGATGATAAATTGCCTTCCAAACAGTTACTAGAGCTGCAAACAAATTTTTTTTCTTTTTTTCTTTTTTTCTTTTTTCTTTCTAGCGAACTAACAGTATACCGATACAATAAAGAGCGAAAGAAAATTGGAGATAAAGCCTTTGTAATAAATTAATTTCATGTTGAATTCAATATCATAAATGTCACTCCCGTAATCACAAGAAGTTTTCTGTTGTGAACTCGTCGATGATTAATGGTATTGTTGTTTCTTTTTCTTCGTATTGCATATTTACATATTCTCTCTCTGGGTCACTCAAATAAGATTTTAGAAAGCATGTAGTTGAGTTTGATTAATTGCATTTTAGATATTTAGTTGAATTCTTTAGTGACAACAAATAAAATTATCTCACAAAAATTTAATTTATTTTGACATACATTTTTATACAGATTATGACAATCATTATTTTAAATACACTTATTATTTAAATATATAAGTAACATGATCGGGCACCTTCAACACAATTCCTAACATGAATGATTGTGTCTGAAATAGCCATCGCCAATTAGAAGCAGCAACTTGTTTGCTCTTTCTAGTTTACAATATTTGACCAAGCAAGCTATTCCATGAAATTTTCTAAGAATTTCTCCATTAAGACGACATTCAAATTGAAGCCATGTAATTTTTATTAAAAAAACGTAGAAAACACAAGAGGTTTGCTTTGACCACGAGTCTTGTAATGTGCTTGCCTCTCCTGTCTATTTACTCTCGTAAATTAAAGCAACGGCGTGGCCAACCAAACCTAAACACACACTTAGCCTTCAAGAAAGTGCTTAGCCCAACAACACACATTTTATACTAGTCGTGGTGGCAATCGGCCTTGACCTTTTACAGTTTACTTTTATAAATATTCCATTTTTATCAGTTAAAGGCAAATTACATCTTAAGATTTAGCCAAACATTGGAGGGCTTTGCTCTATCCAATAAAATTATGCCGAGTACTCAAATTATTAGAAAATTTAGGACGTCAACTTCAAAAAATTTCTAAGATATAAAAGTGTGTGTGTGTGTAAAGAAATCCAAACGAAGTTAGGTGAATTAGGGACACATGAATGAGCTATAAGATAAGAAGTCCGTTCCATTAAGTTAGTGTTAGTGGCGGCCATTGTCCTATACAAAACAATAGCATTGCTTTTAACTTTCCGTCGAGAAAGCTCCCTAATGACAATTGTTTCTCAACCAAGTGTCAAAAGGAACGCAGGAGTCTCTTACCTTTACTATTTTTTTGAAGAAAAAATTATTTATATGGATGAAATGAGACAAGTTAAGATCGTGCAAATGCACGCGACCTTTATAATAAATATATTCTATTTATAATCAAATAAAAGAGAAGAATGATAAAAAGTTAATAATCTATCAATTAATTAGGGAGTGAGTGGTGTTGGTTAGTTTACACATAACTAGCAACCTTTTTAATTAAAGACAAAATAATTCATGTTGAGCTATCTTTAATTTGGTTAAGGAGTAATCAAGCACGTCTTTCTTAACTCATTTTAATTAATTAATTAATTAATTGGGTGTGTGTGGGATTTCTAGACACTTTTCTTCCAAGTCCAGCTCCACTACAAAATTGTGGTCCCTTTGATACCAACATCCAATTATATTCTCAAATATTTCCTTCTTAAATATTTTACTTAATTTTAAAAATATATTCTTTTATATCTATAATTAAGGTATTATTTTCCTTAAATTTTATATATATAATTAAGGTATAAACACAAGCAAAATATTGTGTTTATTAAAATACAGGTTTCAACTGAAAACTAATATTTATTCAATACTTTACACTTATTATAAATTTAAAACTAAATAAAAATATAATAATTAACAATCACATCAACTTTTAACAAAAATATACCAATTTATAATGATTTAAAAATAAGTCTATATTGAATTTATGTCCTACCATTATAAGTAGAAGTTACATATTAGCTAGGGTTAAAACCTACAGGAAAAGAAGAATATACCAATTTTTAAAACATTTAAATTTAATTAAGTATATACCAATTGCAATAGCTTGGTGCTGAGTCACAAATCAAATAATTTAAATGCAAATGCTGAGTTTATGCGCTGAGTTCAAACACAATGCTTAAAAGATTCATGCACTTACGAGAAGGTGAGGGGCAGCATACCCAACTTTCTAAAGAACTTGACAAGTCATTTTTTTATTTTATATTTAAGTTTATATATATGTGTTTTAATATTATTACATTGAAATTAAACAAATTACAAAGTGAAAGGTGTGACCTACTTTTAACTTTAATATATATATTTGTGCTTTTTGTGATATAAAATTTTGGTTTATTTGTCAGATCAATAGGTTTCAAAGTTAATTTATATTTCTTTTTTTTTAAGGAAGAAAAGTACATGCACCATGTGTAACTTATGGTTGTGGTTAAAAGAAAAAAAATTAAGAATTGATTTGGGCATTGACAAGCACACCAAGGAATGAATGAATGTCATCGAAACATATGGTTTATGAAATATATAACACCAAAGTCATCTTTCATATATCTTAAAATTCAACTATTTTGTGCTCAATTGTATATTCAGACAGATAATAAATGTAGAAATAAATTAATTTATACTTTAAAATTTTATATTAAAAATTATTAATAAATGAGCAGTAATTAATGATTGTACACAATGCATGGTTAAAAATTTGTTTAATTACTAAAAGTCATTACCATATAATTTATTGGAGTTTCTATAATACTGCTCTCTAACAAAAACTGTTGTTTTTTCATGGAGACTCCATAGAACCTTTAGAGTGCAACATCAAATATCATAAAAAATAAATAGTGGTTTCTTAACATAATTATCATTATCATTAAAAGTATATATCTATAAAGTCAAAAAAGATAACCATTTAAAATCTTTGAAATTAAAATATTTTTTTATTTATTTAATCAATATTGTATAAAATATAATGTAAGAATAAGAGTCAAAATATAGATTAACATTCAACAACCAATACCGTTTTCTTTACACGTGTAATTACAATAGTAAGAACAAAAATCGTACGCATCAAGCCCAGACAGGGTCCAATCTCGAGTGCTTATTGGGAGTTAGAAGCCAAGATCTACAAGTGTTTATCGAAGTGTTTGGAGAAAAAGTAGAATTGATTTTGAATTCCAATGAGCAAAAATAGTGCTTTTTAACACGACTTTTGAAACAGAATAAACATTTTAATTCTCAAAATACTATTAAAGAATTTTTAAATCAGGGATCAGGTGTCAGTTCTTAAGTCCGAAACTATTCGAGACAAGATTAAGTCTCGGATCTTGGTGTCAAGTTTCAGGATCTTACTTTTGGGCGTTGGTTTCAAGTCTCAATATTAGGTTTTCAGTCTGGGATTAGATTTCAGGTCTTGACGACGAGTCTAATGTCTTAGTGCTGAGTCTCCTTTACAAGTCTACATCAACTTATCACTGTAACGTACTTTGAACTAATTAATGTTACTTAAAATCTGTTCTAAGTTTTCAAACATTGAAAATGAAATTAAGATCATTAAAGTCATTTCTCTGCTCAACATCAATCAAATAAAAAAATTAACCACGAAAGCTGAAAGAAATAATTATTGAGAACGGTAATTATTTTAGAAAGGGAGATTTAAATGGACCAAACATTGGAGTTCCAATCTCATTTTCCATTTTCAAATATATTTTAGAATGTTTCCGATCTGCCTTTCTTCTGGGCTCAGTTTCTTATTGCAGCGGCTAATATCATATCATCTCAAGACTGGCACATAACACTATCTATTGATCAAGCCAACAAAACCTTCAAGAAGACACAAATTTAAAAAAAAAAACCATCATCGAATTTATAAAAAATTAATCAATGTAAATGAGTCCAATTCAATCAGCGAGTCAAAAATTTTATAAATCTTAATCTAGGTCTAGTTATATATGCAAAAAGATATCGTAATATTATTTAAGCTGAAAGAAAATCCTTTTATGCATGAATATAAATACAAATTCTTACCCACACACACATAAACACAAAAGCATTAATAGAAAAAAAATTATATTATTCCCATAAATGAGCTACAATGAAGAAAGTGGAATACCTCAACAAGAAAGCCCATCAATGCTGGTAGAAATTATGCTTGTGAATTCCTTGGGGACTCGCTATCATTTGGAATTATATGTAACATCAGTGCTTGAAAGCCTATTCCATTGATATAGTCTATATGGGCCACACTGTAAAGCCCCTCAAGCTCGCCTACAATACATATAAATGTGAAGTTTTGTGCTACTATAAGAAAATATAGTTGTGTTTCAAATATTAGCTATAGCTTTTAGCTCAATGGTGGGACTTGATCTTAATAAATGGTCCAATTTGAGTACCCCAAATGTCATTTAAGGGAGATTGTTGGGAATTATACCAGTGCCTACTTTAGGGGCTTGTTGTCATGTGGGGTTATAAGGGCCACATGTGATATTAGTGCTTGAAAGCCTATTCCAATGGTGGTCACATTGTAAAGCCCCCTGAAAAAATATAATTGCCTCTCAACTATTAGTTATAGCTTTTGACTCAATAGGATGGTTTGATCCTAGGAAGTGGTATTGGAGCAAGGTTATAGGTTCAAGGCCCTCCGATATTGCTATAGAGAGATTGTTGGAAATTATGCTAATAACCTCACTTAAGGAGATACCATCACATGAGGCTTATAGAGTCTATATATGACATTAGTGTTTAATAGTCCACCTCCTCAATGTGGTTTATGTAGCCAACATTGTAAAGCCTCTCAAGCCACATGTATAAATGTAAAGTTCTATACTACCATAAGAAAATATGGTTGTCTTAAGTATCATTTATAATTTTTGGGTTAATAGTAGGGTTTGATCTTAATAAGTGGTATTAGAACAAGGTTTTAGGTTTGAGTCCCTCAGGCGTCACTAAAGGAAGATTGTTTAAAATTGTGCCAACGATCTCCTTTAGGCACTTATTGTCAAGTAGGACATATGAGAACCATACATAAGATCAGTGTTTAATAACCATATTTTCAATGTAGTTTATGTAGGCCATACTATGAAATCATCACTCTTACCTATAACATGTATAAATGTGGGATTTTGTGCTCTTATAAGGAAATATGGTTACCTCTTAGCTATTGGCTATAACTTTTGGTTCGATAATAAGGATTGATCCTAATAAGTGACATTAGATTTGAAGCTCCCCAAATGTTGTTAAGGGAAGATTGTTAGCAATTATACCAATTATCTCTTTTAAGGACTTGTTGTAAGTGAGGCTTTTAGAGGCTATAAGTGACATCAGTGTTTGACAACCTATTCCTATGGTTTATATAGGCCACACTGCAAAGCCTCTCAATCATGTCCATAACATATATAAATGTGGAGTTCTATACTGCGATAAGGAAAAACAATTGCTCTTAAACTACAACTTTTAGCATAATAGTGAGACTTAATCAATGTAAGTGGTATTGGAATAAGATTGCGAGTTTGAGGTTTCCAAGTGTCATTGGGGGGAGACTATTAGAAATTATTCCAACAACTTTTTTTAAGGATTCACTATCATGTGGGGCTTATGAAAGCCATAAGTGACATTGGTGTTTGACAAACTATCTTGTTAATATATTATATGTAAGATACACTTTAAAGTCTTTTAAGCCTACTTATAGTATTTATAAGTATGGGGTTTTATACTATCATAAAGAAATATAGTTGTGCCTTAGCTATAAGCTTTGACTTAATGTTAGGACTCGATTATAGCAAGTGCACTTATTTTTTTTTTTGTTGGAATAATATTTAAAGCTATTTTCCTTATAGACTCTTTGAATTTAGATTAATTAACCAAAAAAAGACCAAAATCCCTCAAGTTTAAAGAATGATCCTAGATTCCTTAAAATTAGTATCTATAATCTGCCTAAAATGCAATTTTGGTTCTTGAAAATAAAAGTTAAGGACATAACTATTAGTTATCTAATTATATGGTCAAATTCTAAAGAAAAAACATAGACCATTTTAATTTTACAAAGTTTTCATTGCATGAAGTTGAGTTCTACTATCTACACAAGTATGAGAGATATATCATTGTATTACAATGTGTGTAGCATGCCAATTGTTGTGAAAATCATGCAAGGACAAGTATATGGGATTATAGATAAGTAATAAAGTTATGAGTGAATATCATTATCAGAAGAATTAATTATTTATGTTTTAAATATCAATTTATATTATGTTATTTTTATTTGAATGACTTAAATAAAGAGATGATTTATACTAAAAAATAACTAATGATTAAATTAAAACAAATAAGATAAATATAAAATTAATAATAATGAGAGCTCTAGGGCTATATTTCACCTAAACTAATGTAAATTGATTTTGCATATTTTTATTATCTAAAGTTTAAACAATTTTGATAATCGAGAATCTTAAAAATTTTCATTATCTTTTTTTGGGTTAAAATGAAAATATATTGAATTTATTAATTTATTATATTTCTATGTAAATTAGAAAAATTAAAGATTTATTAAGTTATAGATTTAATGCATTGATTATACTAAAAGCATACAAGTATATTCCTATCCTACATGGACTTAATGACATTCATCACAAGATAATAGACATCAATATCTTTGTTTAGGGCATTAATATAAAATTAAAATATCTAAATAATGACAAACTAATTAAAAACATTAAGAATGATGAAAAACACTCAACTAATAATCAAAAACTTCAATAAATTCAAAAGGACAAAAGTCAAATCATCTTAATATAGCCCTAAAATATAAAACTTAGCTTATAATGTAAAAAATCTAAAATTATCATGATTAAGTTCAGCATTACTGGAGAGAGAAATAAGAGAATTGAGAAAAACTCAACCCCTTAAAGTTGTTAAATGGCTGGAAAGCTTTTGTTGATTCTCCTCTTTTTTCTCTTTTTTTTTGTGCCTTAGTGGATCTCTTTCTCTTATTTATTGTCTTCAATGTCTTTCTTAGTGGCTCTCTAATCTTAATATAGTATTCTTCCCTTTTAAAAGAAAGAAAAACAAGTATAGTACCCAAATAAACCATTAAGCATCATGACCTTGTCATCGAACACTATAGCACCAAGCTCTAATTAACTTAGAGACATAGCTTTGGGGCTTAAAGATGTGATCTTAAAGCTACTGTTTACCCTTTTGTAGTTTCTTATTCTTGTAGTTAAAATTCATCTTTCTAATGTCCTTTTAACTTCAAATGCAATAACACATTCATATACACTTAAGAGTTCTACTTATCAAATGAATTAACCAAACCAAAAGGTATCAAGGAGGTTGGGTTGGCCTAGGAAGAACTGGAAGATAAAGGCTCATTACAGACTTGAGTCTAACTTTGTAGCCCTACTTTTTTTAATTTATTGAATTTAATATTTAGGTTAAATAGTAAAAATTTATGCGCCAACCCGATATAGCCTATTAAGGATTGAACTTAAAGATTATGTTAAGTTTACTTATTTTGAATGGGCCTAGCCTAGCTCAATCTGAAAGCCTACGTGGGCCTCATTTTTGCGAGCTAGGTCTTTTACCATTATTAATCCAAATTATGAATATAATCTATCTTATCAATAAAAACTTAATTTGAAGAAGTATGAAGACATCAACTAGGCTTTAGGTCCTATACTTTTATGTACCTAGGCACTTAATATTATTCATGTAATGTTACTATAGCAAAGTTATTATAGTAACTTACTGTAATAGCGATATTGTTCAAAATCATTGTAGCTAAGTCACTATTTAAAGTGATTTTTATGATTTATTTTCTCCATTTCAATGCCTGGTGTTACTTGCTAGGTGCCTAGGTGCTCTACTCTCTATTTTTTAATGTTTTGCCATTTTAATACGCATTTGGCTTAAAAATTCATTAGCTATTCTTATTGATTATTATTTCTTAAAACCTTTAGAGATAAGCAAAAACTTTATCAAAAAGTGATAAATTCTCTCTAAAACTAGCTAAATATTAAATTAATAATAACTAAACATTTCCTACACGGCACCAAAATCTTCTTATGAAATTTATGCAAGCATAAGCACTAATTTATAGACAAGTAAAAAGTGATAATGAATATTGTTTTGATAGAGATGAATTATTTATGCCTTAAATACCAATTTATATTATTTTAATTTTATCGAACTAACTTAAATAAATATTTTTACTTAACACAACTAACAAGAAAGAATGTTAAATTTTATTATCAGAAGAGTGTGAGAAAAATTTTGAAAAGCTTAAAAAGCGATTAGTGACTGCTCTAGTATTAATCATCCTTTCTGGGTCTTATAGATATGTAATTTATAGTAATACTTCTCGTAAAGGACTCGGTTGTGTATTTATGCAAAATGAAAAAGTGGTGGCTTTTACTTCACGGTAATTGAAAAGTTATTAATAAAACTATCATGCTCATAATTTAGAATTGGTAGCAGTTATGTTTGCACTCAAGATTTAGAGGCATTATCTTTATGGAAAAAAGTGCAAGATATATATAAATAACAAAAATGCTAAATACATCTTCACTCAAAAGAAGTTGAATATGAGACAACGTCGATAGTTTAAGTTAATCACGGATTATAATTGTACAATAAATTATCACCCAAGTAAGGTTAATGTTGTTGCAAATGCTTTGAATAAAAAATCTATGAGACATATGGCAGCACTTGTAATCGCTCATAGGCAATTCTTGTAGATTTTGAGAAGTTCAATATTGAAGTGGTAAAATGTAACAGTCATACATTTAATGCACAACTATCCTTACAACCCACTTTGATAAAGAGAATTAAATAAATACAAAAGAGTGATAAATATTTGAAAAAGATCATAGATGAAGTTTTGGCATGTAAAAGATCTAGATTTATGGTGGGTGATGATAAAAAACTACGTTTTGAGGGTAGGCTTTGTGTGCTCAACGATTATGACTTGAAGCATGAAGTTTTGTTAGAAATTTATAACTCTTTGTATGCCATATACCTAAGTAGTATGAAGATTTATTGGGATTTGTGAGCTATTTATTGATCGAATAATATAAAGAAGGAAATTGCACAATTTGTTAAGCAATGTTTGACATATCAGCAACTCAAGGTAAAACATTAGAGACCATCTGAATTGTTGAAATCTTTATTGATTCTAGAATAAAAATAAGAACATATAGCCATAAACTTTGTTGTGGGTTACCAAACATATAAAAGGGCTTTGATGCCATTTGGGTGGTTATTGACAAGTTGACAAAGGTAGTACATTTTATTTCTATGCAAGTTACTTACACCATTGATAGATGTGCACAATTTGTGTTGATGACATTGTAAGACTATATAGAGTTCTTATTTTTGTTCTCTCAGATGAAGATCCAAGTTCACATCAATATTTTAGAGGAGTTTGCACAGAGCCATAGATCTGAAATTAAACTTAAAATAGTAGTTTTCACTGGCAATTTGATGGAAAATCTAAAATAATCATTCAAATTCTTGAGGATATGTTAAGAGCTTATGTAATGGATTTCAAGGGTAGTTGAGATAAACACTTATTACTTGTAGAGTTTGCATACGATAATAATTACCAATCTATCATTGGTATGGCTTTTTATGAAGCTTTTTATAGAAGAAAATGTAAATCTCCAGTACATTAGGATAAAGCCATTAGAAAGAAAATTGATAAGACCAAAAATAGTTCAACAAACATGCAAAACAGTTGAAAGGATAAAAGAAAGAATGAGAATAGCTCAATGTAAAAGAAAAGAGTTATGCAAACAATCGAAGAAAAAGCTTAGAATTCATTACAGGTGACAAGGTATTTTTAAAAGTTGCTCCAATAAAAGGGGTTATGAGATTTGGTAAAAAAGAAAAGTTAAATCCAAAATTTATTAGTCCTTTTAAGATATTTGAAAAAATAAGATATATGACTTATAAACTGGCTCTTCCTCCATCATTATCTAAAGTTCATGATGTGTTTTGTGTATCTATACTATGCAAATATGTTTCTGATTTAATACATGTATTGAGTTATGAACTGCTCTAGTTTAAAGATGATTAACCTACAAGGAGACATCTATTCAAGTTCTAAACTGTAAAGAGCAAGTATTACCTACTAGTAAGATTTCTTTTGTGAAAGTTTTATAGCAAAATCACTCAATAGAGGAAGCAACTTGGAGCAAGAAGAGAAAATATTGGAGAAATATCCTCAATTGTTAGATGTATGAGGTATGTATAAATTTTGAGAAAATATTGGAGAAATATCCTCAATTGTTAGATGCAAGAGTAAGAAACAAAAATAGAAAAAATACAAAAGAGAAATAGTAAATATTTTTTGTTTGTTTTATATTAAATTTTAGATAAATGATTTGCTATTAGTAATAAATAATTTTATTATTTAAATTTTATAAAATATAATGATTGAATCTTATAATGAAATTATGATATAAGAGTCAAATTTTTATGATTAAGAAATCAAAAAAAATTTATTTGGAGAGAGATTGTAAGGGAAAAATAAAATTTATGTAAAGATAATATTATAATAATAACTCAATTCATGAATTTTATAAAATTGTGTGCTTAAATTTGCCAAAACTATTTTAAATGAATAGATTAGATATTTTTATGGTTATTATGAATTTTTTTAAATAAAAATTATTATATTTTTAATTTTTAATGATTTTTTGAATCTAACTTTAGGACGTAGAAAATTGCTCATTTTTATAAAATAACTAAATAATAAAATTATTTTAGTTAACCACAATATTTTAAAAAATTATAAAATTTAATATATTAATTTTTAATTTTGTTTAGTTTATCATATAAAATTTTAGAAAAAAAAAATTCTATCTCTATGATTGGTTATAAAATTTTTAATAAAAATAATTCATTGTCAATTTCTGTTTGACAGAATTTAATATTTTAAAAATAAAATTTATTTTGAATAGTTAAAGTATGAATTTAAACTCAAAAATTGTAATTACTAACTGTCTGTATGTCTTTAATAGCTTTTTAAATTTGTGATATTTGAGAATATATTGTATTTTCTAAAAATTAATGATTAACGATTACTCAACATATGGTATAATACTGTCAAAATAAGTGATTAAATTTAAACTATAAAAAAACTTAGTTTTATGAAAAATTTGAGATTTAATGAGATTACATATGCTCTGTAAAAATATATAAAAATCTTATAAATGCTAATTTTCTTTTATTATAAGTCAAAGTACTTAAATTAACTTTGATTATGATTGTTAAGAGGTAAGTATATTAAAATTTTTAAAAAAGAATCACAATAAATGTATATATATGTTTGAATGTATTTTCAAGAATATTTTTTAATTATAAATTTTTATGAAAGTATTTTTTTGATATCATTATATATTTATGCGATTGTTTATAATTATATATATTATTATAATTGTAATTATTGATAATTATATTATTATGATTATTTTTATGTCACGTGCATTGGTATTTAAGTATGAATATGTGTATTGTATTTAAATTAATGAAAAAGTAATTCTATAAGAAAAATACTAAGAAAGTTATGTTTTATGTGCTAGAATATTAAGTTTTATTATTTTTTTAGTAGACAATTATAAGTTATATGGAACATTTATTGTTTAGTATGATCATTTCTCCAAGTTTGACATTATTATTTATTCATCGTTTTGTATGATATGGGAAAAACTTTTGGAGTACTTTTGGGTATAGTGATCTTTATATTCATGTGAATAAATATTTGTAATTGTGGGAGGACTCGCCGATGATTAGGAAGGTATGGCTCTTACCTTCTAATATAAGTGTTTTTTTAAAAGAAAATTATATTCCTCACTTGCATTTATCCCATATCAGTATGTCATCGACGCATGATATTAGTTCATTAAGTAATAAGTAATATGTAAAATTCTACTAAGAGGTAATTGAAGGAAGATATTTTTAAAAGATTTTGAAAAAATTTTATATAGTATTTAAGTGTTACGAAAAATTTGAAATGAATATAATTTCATTTTATACCTATATTATGTACATGCATTGTATTTAGTTGCATTGTATATAAATATGTATGTATTTTGTGAATACGAAAAACTAGTATACTTATTAAATTTAAAACTCACTATAATTTATTATAATTTTAGATAATTAAACTAGTATACTTATTAAACTTAGAACTTACTATAATTTATTATAATTTTAGATGATTGAAAGATTGTACATTTAAAAGATGGATTTGACCAATCTTTTATTATCACTTAGTTTCCTAGGTATTAGGATTTTTGAGAATTTTATTTTGTTTCTTTATTTTTATTTTAAGATTTATTTTAGAGACTATTAGTTATTCATAAATATTTTTATGAATTTTTTTAATAAATTATAAGAAATTTTCATAGTTAGATGATTTTTATAAATGTTTTAATATTATTTGACATTTTAGAATTTGGAGCGTTAGATATATAATCTTAGTAAAGGAAAATAGTAGGGTGAGAAATTAATTCTTCAATAATTGTTAAAAATTGTAGATGTTGATTTAGTATTTGAGCAGGATGATGATACTAATCAATATGTTATTGATTATGTTGATTTTGATTATGTTATTGATTTGGATAAACATAGATCTAGCACTAGATACTTGTTTACTTTTGAAAAAGCACTGGTGAGTTAGAAGTGTACTTTGTAGTCTACTATTGCTTTTGTCTGCAAGGATTACTAGAACAGTTGGATATTGTTCAAAAGAATGTTACTACTCATTTTGATAATCAGAGTGTTATTCGTTTAGCAAAGAATTCATATACCATGTTTGTATGAAGCATATTGATGTTCAATATCACTTGATTTGCGAGATTATTGATAAAGGGAGGATTTTGAATAATAAGATTAAGACTATTGAAAATCCTTCAGATATGTTGACTAAGGTGGTGACAATAATTAAATTCAATCATTCTTTGGACTTATTTGATATCCTGAATGTTTGATTGTGCCACTTGATGCATTCGAAGGAGTTGATAATTTTGACGAAGTACTTGAGATAAAGTTTGGCTAACTAGCCAAAGTGGAGATTTGTTGGTATTTACTCGTTAGCCAAAAGTTAAAAAGTCCCCCACTGGAAAATTTTGGTTTAAAGGTGGGGTTTACAAACGAAAGCCCATGTTTTATAATAATTTAACGATAATATCACTTGAAGCTTTACAAATATTCTCATTTCAGTACTTTAGGTTTAATTTCATTTACGACATCATCGTTTAAAATTTTCTCAACATTTTCTTTGTCTTTGGATGTTGCAAATTATTGCAAATTTATAAAGTACTTTATTTAGAATATAGTCAAAGTTTCAGCGGCACCCCAGGATGTATACATTTATACTAAACCTCATTAATTTTGCGTTCTCTTTATATTATTGCATTTATTGTTTTCTATTTTATAGTATTATATTTCAATAGTTATAGCAATTGTATGTTGATAAAATAAAGAAGCTTTCACAGCACAATGAATATGCTAAAGTTTACTATCTGTGAAAATCGAATTGAGCCAAACAAATTTTTGGAACATGTCTATTCAGTCTAAATTAGAATTGTGAAAATTTTAGTTTATAAAATAAAACTTTTAAGCTTAGAATTTAATCTTATATGTAACAACTAATAATAAATGGTATAATCCATTACATGTGTTGCATGTGGTATTAATTAACTTTAAAAGTTACATCATATTTTCAATCAGATCGACATTGTTTTACAGAAAATTAATTTGGATCGAAGTGTGCAATCCTCAACTATAAGAGCCGATTGGTATATTTTAAAATTAATAACAGGATTGATCATCAGCTTTTTGCCCTAGATATAGATATAATGAATTGTGGTACATTATTACCCTATTTGTTCTAACTCCCCACTTATTAATACACCTCACAAATAAATTTAAGGTTACATATTTTATAAATGAACACCATCCAATCCTAAAATTACCCTTACATTATTTTAAAATATTATAATACATTCATTCACATCTCTCTCTATATAACATTCCTAGTTGTTGGTCTCTAATGTTGATTAGAGGGAACTACCCGAGTGAGAATGAGGATGAAACTAGTGGTAGAAACAATAGGATAATTTTTTATCTATTATCTTTGTGACGAGTTTTAAAAATATGTAATTTTTTTTCTCATCTATGAATCATTAACGTTCACCATTTTTTGGTGGCTTGAGAACTTGTATAGTTAAAAAATTTAATCTTAGGAATCTCACTCATCTAAATTTTGTATATAAAAAAAATTCGAAGAAATTTTAGGCTGAAAAGATTTTTTTTTTTTTTTATTTTTGTTGAGGAAAGATTATCAAAAATTTTACAATAAAAAAATTTTAGTGAAATAAAAATAGAATATATTTTAATTTTAATTTAATAAAAAATTTTAATTTGAAAATAAATTTTAGTTTTTTTAAGATATAAAAAGTATTAGATTAATATTTTTATCATTTTTGTGACGAATAAATTGTCATTATATAAAATTTAATAAATGGGTGATACTACAGGAAAAAAAATGGTGGGGTAACGGGTTGCCAGCATCACCCACCTATACTGTACAACCAAAAGGCAATAATACGAAAAAAATAAATATGGATTACAAGTAAGAAGACAGATATAGAAATACACGGCAGAGAGAAGAAATAAATTTATTGGAGCTATTTCAATTAACAAGGATGGAAAAAGTTGATGATATTCAGTATCTCAGCTTTCATTTTAGTTTGAATTTTTCACTATTTTCTAAAGTCACTGACATTATCTTGTTTGATTGCAAGCAGCAAAAAATTGCAAACATAGAGCACAAGCAACAATAAAATAAGTCATACTCATGTGCCCACTGCATACTTCAATTTAATTATAACATGACGAAATACTGGCGAGGAGACAATTAAATTCAACCTGGAATCAAAATCCTCTTCTAGATTGCAGAAAATGAAGCAATTCTAACTTTTGAGTCATTAAAATTTGGTCCATTGTATCATTTAATCTTATTAGTTCTAAAAGCATTAAAAAAACATCCTCATTCGCTAATTTTTATCAATTTTTTGGATAAATTTTTTTTTAAAAAAAAAAATTGAATTTATAAGCACATTATATTACCTTTAACTTTATCTAAACAAATGCTGAAGTGTTTTTGTATATTTTTTAAATAACTAAGTAATATAATAGGTCAAATTTTAGGACTCAACTGTCACTTACCCATTGTTCTAACAATTATTGGGATCCGAAAAGTACTCAAGTCATCTCGGATTAATCATAAATATATTTATGAAAAGGAATTGATGTATAAGTATAGTGGTTGTTTCATTAGCATAAAACTTACTATCAACTAACATTTGATTCATCTCATATACTATATAATACAAACATTAGCTAGAATTTTACTGAGAACTTTTTGAGTGAGATTAATATGCACACTTTCTATATACGACTTGATATTATCTAATGTACATTCTTATAGTCAAATTTTGCATAAAATATTTTGCACTAATTCGAGGTGCATTGGACTCTAATGTAACAATTGGCAGTCAATAAATTATATCACACAAACTTATATTATCAAAATTTTAAAAGATTTTATCATCATCAAATTTTGTCTCCACGATCATTTCTTAGACTAGAAATTTTCATGGATCATGCTCACTCTGACTTCTAAAGAGTGATTGATGATTAGGTCGTTTGCTTGAGCCAACACCACCTCCGGAACCTTTCCTTTTAGTAGCGGACAGCATTCGGACCTATTTGATTTAAGTTGAATTAAAAAATAAACTGAATATTTTAATTTTAAAAAAATTAAATAAAATAAAAATAGTATAAAGTACAACAAAAATTGAATTGAATGGTCTGACGTTAGGTTTTTTTTTAGTTCTAGCTTATGTCAAAACATAAAATTTTTGGTCTGAATAGTTTTAAAATATAATAAATAGCAGTATTTCTAATACAATATAACACTACTTAAAATATTACATTCAATGATACTGATCTCGTGTCAGTACTGATAGTTGTTCAAAGTCCAATCAATGAGCATACCAGAGATACGTAACCCTAAGGGGTAGTGCTAGACATTATTGTCATGATGGCATCAAGCCCTTATTAACTCTATTGTATCAGAACTTGATATTACAAAATTGGAGTTAGTCACTTCTAACTCAAGTGTACATTCTGCAATATTAGTGTTCATAATGATATATCGCCTCCCACCAAAGTGAGAATGGGCCCGTTTGTCTTTCCCAACCTCATAAAGACATTAAACAATGTTTTCATTGACCTTATAAAACTCATTCATGTAATAGGGGAACCGTGTAAGCCTTTGATGATTGTTCAAAGAGATCACCGACATCTACATCTTTGAACTTGACTTACAGGTTTTGCTTTAGATGAAAAATACAAACACCATATGGGAATACTTCAGTAACTTGTTTCTTAGTACTTGAATGGTGATCAGAAATTATGACCAAATTCAGAATAAAGTCAATCGGTTCCCATAACTTATTGAAAAACTATTCCCACGATATATCATTTTTACTGTCACCAATACCAAATGCAACTGGATATACATGATTGTTATCACCCTTAAATGCAATAACGAGCATAGTTAATAAAAATCGTATCTTAAAAAATGCATCATCAATCACATGCTTTATCAAGGAAGTGAATCCTCTTAAACAACTTTCGAGTACTATGAAAAAAACACATGAAGTGATTTTTGGCATCTGCTTCGATGAGTGTGCGGGATCCGTGATTGTTTTGCCAAGCATCAGCATATATGATGGAAGTAACTTAAATGAATTTGCAGGGGTACATCTAAAGCTATTCATTGCATATTTTCTACCACTCCATGCTTTATGGTAACTTATATCATAACCAAACTACTTTTGAAAATCTGTTATATATCAGCAAGTATGTACGAGAATGAAGCACCATCACCCTCGAATTGAGTATTTTGTCCAATGAGTTTGAAGGATGCGTTACGTCGATCTCTTTCGCAGGCATCAAACGATCATGTATGAATATTGTGGTAATATCTAATTTGGAACAAATTGGAAAGATTTAACTTGGTAGCATGAAGACGCAGTTGCATCTGTTATCAATACACGCTACAAGATATATATTCGTACTTGACTTTAGTGTTTAAAATTGGAAGTTTTTCTTACAGCAAATCCCTTAGCCTTAGCTGCAAATCCTACTCAATTTATAAATTTCTTTGACCACAAACCCATCATTATCACCAACTTCAGCCTCAACCGCATCCGATCTTATAATTATAATACTCATTGTGTTACTTCTTACAATCAAACTAACTCTAGCCATAAATTCTCTGTTGAATGATGGCTCACGTACATTCAGAAAATTAATATTCGTTGCTTGTGTTTCATTAATTGGTGCTGATCCATTAAGATAATCATTGATATTAACTTTAACCTTAATTAGCTCCTGTTCATTATAGGCTGTGTATAGAAGAAAAATTCATCGAGTATCTCGACTCTGACAATAATATTATTAGGACTTAAACTCTCATGCCCTTCAAAATCGAGTTGTTCATCTTCATGTGGATAGAATGCTGAACAAAGTTTGGGTAAATGTAACTCTCTTCCCAAGGAGCAGTCGTTGGAGCTTGGTTCATTTCTACAATAGGAACATCGGGTACAACCGTGCTTGTTTTTAGTTCAAGAAAAATTCTATAAAATTCCTACGTTAAAACCCTAAAACACTTGAGGGGGTAAAAAAATCTTTTATGTAAAAAATTAAAATTTAAAAATTAAATATATTAAAATTTGTTACGCACTCAATGAATTAAAAACAAAAAATTTTTAACTAATTAATTAAATTCTACCGTAAATAAATACAATAACAAATTCAATTGATAATTATATAAAGTAATAAAAGTAAGTTAAATACAAAGATTTGTTGACGAAAAAAAACTTTGTGAAAAACTATTTATAAGATGAAAATTTTTTAAGTTATTCAAGAACTATAATAAATTTTATTAGTAAAAAAAAACTTATAATAAATAATTTTTCTTATAACAATTCCTATAATTTTAATATACAAAACTTTAAAAGTTTTACTGCTACGAAATTATGAATGATTCATTTTAAAATTAGAATTTCAACTACTAATACTTTGTAGAATTTTAAAAATTTGCAATTGAGTTTTAGAAAAAGTTTTGGTGATTATAGACCTTAAGAGTAAACAATTACAAATCCTTAAGATTAAGCCAAGATTTGTGATATGTTTAAAGATAAATTAGTTGGAATGTTATAGAAAACTCATGGTAAAAGATCTTTGATCAAGGAAACTAGAAAACAAAAAATAGTCATCACCAAATCCTAAACACACGACTTGGGTATTTATGTTTTTGTAGAGGCGCTCGAGTTCAGGTTAGGTGAAGGTGAAGCAAGCATCCTAGGTAACTTGGTCGTTTGAGCACTAGTCATGCAAAAGTCAAGCGTTGACATTTTGGAAGGCGGCCATTTGAACACCAACCAAGCGAAAGTCAGGCGTTGGAAATTACTTGAGTGCTGGTCGAGCACTAATTAAGCACTAAACTTCTGAAACTCTATGAACATATACTCAAGCATCAATCAAGTCTCGAACAAGCTCACTTCTTTTGAAAAACATTAGACACACACTTTTGTTTGTAAAAGCACTCCAATTGTAATACATTTATTAATATAAGAAATACAATTATGTATAAAAAAATTATTGAATGAATTACTTTATCTAATTTGAATTGTTCAGTAAATCAATAAAAGAAATTATTTCAAACATTATATAAAATCTCATAGAAGTCTAATAAAAATAAATCAATAACAAAATGAATTTGACCGATTGACATAGTTTCTTATAGAAACCTCTACTTAGAAGTCAATATTAGTATTTTGAATAATTTTTATTAAGTTTAAGAGTAAAAAAAACACAGTATCTTTTTATATATAATTATTTGAAAACAGGATTGTTTTTAATTTTCAATTATCTCATTGTAGATGATAGATTTTTAATTAATACAATGTTAGGAATACAAATTCTTTTATGATATTGAAATAATCAAATCACCTTTGATTGCTCTAATTGTATTTTTTTTAATGAAGAATATCTTAATTAGAGTTAGACAGCGGATCATCTACACAGTTTTTGTTAATCTAAACAAAATTTAGCAAATTTAGGGCAATTTTTTTGTGGCCTTTATAAAGGTATTTTTGGCATTAGGATACATAAGAAAGTGGGGTGATGGGTGGGGATTTTTTTTTTCAGTCTTAAAGATGGGCTACTAAGCCCAAACAAAGAGTCCATTGGCAGAAGATATTTGTTCACCAAACCAAAAGTGAAAAACGAATCGACTTCCGACCCTTGGGTATAAACAATGTAAAACCTCTTGCAATAATCCGAAGTGAAAACAAAATAATTTAAAAAATACTGATAGAATTTGCCCATTAATCATATTTGTGGGTGGTAGATGAACCAGATTTTGTATATCCCATTCAAGCTTTGATATTTTAGAGCTGGGTTTGTCTCTCGTTCTACCAATGGAATCAGTATTGTCGGCGAATGATAAGCAGAGCATGGTCTCTTCTTTTCTCGAGATCGCCGTTGGCCAAACCGCTGAGACCGCTATTCAATTTTTGCAGGTTTCTCTCTCTCTCTCTCTTTCTCTCTCGTTTTTTTTTTTTTGCTTGAACGTCTATGCTTGCGTTGCCGATGAAAGTTTCATTTTTTTTCCTATTTAGTGAGTTTTAAGTCGGCTACATTTCCAGTAGCGGGGTTGTAAAATTCTAATGTTTTATTAGATTGGATTTTGGTTTATTTTGACGTTTCACCTTCTATCTGCATTCTATATTATAACTGATTATGTAGTTGGTCGATGGTGTCTTGCGATTTAGCGATTTTTATTGCCAAAACTGGAGGAATTCATGTTATGACATTGGTGAAGTGGGTTTCTGGTTGTTTGCAAGTTTTTTAGGGTTGGATTAGGAGAGGTTTACATTCTGTCAGCTCACTCATTTTTTTAGGCCTTAAATAAGATCGACATTGATATTTTTGCTAATAGGGATTTCAAAGAAAAAGTTGTTCTATACTTAAAAGAGTGACAATCTGTTTTGATTGTGACTATATTGATACCATTGATTGGAAAATTTTAATTTGATTTTTATGGAAATGTGTTCATATATTTTAAGTAATGTTTTGTTTTAGATAATATTTGTTTTCAGTTATTTTGAACCATATTAATGTAATGTATTGGGTGAGGTTTCCGTTGTTGTGTTTCTTAACTCAATGGTTTTATTATGGAGAACAGGCCACAAGTTGGAAGCTTGATGAAGCTATTCAGCTGTTCTATGTGGGTAATGAAGGTGGAGGAATTGCATCGGCTTCACACTCTTCACCTGAAAAAAACCCAGAACCAAGGGCCGACCAGAATTTAGGGTATGTTAGAATGTCTACAGATATATAGTTTGTTGGTATTTAATTTTATTGCTGCAGTCTTTGACGTAAGCTTCTTATGTTATCCCAGAACTACTGGACAGGAGGTAGGAGATGAAGTTCGTCCTCCTCTGCCTGTTGTAAGGGATACTCTTTATGACAACCCAATATTTTTTGGGTATGCTTTCTTTGTCAGTTTTTCATTTTTATCTTTAGTGAAAGGGAGTTATATGATTTAATGGCATCTTTCTGTCACCATAATTGATGTATAACAAAAAATGCTATTTGGCTCTTTAATCTCATTTGTTTATTCCTTTTATGGGGCAATCTGCTATTTGTTTGTGTTGTATTTTATTAATTTTTATAATGTGGTGATTTTTTTATCTTCATTTAGAGGGTCACGAGCAGGATATCCCCAACATGAACCAAGTTCATTGATAGCATTCCGGAATTTTGATGAGGAAATGAAACGTTCTGGGGTTTGGGAATCTGACCAAGGTGCTGCATCTGCTGCAGAAACTTCACGAGATAATCTTGCTTCTTTATACCGTCCTCCATTTCATCTGATGTTCAATGGCTCATTTGAAAAGGTATCTGTGAACCTCTTATTAAGTTTCCTACCATATTATTTATTCACATAAACCTATCCTTCTTTTTCAAAAAAGAAATTATGAGTTACTTCATTGAATTTGTTGGGAAGATTACAACCATGTAGTGGACCTGGTGTACATGTGTTACAATCAGTTATATTGATCAAAACCGCTAATTGTTGGAAAGATTACAACCGTGTAGTGGACCTGGTGTCCATGTGTTACAATCAGTTATATTGATCAAAACCGCTAGTTGTATTTTGGTAAGAAGTATTAGTGGCTAGTTTTGTTAAAATATATAGGATTTTAAAGATGTGTGGCAAGACATGCTTTATCTAATGGACTGATACCGGTACATAGGTTTTTATTTTTATTTTTATTTTTTTGCAGAAATATTATTAGATTTCTATTAACTGGGGTAATGTCGAAGGTTCTGAGAAATCTTTCCAGAAATTGCTTATAATGATTTTTCATTTCCATATTTTAAGAGAAAAATGGAGAAGAGTTAGAATTTTCACCCTTTTCTCTTTATTATGCTAGATGTTGATGGACATGCAATGCATAGTCTGGCCCTCATCCCACTCTTCTCCCATGCAGTGTGTTGAACCTTTTTTTGCATCAGTTTTGACATGCTTGTTATTCGTTATGTACCTAGATGACAAAAAACTGATCAGTGGAGTTGGGTTACTACTTTTCATGGAACAGCATTGGAAAAGCTCACTTTTTTGGCCCCCTTTTTCAACCATCACTAAAAGTACTCGTGATACACATGCTAACTTATTTGGAATTTTAGGAATTTCAAACTGCTAATATTCTCTGGACACAAAAATTTATGATTCATCTGGCTATTTCAGTTAACCTTGGGCTGCTTGAGGGAGCCTTGTGGGAATATCCCAACTGCAGTGGATACTTCCTAATTGGTCTCTTATTGAGTTTTGTAGGTTATTTGAACCCCATGGCTTGAAATCCGATTATTTCTTATTCATGGTGGAAAAGTTTTCACCACTTTTGTTCCTGGTTGGAACAACAACAAATTTGAGGTTTTATCTTTATATTTTTTCCAGAAAGTGGAAAAATAATGGATTTAATCCTCTGATATACAGAAGCATCAAAAACTCTATGTTCAATCTTAATTTGTCTGATTGCTTGATGTTGTAATGTTGCATTTGTCTAGCTGTTTGATTTTTCAAAATGTTAATTTAAGCCTTATATTTGTTAATCCAGGCAAAAGATGCTGCTTCTGTTCAGGACAAATGGCTCCTTGTTAATTTGCAATCTACAAAGGAGTTTAGTTCTCATATGGTAATGCTTGCTCTCTCTTGGCTTCCTTGAGTCAATCTTTCTTTCTTCTTTATCTTTTCTTTTATTTTTTTAATGCTAAAAGTACTAATTCGTGTTACATATATTGCTGTCTGAAGCTTAATAGGGATACCTGGGCAAACGAAGCTGTTTCCCAAACTATAAGTACTAACTTTATCTTCTGGCAGGTTAGTATGTGTTTTCGTAGTCTTTTATTTCTTTAAGTGCACTTCTGTCCTTTTGTGAATTGGGTTCGTTTGACAGTGTGCTACAAATTCTGTAATGCTATGTATTATAGAGTCTCAACCACCCTTTGATGTTAACTGATGACTAGTTTTATATGCATTCTGTAGCCTCACTTTCCTATGTTCTGGCTAATATGTTCATGTCCCTGTAAATAACATATTGGAATCCATGGCATCATTGGACAAGAAATCTCCTTTGGAAGCAAAATGTGAACAGTGGCCCACTTAACGGCAAAGAAGAATTTCCGGTGTGACAACAGTGTCCATTGTTCAGTTTTTAATCCTTAGATTTTTAGTCTTTAGCGTTATATGGCAAAAAATTATTATCATTCTTTCCCAATGAACCGTAGTTCAGTCATAATTGGAGTCTAAGTTGAGGTATTTGACCTCTTTCAGTAAAAACTTAGTCTAAGTTGAGGTATTTGACCTCTTTCAGTAAAAACTTTTGGAATTTTTTTATCCAAAATTTCTATTTGTTTGTTCGACATTTCAAATTTTATGTTAGGCATTCCAAGTTTTGTGTTAAGAGTTTTAAGTTAAGATTTCATCTTTATTATTGATGGTTGTAACCCCCAAGATTTTTCTTTTCTAGTTTAGAAATAGGCCTTAATGGTTTCTGGAATTCATTGTTGAGGTCAAAGTTATTTTTGAACTGTTGGAGAAGAGTGTACGATTGTGATTCTTCCACTATTCTTAAGTTTATTTGATTTTTATTTTGTTCTTTTTGCCCTGATTTTTTTTCTTTCCCAGATTTGCCTCTGTTATCCTTAAAGTTTAACACTAATATACCTAATTTATATGTCATTCAATTGAAGCCCTGAAATTCAAAAGCACACCTGTCCAGTTCACATCCCTGTGCATGGCCAAGTGACACACTACATGGTTCTTCATTTCCATTTGTTCAGTATGACACATAAATTAGCGTTTTCTGAAATCCTAACTGATTTACTAATCATAAATTTCTTTCAATTGCACATCTAAATGTCTATAAACCTAGAAGTCATTGTTTGTCAATGTTATGACAAGTTAACAAAAATCAATAAACCTAAAAATGATTTCCTAATATACCTGGTCATTGTGGTTTTAGTATTGTTGCTTGGATGTGAATTCCATATTAATAATTTTTCTTCATGCAACTGATTTTTGTTGTTGGCTCTAGGTGTATGATGATACAAGTGAGGGCAGGAAAGTTTGCACCTATTACGATTTGGGTTCTATTCCTGTAGTGCTTGTCATTGACCCAATTACAGGTCAAAAAATGCGGTCATGGTGTGGAATGGTTCAACCAGAGAGTCTGCTAGAGGTACTTATCAGTCATTTATATTATTGTATTTTTATAGTAAATTAAAATTTGTTGGGTTCATGGGGTTAACTAACGTTTAGTTTATTAATGTTGATCTCAATGATGCCTTTTAAAACATTGCCTTGTTGATCGTAGAATACGTGTGTATTTTTTAGGATCTAGTACCATATATGGATGGTGGCCCAAGGGTTCAACATTCAACTTTGTCCCATAAACGCCCCAGAGGAGGAAGTTCCATGACTCCTCAACAAAAAATTAAAGGTAAATTGTGATCAACTATTATATTACTGTGCATAATATCAACCGGTGAAAGGTCAGTTTGTTCCAGCATTATAATTTCACTGTCAAAAGTAGCAGTTTTCAGTTATTGTATCAACTTACTATGCAAAGCCTGCTATGTAGTTTTTGATTAGTATTGCTCAAGGAAAATTATTAATTTAACATCTGGTGTATCTTATGTGAGACATTATGCTGGAAATGGTGAAGTTTGTAGAATCTGATGGTTTGACTTATAACCATCTGGTCTTTGCTGTCAGGACAAAAATAGGTTCTAGATAAATTTTGATCTCATTGGATTTGCATAGTTTACCAATGCTTTCTTGTATTATATTTGGCAACATAAATTTGAGTTTACTTGCCCTAGTGTCCCCAGATAAAACCATCGATGTTGAGAATGAGGAATTGCAGAAGGCTTTGGCAGCTTCCATAGAAAACATTAAGGACTCAATTGGTGTGACTCCCCGTGAGACAGATATAACCAGTAGTGACAAGGAGGAAACATGCACCCCTCAGAAGTCTGCATATCCACCTCTTCCTGAAGAAGAACCCAAGGGTGACAGGAAACTCCTTTGCAGGGTTGGAGTCCGTCTCCCTGACGGTCGCAGGTTTCAGAGAAATTTCTTGCGTACAGATCCTATAAAGGTTGGAATATTTTTCAAATTTTTGGTTTTGTGGAATTTGTTTTCATTTGGACATGCATCTCCTTGACATCTAATGCTCAATAATGTTATGAATGTTGCATATTAAATATATGGTTGATGATCTCTTTCCTTGAGGTTTCAGTCATGCTTTTTGCATATTAAGTATGCTTATATTACAGTTCACAAAGCAGCTCCTTGTAGGGGAAGGACATTATGGGCTACCACTGGGAGGCTGGACAAATGGGTGGATTAGAGGTCTAGTCTCTTGTTTGGTTCTGACTGCCAATTGACCTTGGAATAC
Organism: Swietenia macrophylla; assembly: GCA_032401905.1. Lineage (NCBI taxonomy): Eukaryota > Viridiplantae > Streptophyta > Magnoliopsida > Sapindales > Meliaceae > Swietenia > Swietenia macrophylla. The sequence continues at coordinate 6,135,547 of CP135584.1, read as the reverse complement.
CTGTCCATGGATGAGATTTTGTTCCTAGTTCAAGGGAGAGAATCCTAATTTAGTGCAAATTGATACTACACCAAACAAAAGCTACTATATGCTATTTTAGGTCCAATCCACTCCCAAACATTATTCTGGCCTTGTTTTACGCCCCAAATGTACTTGTCAGTTAAAGGACAAGTCATGACGAGTCATTTACTCCCCATTGTTTGGTTTATTGACACTTAGACCACCTTTGTCAAACTAATTGTGAATCGTATTCCTTCCAATTAGTTTCTGCTGTTTCTTTTGCAGATCCACATTGTTCGTTCCATTGATGAAACATATTTTATTAAATGTTACTTGAGTGTGTCAATCCATCACAAAAGTTTGACAAGATCATCACACAATTTTGAATCACACTTCATAAATTGTTTTAAAAATATACTATTGTAGTAAGATTTATATATTTATTTTTAATTACATGACTTTTGAACTTTGATTTTTATGCTGTCACACCGAAAAATGTTTGTTGTAGGGATAAATTCCTGATTTCAGTTTCTCTCCGTTGTTTCTTTGGCATATTTTGTTCTGACTTGGAATTGACTAGCTATTCATATTAGCCAGCTGATATTTTGCAATTAGTATCCAAGTGGAAGGCTGGTTTGGCTTGTAAGTTTGAAATAGTCTTTTGTTATTTGATTTTCTTGTTCAGCTGCTATGGTCTTTCTGCTACTCTCAGCTAGAGGGAGCCAAGGCAAAGCCATTTCGCCTGACACACGCAATCCCAGGGGCTTCCAAGTCTCTGGATTATGATAGTAAATTGACCTTTGGGGAGTCGGGGCTTGCCAACTCTATGATCTCAGTTACTTGGGAATGAAAAATGGTCTTGTTGGAAAGCATTTAACAAAGAAAATTTCTTCAACTGCTAAAATATTGGCCTAAGATTTGTTGATGTCTGTTGGTCATATGCCCTTTTGTGTTTCCGTTGTAAGTCAACCAGAAGTTTGGGTACTGGTTCAAATTTCCTTTATTTGTCATGTATATACGACATAATGTTTTGGACAAGAATTGCTACTTTATCCTATATCTAGTGTTAATTTACTTCTGCCGTCTTCTATTTATTTATTTGTTGACTGTTGTCCATCTCATAGACTTGTTTTGGATCGTGGTAATTCTGTCATGTTTTGAAGTGCGAGCGTGTGCGTGTGTGTGTGTGTGGTAATGGCAATTTTTAGTTGAATTTACGCTTTTTCTCATAATATTTAACATAAAAAAAGAGTTGTGGCTATTAATACCTCGATGCCAAAGAAAGTCTTAGTTTATTTTAGCATCATTTCTTAATAAAGGATTGGTCATGCATTCCATCTATACCCAGTATTTCCTATTACTCAGGAAACTTAACAAAATCACTCTTGGGAAATTTTGATGTCTATTTAGAAATGGCACAAAATGAACGTACTTACTCAGAAATAATGATGGCCTTTAGTATATGTTTGAAAAAAATAATAATAATTGATTGAAAGAAATGAAAATAAAAGTGCTGTAAAAATACGCAATCTAAATAATTACTGTAATATAAAAATGAATAATTTTTTTTAAAATAATTAAAATAATTTCAATTGAAATTTAAATCTCAATAATTTTTATTTAGTATTAGAAGTTATTATTTTTATTTTATCACTTCTATGAATTATTATTGATTTATTAAAATTTTAATTCTACTTTATGAAATTTTCTAATTTTTATGTTATTTTTAATAAATAAATGTGATATAATATGAATTATTAATTGAAGTACAAAATGTGATAATAATATCCAACAAGCCTTCTTGACTATGATGAATATGTACAGGAGGAATAAAACTGTTCGGAAGGAAGGTAAGGTTATAACCCGTGGAATAGAGATAAGTTTTGTAGATTAATAATTTTCTAAGTTTATATTTTAAGAATATAAATAACGTACCATCAGAGTAAATCATAAATGATGTATTAATTTTAATATTAATTATAAAAAAAAGAACTAATTTGTCATTTATTAAAACATCGTAATAATACGTAAATAATCGGAATGGTACTACATAAACACGAAAACCTGCACCAAATTATTTATTATGCAAGGAAAATCATGGACATCCCACCGCTAAATATCGTTACGTGGCAGATATAGAAAATCATGATTGAATATTGCTTACTATGATGATGATGATGATGATCAAAGCCAACGGAATAACAACATCACACGGACGGACAGATTACCGGGCAAAGTTACATATCATGTATAAGGGTGGTCAGCAAACCACTAGAATCGTCTACTGTAACACATTATCTAAAATTTATCAATATCTATATAGAAAATTATTATGTTTCCATAAAAATTAATTAATAAATAAATTCTTATAGTTATTTAAGCTGTTTTTAAGCATAAAAAAGAAAAAAAAATCATTTATCTAAGAAAATAAATATTATTATATGTAGTAAAATAAAAGTGATTCTAAAAATATGTGTATCAGTTAATATAGCTCTGACCTACTTCCAATCGTGCTCTTCTCTCTATTTTGCCACGAATACTCGTATTAAAATAGGGCATTCAAAATTATGTGGTTGCGATTGATAAAATCCTAATACGCGCAACAAATTTTGAACTATAAATATATTTATATTCCAATATATTACTTAATGTAATTCTAACAACTTAATTTCATTTCATTTTCGTAAACAAGGGGCTCAATTTTTCTTGGCTTTGAATGTATCAAGTGTTCCCGTTACTTATGTTTTGATATAAGACTCATTTTTTAGCAATAATTTATATTTCTTAATCTATTTTTTGTTAACAATTTTCTTATTTTAGGAGAATTCATGTCCTAAAGTTTAAGTAGGACCCTTGTAAAAATTACTTATTCAATATGAAATTCGACTTATACAAAAAAAAACAAAAAAAAGAGGAGTCTACCCATTGATGGAAATAGAATAAAAAAGAAAAATCTCTTTTTATGTTCAATCAAAACAAAAATTAGAAATTCCGCAATTCTATAGGTCCCATTATTAGAAAAAAAAAATAGGTTATTGTCTACTTTATATGAGAAGATTGAGATCGTTTGTAAAATAACATTACAAACTATTTACAATGTAATCTATGATAATAGATAATTTTAAAGGAAAAGATGTATATTAAGATCAAAGTTTATTAATCTTTAGAGTGGACAAATTATGTGAGAAAAATGATAACATCTATTGAGTTTATAAATATTTGGAGTATATAAATTATGTAAAAGAAATGATATTGCTATAATTAGGGTTTGGATGTGATAAAAAAATTACATAAAGTATGGTTGTAATAATTTTTTACATAGTAAATTTTTCACTTATCATTCTTAGCTTGGTTTTTCTTGAGTATATGAGTTTTTACTGTAAATATTTTTATTGTGTAATTAAATTTTTTCTCTATCTATATCTTTTACATAATAATTTTTTTTAATCATTCTTAGCGGTGGTTTTTCTCGAGTATAGGAATTTTTATTGTAAATATTTCTATTGTGTAATTGTATTCTCAATCTATATTTGTGTATATTACTTGTTTGATATATTTATTATAAGGAATCTTGAGTGTGACTTGAAATTCCTAGTAAGTGCTGAAATTCCTAGCAAGTGCTGAAATTTAATGTGGAAGACTTTGATAGAAGATTTTTTTTTTTTTTTTGTGATGTGGTTAAACAATTCATGGATATATTAGTCCAATGCAATTACACAAGATATTGAAGTGTAAGCCAACCTAACTTGTAAGCAATCAAGATACCTTAAAGAGGATTATATGGAATATGTTCTACAAGTAATTCTGAATTAATAATAAAGATACTAGTAACATTACTAGCAATGGATCTCTCTTCTTCATAAAGAAATGGTGATTTTCGTCTATGTAAATGAATAAACATTTTTATGGGATGTCATTAAATTGCCACGGAGGAGAAGGTGTTAATGCTAACCATCCACATTATTTACACGTATGGTTTGACAATAATGCAAGGTGTGTGTTAGAATTTATGTTGATTGTTGAAGATTCCCAAGAAAGCCAAATGTGAGAGTAGATAATTTTTAGTATGGTGTTTGATATATGCTAAAGAAAATTTTAAGATTTAATTGTAAGTGGTATTTATTTTGAATATAATAAAACATAGTGATTCTCTATGTTAAGAATCATGGCGCTACTAAAAATATTTGGAATAAGATAATTCTCTATTAGAAAGAATTCCAATATAAAATCATATGAAATCCAACTATAAGTAGAATGTTACTTCAAACTTTAAGGGTAATTTTATCTTCTTATACTTAAATTGCATTTTCATATATGTGCTTATTATATAATTAGTTGACTTATAATTGATGACATTATTTTATTTTATTTCATTTGAACAACTTAAATGTAGAAAATAAAAAGAATTAGAAGTTTTATGAAATTAAAAAATAGAGACTTGAGTGCAATTTGCCTTTATAATATCTTGTTCTCCTTTCATTCTTTCGTCTCTTTCACTTTCTTCTTTATTTTTCCTTATTCTCTTTATCATCAACTCATCGAAACTCATCAGACTTCTCTATTTTCTTTTCCATTTCTACTAAAACAAAATTTTCCCATGGCTCTCTCAATCCTCTAGCTCTTTTCTTTAAAGATTTTACTCTCTCTTTAAAAACTTCCATTTGGGATTGAAAGTTTAAATTGAGCAAGCTTAGGTCAACAATTCTTCATGTGTTTTCAGAATTTTCATTCAATTTTGATAAGGTTTTTAACTATTATAAAGTTTTAAATTTCAATTTATTTAGTTATTTTAGCTTGAATGTTAAAATAGATATTTAGGTATTATGATTTAGTTTTTGGGGTTGTGAACTTAATTTTGATGTTTTGAGATTGATTATAAGTTTTATGTGGATGAAAAAAATTTTGCCATGAGATTTTATTACATGAAAATCAGTTCAATGGCAAGAAATTTTGGTATTGAATTAGATTTAGGTCTTATCAATGTTGACTTAAATTGTAATTTAATAGATAGTTTAAGGCTTAATTTAAGTTTAAAATAATTGTATTTGAGGTTAAAAAATTAAGTTTAAAGTTTATATTCAAACTAATTTGATTTGGGTTGAATTTGGTGTTAATATAGAATAAAACTAATTTTTATTGATTTTAAGCCCCTTATAGTTTTTATAATTTTACAAAAAATAGAAGCACTTTTGAATAAAATTTATTAAAGATAAAGTTGTAGTAATCTTAAAAAAATTTTTAATGAGTATTTATAAAACCAATTTGGAGTCTAATTACTATATTAAAAGTACCCATTTCTCAATTTTTTTTTTAAGTTTTTAGTGTGCAAATCTTCATACCAATGTTGTGGCCCTAAGTTTGGGGCATTGCAATGCTGGAATTTCTATTTTTGAAAACTCATTTTTTATTATAGCACACCACATCACTAGCAACATAGAGTTGCGACATTAGGAATGTTGTTTTCTAATTTTATAAGTCATTTTATTGAAAAACTTAAAGAGTCTAATTTATTTCTAAAAAGAACATGTTTCAAAATTTCAACTCAGTTACTTTCAAAATTACTAAACTATCCTTAAAGGTTAATTTTGACTAAAAGCTTTACTAATTGTTATAGATTATTCAATATAGATTCGAGCCTTAATCTATAAGTCAACTTAGGGATTTATATTTATTACATTTATATATTTTATATTGAGAATAAATGAACATTTTATTAGAGTTTAACTTTTAATAAAAGTGCATATTATATTCTTTAGGCTTAATTAGTTTGAAAGGAGATTTAAGTCACTGTGAGAACAAATAGGAAAGCGTATACTCTCTCCTGAATGGTGAGTAGGCAAATTTTATTATTAACTTATTCAAAACTTATATTTAATTATTTTAAAAAATATTTTAGAATTGATAAAAATCTTAGGATACATGAACTGATTTAAATAATTATGTTAGCCTACAAATTTTGGATTATTGATTGCTTATACATATATGGCTTTGATTTATCTTAATGGACTTTGAGGTATTGATATTTATTTACATAATTTACTTATTGATTTTATATATTAATAATGAGGCTAGTGGACTGATATTACTGTAGTACTACAAGTCGATAAGTAGCCTATGGACAAATATTTATAAAGGTCACCTAAGTGATTGTGATTTTCAAGTATCCTATAACAAAACCTTAAAAGGTAGCTTAGAGGATTGGTCACTGAGTGAGACAAAAATTGTCAAGAAACCCATTAGTGATAGTGTTAGATAGGTTGATATTAGATTGATTTGAAAACAATTACGGTTACCACCACGTGACTCATCGGGCCAATACCGATGATTCGGGCAAATGATTTTATTAAAAATAATTTTTTATAAATTTATTTTCTAAATAAAACTTAAAATAATGTTTAAAAAATTTTTGTCAAAAATATATTTTCTATGATTGATGATTTTATTAAAAAGAAATCATTAGTGGTCTCAGGTGTTATTTTGGGACAGAGTAATATCTGAAAAAGAAAGTTAGTTTAGAATTATGTTACAAAAGAAACTTCAAAGGTCAAAATTCTATACAATATAAATTTGTCTCTTTATAAAAAGAACATGATTAAATAATTATAATATTCTATGATATTTTTCATAACCTCTATTTTTTATTAGTTCACTCATTGAATATTTTTAATACTGATCTCCCTTACCTTTTAGTCTTAGGTTAGACAGATGAGTAAGTTCATAGTAGTAACACTTTGGTTAGTTTTCTCTAAAGATATTACTACTTTAGTTAAAAAAATTTGACTCATTCCATGGTTATTATGGTTCACTAGCTAAATATTTTCATAATATATTTTGATATTTCAATGTTTATATTTTAAATGTTATTTAAATTTAGATTCTTGAAATTTTATAAGTACACATGTTCTATTTTAATTTAAAGTATGATTAACGTTTTGAATTTGAAAGAATATATTTGTATATGTTTATATGCTTATATTTACAAATTAGAATATTTAGTTTAACATTTAAGAATTTTGTGGACTCTTGTGAGACATTTTATAGTAATATGGCATAATTCAAAAATATGCGATGGTTGTCACATAGCAATTCTCCTTATCAGGATGGGACAATATGAGTATGGATCTTTTGAATTTTTAATACAAAATATCAAAGGGGATAAAGATAACATAGTTGTGTGGATGCAACAATGAGGGAGACGAAGACAACATGCTTATGTGTATGCAATCCAATTATTTCAATATAATTTTTTGTTCAAGTAAAAAAACTTGCAAAAATAGAGATTGTTAAGATATACGGTTCTTTTTTTCAATAAGTAGTTTTTTTATTTAAGAAAAATTCATATTTTAGGTAATAAGTAGTATCCTTGTAAGATGGAATTCAATTTGTACAAGAAAAATAAACATCATGTTCAAAATAAATAGATTATTGCTCATTATATTTAAAGACGTTGAAGGTTAGAATCACTTGAAAAATAAGATTACACACTATTCACAAAACAATATCTGATAATAAATAAAAACCATTTATAATATAATATCTAATAGTAAATAACTATTAGTTATTGTGAATCTCTAATAATAGTTAATTTTTAGTTATTGTGAATCTATGATAATATCTAATAATAAAATGTTTCTAATTATAGTAAATCTTTAATAATAGATAGTTTCTAGGTTTTGAGGGAAATGATTTATCAATCTTTGAAATAGATAAATTATATTTGAGATTTGTTGAGATTTAATTGTGATTAGAAATTGGATATCAAAAAAATTACTAGGAGTACAATTGTAATAATTTTTTATTGTCATACTTGATGACTGAATTTGTCACATAAATAATTAAAGTCCATCTCTATTATTTGTTCTTAAGGATATTGAGCGAGATCTAAAATCTCTAGTAGCTTAACTTATATGACTAGACAATTGAATGCCTTGACAATTGAATGCCAAATGCATATAGAAAGGGGTGAGTTATTTTTACTTGGCTTAGATGCCATATGTAGCATAAACATAACTAATTATATTATTACTTGCCTAGTGTCTTATTGTCAAATGTAGTTAGCTAATAAAAAATTCTAAAAATAATTCTATTTTAACCCCTCTTTATATTTATGATCAACTTTAAAAAATAAAACACATTATTCATATTCATATTATAAACAAGTTATCAATATCTCTCAAATTTCAATATTCACTCTTTTAATATTTTATACAATGGTACAAAGATTTCGACATTTCATTAGTAAATTTAAATAAGTGAGTTTTTATACTTTATTTTCTCACTAATTTTTAATTGATTTTAACATAAACATGGCTATAAAATTTATTGTGATTAATATTAAATTTTAATTTGAATTATGTATGACATTAATTTGTTAAAATTATGGATAAAATCCTAAAAATTCTAATGGTAAAATTTGAAATCTAATTGAAAATATGTTCAAAAATCTAAATTTTATACAATAAGAGACAGAAAATTTGAAATGTGAAGATTAACACGTGGGCACAACCATACGAATTCATCAATGGGTGCCTTTATGTCAACCATCAAAGGGCAAATTTAGAAAATTTTTTTAATTTTTTATATTATTTTAAATTAAATTAAATTTTTTAATTTTTATTTTAAAATTAAATTATATTTTTATATTTTTTTATTCTATGCATTTGTTTGGTTTGAAATGAAAATTTATTTTTTCTTATGAATTTTTTAATTTATTTTCAATGTCTAAAATATTACTTTTTTCTATTTAAAAATTGTTAATATTCAAGTATCTAAATTTAAAATTATTTTTGATACATTTCATATTTAAGATTGAGACTGTGCTAATAAGTGTTTATTAGGTAAAATCATAAGTTACATTATGAGACGATTCAAAAGAATATCATGGTAGAATGATTCAACTCTTATTTATTTTAAAAAATATCAAGTATCATGAATTATTAACCAAATTATATGATTTCACTAAAACTCCAACGGATTTAGTATTAAATTAAAAATGAGTTTCATACATGGTGAGATAGAGCCCATCATATATATGGATATTAGTGATAATAGTAATTAGACATCTTAGTTCGTTTTATATTGTTATGAGCATATAATTATTATTGATTTTAGGGTGTTTTGCACTCCTCATTTGCATGTTGTCAATTTAAAAGTTCATATCCAATCATTTATGTTTTTTTTTAAAAAGTAATTAATTTAAGTATAGTTAATATTGATTAAGAAACAAGATAATTCCTATGAAGTCTTTACTAATATATTATAAAGTTCTTAAAATTTATGAAAGTACCCACCATGTGGATACAATGAGAATTTCACAAATGAACTTTTTTTATAGTTAACCGTGTATCAAAAGCAAATGCGTTAATATTATTGACAATATAGTTAAAACCCCATGTAACAATTATTGCAATAAAGATACCAGTGCAACCACAAATATGAGTTATGAATTAAGTTGGAATAGCATATCTATGAGGTATTAAAAAAATATATTAGGATTATCAAGTTCTCACCATTTGTCATTAATTTCATCATTATTTGTTATTTGCTGTCGATTTTACCATCATTTATTTAACCATAAGATGCACCAAGTATAATAGCGTTAAAAAACTATTTTTAGTTTTGAACTTTAAAGTTTACAATAAACCAATTTGAAGCGAAATATATGATTGACAAATGTAAATAGCAAATTTGAGCAACTAACACAAATGTGAGTTTGAGCACTGTGGTTAACTTGAAATTTTCACTTGTAAAATTGCACGAGAAAAATAGTTGTTACTAAATATTGCATAAAAGTTATAAATCAACTAAACAAAAATTGACAATTAATAAAACAAATTTTTATGCATTTTAGAAAATTTATAATTAAAAGCATGCATTTATTTTAACTAATTTTTAATTATTTTTAATTTAATTAAAAAATAAAAATGCACCCAAAAAATTACTTAAATTTTGTTAATTATTATTATCTTTAACTAATTTCTAATTAATGTTAAATAAATAAAAAAGAAAATGCCTTAAAAAAGGTTGAATTTAGTTATTTACTATTATTTTAAAGTAATTTCTAATTAATTTTCAATCAATTTAAAAAAAGAAAATGCCTTAAAAAATTGATTGAATTTAGTTATTTATTAGTATCTTTAACTAATTTCTAATTAATTTTAAATAAATAAAAAGAAAACTATCTTAAAAAATTTGAATTTAGTTGTTTATTATTATTTTTAACTAATTTTTATTAATTTTTAATCAATTAAAAAAGGGGAAATGCCTTAAAAATGATTGCATTTAGTTATTTATTATTTTTCAACTGATTTCTAATTAATTTTTAACAATTAAAAAATTAAAATTCGTTTAAAAAATTGAGTTTGTTTATTATTATTTTCAACTAATTTCTAATTATTTTTAATCAATTAAGCAAAAAAGGAAAATACCCTAAAAATTATATTTGGTTATTTGTTATTATTTTAAATAAATTTTAATTGATTTTGAGTAAATTAAGAAAATAAAAATACTTAGAACAAATTAATTCCTTAATATTTTTAATAATTAATTATTTTTTAAATAATTGATTGAGAAATTATAAATTTTGCATGCAGTGAGTGAAACCCATGCAATCGTGGGGAACGAGCGCGTGGGAATCTTCACGTGTCATGCGCAACGCCTTGCCCTCATCCCATGTGCTTGGCGCATGTAACACACGCGCCTACGTGGCACTAGGGCTGGATCCTACCCTTGTCCCACACGCCACCCATTTGTTCTCCATCTTCTTCATTTATGGTTTTTTTCTTTAAATACTTTTCGACACTGGCGACAATTTCTTGTAGACACTAGCCAAAATCAACCTTCTACCCACCTCTAAAATCAAAAATTTTTCATGATTAGCTTGTAAAATTTAGTAATTTTGGTCAATATATTTTATACTTCTCATGCAAAATAATAAACTAACCATCAAGTTAAAATACCGATTACAATTTTTTTCAATAATAAAATTATAAATTTATAACAATACAAGTAAATAAAATTAACCTCTTTTTTTTTTTTGTCAGAAATTGTTCATCAAAAAATTTACTTATTGTTAAAGGTGAAAGTGCAAGAAGTTGTGTTTTATTAGTGAAAGTAAAAGTATAAAATATAATTATAAAAGTAAAATTATCAAAAGTAATTTTTTTGATAAAATATTTTTAAAGTTACACGGAAGGAAGCGTAAAATTAGTTAAAATATAATTATTTTAATAAATTTTTATTAATTAATTTAAAATTAAAATACATAAAAAATAATAATTAACATATATTTTTTTAGTTGGTTGATACGAGTAAATGTAAAAACTTAATTAGAGTTATATAATAAATTAATTTTTAAAATATATTCTAATTTACTAATTAATCTTAGTTTCTAAGTTGGGTTAGGTGATTTTCAAAGTGTATTCTAATTTTCTAATTAATCTTAGATTCTATTCTGGGTTAGGTGCTACACATCGTCCATTGAAGATTGTCGTTTGTAACGCTGGCTATAAAATCTTCATCAAGTTATTGTCAGTTGTAACGGTCCTTCATCACCGTCATTGTCAGCTGTTATGGTCCATCATCAACTTATTCTGCGCAAATCTGCCTTTGTCATTATCGTTTGAACTTCCGTCAGTCATTAAACAAGAAGTAAATTTTGGATTAAGTGAAAATCCATCAACAAAAATAAAATTAAATAACATAAAAAATGTGCAAATAATATTTATTATATATTTTATAAAATTTACTAAAATTAATAATTTCTTCGCGTTTAAGAAAGTACCCATTTTTATATTTTTAGATGGTTTAAAATTATACATAATTTATTCAAGAAATTTAATATACAAATATATATATATATATATATTTACGGACAACAGATAAATTAACATTTATCTATTGTCCCATATATTACCGTCAAGCGCCGAGGTGGTTTAACAGCGCTTTTACCCGTCGGGCACTCATGCCTTCTTACCTTTTTGAGAAAGTAAATCTCTTTTTTTTTTTTGGTTAATTTAATACATCAATTATTTTCAAAAATAAATTAATAAAAAAGAATCCACAAGATTGCGATGTTCGAAAAAAATAATTAATTAAGGTGATCGGAATCCATAAATTATTGAAAAGCGACAAGCATGCATGACATTATTACGTATGCTGCTTTTTATGATCCAGAAGTGTGCAGAGACTTAAAGCTGTCAGGAAAAAAGCAAACGTTGCAGAGATCTGCAGCTAACGTGGAATTGATTTCGATCACAAATTACAGGAAGACAAGAGCAGCATTTATAAACACAAAAAAGCTGATTCAAAAGCCAACGTACACTAGCTAGAGCGTCCTGACTTGGCATGAACATTATCCCTCTTTACTGCGGTAATTTGTACTCCGGTTACCATCTATTTATATGGCCATTGCACAGTTTCTTTCTTTCATTATCATCATCCCTTTCTCCATCCTCTGCTTTCTATCTTTCTGTCTTTCAGTGAAGCTATGGAGCGCCCGGTTCGTTTGTTTTCAAAGGTTCTACTTGTGCTGCTGCTGCTGCTTTTTGCAAGCGGTATAACTAAATTATTCTTTCTCTTTCAATTTATTAATTCGTTTCTTTTTATAATACAGGACACGCACTCAACTCTTTTTAACTAATAAATATGAAAGTTAAATTTTCATTAATAACTGTGGGTATGTTGGTGATTGATGTGGACAGAAATGGGGCCGATGGTGGCTGAGGGAAGGACGTGCGAGTCTCAGAGCCATCGGTTTAAGGGGACATGCGTGAGCAAGAGCAACTGCGCTGCTGTTTGCCAAACTGAAGGTTTCCTTGGTGGACGTTGCCGAGGCTTCCGTCGACGATGCTTTTGCACTAAAAAATGTTAACATCGTTCATAAAAAATATGTCAGAAGATCGATCAACTTTTGAGATTGCGTTATGTATGCGATGCGATCAAGAATAAGAAGGATTCCCACCAGCAATGGGATTCCTGATTTTTGTTGTGTTGTGTTATGTTTCTGTGTTTCAGCTCTTGCTTCACTGCATGCTGTTTTTCAATAATATTCCTGTCGTCTCTCAAGTCTTATGCAATAATTCAATAGTTTCCTCGCCTAATATTTGATGTATGTATGGATCGTGCGATGTTTCAGCAAGCAATGGAAATTACTTTTTATTTTAACAGTTTTATGCTTGGAACTCGTAGTTAATAGAAAAAAAAAACTAAATAAAAAGGAAAAGAAAACTAATAACATAATGTAATGACACATTAACATGGTGAAACCATGGGTCGAAAAGTTAAATCTCTTGCGATAACAAGATTCAGCTCAGTTTTAATAAAGTGAATAGATCTGCCATTTTTTTTTAAAACATATCTTTTGATGTAAAATCGGGCATATCAAAATTTTTTATTATTAAATTAATTAAAATTACTTATGCCTTCTTTATTTTATTAGTTCAGGCAAAATATGCACTTTCTTAGGAATGAAAAACTAAAACATAATGTAATGGCACATTATGACAGTGAAACATGTATCCTAGTCATGGGTTATTATCCATTGAATTTTTGACATTTGTTAAATGGGTTTTATCCATTAAATTTTTGTCATTTGTAAAATGAATTAAGATTAAAAATTATTTTTGTTACACAATTTCTTACACAATTTGTATGTATTAGATTATTTTCAATTGAATAGTTGATACTATATTTCATCTGTTTGTAGCACCATTTGCCACATGGCGATGACTCAAAAGTAAAAAAGGCAAAATGCTAAACTGCTGAAATAGTTGTAAAGGATCAAGAAGCCTTGTTTGTTTGGGAAGAAAATGAAAGAAAAACAGAGAAAGAGATACCAATAAGTGCATTTTTTTGAAATTTTATTTTCTGCCTTACTTGAAATGACTACAAGCTTAACATATTTATATTAACAAAATAATCTTCTAGATTATCTAATTGATCGGTGCATGAAGAGTTAAAGAATAAGAAGTCAAATTGACTTCTTCGTGCAATAAAAATTTTTCGAAATGAAATTCAATTAGAAAATAAGAGAGGTAGATTGAAGTGGTAAAAATAAAATATTTTCATTGGGCGAGCATGCGACTATTTTATTATAAATAGGTGTTTTCCTCACTTCAGTTTTTATCATCCTATATAATTCTATTCCATATCAGTTCATTTCTTTTTTTTCCTTTAACTTTTTAATTTTTTCAAAATATTATCAAAACTCTATTTGAATATATTTTTTAAAATATTTGAGAGAGTATTATTGAGTAAGAAATTGTAAACCTACTTTTCATAGTGAATTTTTTTACTTTACCCATAATTTTTACTCCAATTAATTTAAAATTTTTTCACGTAAATTCAGTATTATTTATTTATTATTATTTTTTATCATTATTATTGTATGGTAAGTACTATTTTCTAAATACGATAGAAGGTTAAATTTTTTATTTTTATTATTGTGATTATATGGTAAGTACTGCCTTCTAAATATTGTAAAAAATCAAATCTACAATTTACATTATATTTTATTGTTGTGGTTGTATAGTTAGCAACGCCACTTAAATTATGGAAGGCTAAACCTCCTACATACATAATAATTATTTTAAATTTTATTGATAACTACAGTTAAAAGTTTTTGAAGTATTCGAACAAGTGGTATCAGAGTACCAGATTATTGTACTCATTCAAGGAGATACTATCCAAATATGTGGCACTATTTACATATACATGAAATAGTTGGAGTTAGTTCAAGTAAGATTGGGACAATAGCGACAAAATTTGAAATTTAAAAGTTTAAGGGGAGTAATTTTTCATTATGAAAAATAAAATAAAAGCAGTTCTGAGAAAAGATAAATGCTCGGTGGCTATTGAAGATAGACCGAAAAATATTATAGATGAAAAGTGCAATGAAATGAATGAAGATACAATGGCTAATTTATACTTAGGATTAGCTGATGAAGTATTATCAAGTATTGAAGAAAAGAATTCATTATGGAGGGCAATGTTGTATATTGTCTTCTAACAAAAGATAGAGAGTCGTTAACTTTCTACAAAATAATTTGTAACTCAGATGCATCTTTGTGAATAACAGCAATGTAAGAGAAAATTCAAGCTCTTCATAAGAACAAGACTTGAGATTTTGTGTTACTACCAGATGGAAGAAAGGCTAATGGAAACAAATGGGTTTATAAGATCAAGCAGAGTAGCAATGATCAAGTGAAGTGATATCGTACAAGATTAGTGGTTGAAACATATACTCAAAAAAAAGGCATCGACTTTAATGAGATTTTTTCTACTGTTGTACGACTTACTATAGTCAGAATAGTCTTGACTATATGTGCTACATTTGATTTAGATCTAAATCAACTAGATGTGAAAATTTCATTTCTTCATAGAGAACTTAATGAAAAAATTTACATGCTTCAACTACAGGATTTCTTAGTAAAAAGAAAAGAGAACTTGATTTGCAAGTTGACCAAATCTCTATACGATCTTAAGCAAGTGCTAAGGTGTTGGTGCAAAAAATTTAATTCTTTTATTGTTAATCTTAGATACAACATATTACATTCAGACTATTGTACATACTTGAAGAAATTTGGTAGAGATTTTACTATTCTACTATTGTATGTGGATGACATGTTGGTAATAGGCTTTAACAAAGATTAAGTCCAAGAATTGAAGGCGCAATTAGCTAGGGAATTTGATATGAAGGATTTGAGATTAGCAAACAAGATTTTAGAGATGCAAATTCACTTAAACAGAAAAGACAAAAAGATTTAAATTTTTCAGAAAAATTTTTTAAATAAAATCTTACAACGCTTTAATATGCAAAATTGTAAGTCAATCGCTACCCCTCTTTCTGTGAATTAAAAATTATTCTCAGATATGTGTCCTAACAATGAAACAGAAAGGATGAAAATATCTCGAGTACCGTATCCATTAACAATGAAAAGTTTGATATTTGCCATGATATGTACAAGACCGGACATTGCACAAGTAATTGAGGCATTTAGTCGATTTATGGCAAATCCTAGCAAAGAATATTGGAATATTATGAAGAAGATCTTGATATACATCAAGGGAATCTCAAATGATGCATTATATTATAGAGGATTAGATTTTATTGTCAGAGATTATGTTGACTTAGATTATGCAGATGATTCAGACAAAAAAAGAGATCCACTATAAGTTATATGTTTACACTTACAAGAGGAGTTCTAAATTGGGTTTCAAAACTGTAAACTGTAATAGCATTATCTACAACAAAATTAGAGTACATGGCAGTTACACAAGCATGCAAAGAAGCAATATGGATTAAAAAGCCTGTGAAGGAACTCGTGCATAAATAAAAAAAGATGGTTTTGTTTTATAACAGTTAGAATGCTTTGCATATTGCAAGGAATCCAATCTTTCATTCTAGAACAAATCATATAAGCATTCAATTTCATTATGTATGAGAAGTAGTGGATGATGAAAGTGTAGCCATGCAAAAAATACATACTAGAGATAACATGGCAAATGTCTTAACTAAGCCTATTAATATTAACAAGTTTGAATGATGTCAATCTTCTTATAGCCTAACAAAAATGTAAGCAGCATAGAATATCAAGATAGAAAGAATGGTGTGGAGACATAATTAATTCTCAATCAAGTCTCCGAATAGGAGAATATAATTGATTGGTGCATGAAGAGGTAAAGAATAATATGTTAAATTGAATTCTTCATGCAACATTGACTTTTTAAAATCAAATTCAATCGAAAAATATGGGAGGCAAATTGATGCAACAAAAATTGAAGATTTTCATTGGGCAAGCGGGCAGCCATTTTCACTGTAAATAGGTGCTTTCTCCACTTCAGTTTTTATTATCCCATGCAATCTCTCTCTATTTCAGTTCAATTCCTCTCCTTCCCATAACTTTTTAATTTTTCTCAGAATATTAGCAGAACTCTATTTGAGTGTATTTTTTAAAATATTTGAGAGAAAAATATTGAGTGAGAAGTTAAAAACCCACTTTTCATAGTCAATTCTTCTATTTTACTAGTGATTTTTACTCTAATTAATTTAGAGATTTTTCGTGTAAATTTTGTGTTATTTATTTTTTATCTGCTGTTATTATTATTATTATATGATAGACACTACCTTCTAAATATGATAGAAAGTTAAGTTTTTTACTTTTATTATTGTGATTATATAATAGACATTGCCTTCTAAATATTGTGAAAGGTTAAACTACCCGTTTACATTATATTTTATTGTTTTACTTGTATGGTTGGCAAAACACCTAAATTATAGAAAGTTAAGTCTTCTTCGCACATAACAATTATATTAAATTTTATTAATAACTGCAGTTAAAAGTCCTTGAAGTATCTGATAGATTACATCATATGCTTAACTAATCATCTCACTGCAAAACTAATTACAATTAACAAATTTTTAAACTAACATGATTATACATCTAATCAATAACTAATGTTAACAAATTTTTCTAACACTATAGTCTAGCTATACTGACTAGATCAAAAATTATAAAAATGCATCATCTATAATGTCTTTTCACTATGATATGGAATGATAAAAGCAGAATATATAAATCACCCATTATTTATTAAATAAACTTTAAAAGATTAGGATATATTCCACCTTTGATATTATGGTAATTCATTCATTTATACACTTAAGTTTTTATTTATTTCTTACAAAATACTAAAATAATCAAACTGTAACACACTCTATAGTCAAAAATTATTCTAATAATTTATTAATGGTTAATGTTGCAAAATCTTCCCATTTGACCTACAACTTTAATAATTCTTTATACTTGATCATTACTATGATTTTATTTGACATTGTAGTGATATTATTGTGCTTTGAAAGTGAAGTGATCAACTTAAAAAAAAAGAATTGATATCTCACAATTTTTGTCACGCAAGACTCTTCAATCATGAGTCCATTTAATGCATATTGTCCATCTTTATAATTTTTCAAGGACATATATCTTAAATAACAATCTCTTATTTAGGCACAAGATAAAAATTTAGGTGTTGATTGTTTATCTTTATAAATTTAAAATAAATCTATATTTTATTCAATATGAAATATGAAACTTAATAAATTAGTTTTTTGGATAAGTAAAAAATAAAATACTTAACCCACAACATAAAGAATGGGTTTGATGATTTTATAAGAGAATAGAGTAAAATTTTATGTAAATTATTTTTTAAATTATTGATAATTAAAGAGAATGTTAAAGAAAATAAACTCTTGTATTAATTGTAATTATAATAAGTACATAAATATACACTTATATAGGCTAAAACAAAGTAGGAAAACTTATACTCCTTTTTAAAAAAAACTAAACATAATAATAATAATTTAATAAATCATTTCCTATTGTAACTCTAACAAAGAGAACAGATAATTCTCATCTAATATATCTCACCTTGTTCGCACTCCATATTTCATTATATGCACTTTTTGTTTTTTACTTTCTTTGAAATAATAATATAATAGATTATAGTAATATTCTTTTAATTAAAATTTTTATATTGTTGAATGTTATGAATATAAATTAATATAAAATATAAATAAATAATTCAGAAACAAAGTGAAAATGGAGTCCCTACATCTTGATTCTCCTTTTCTTGCTCAAAATTATTAAAAAATAAAGTAAAGATAGGATTAAAATTTGAAAAAGACATAACCCTTGAGATTTGGTTAAATGTACATTTTAACCCTATTGATTCCAAAATTATTTACACAAAATCCCAATTTATTTGGACGAAAATAAATGTAATATGATATATTTAACTCTTAACATAATTATCATTTATAGCATGTTATTATAAGCATAACAAAATTTTGATAAATTATCTAAATTAATAAAAAAATTTAATAAATAAGAATCTACATGAATATTTTTTAAACTAGTAGGATAGTATTATTTTTGTCGAATCTTATAAATATAGAATTATCATTTGCTCTGAATAAAAAGTGGGGAGAAAGACGGAAAAGTACTGTCCATAATCACCACCATCTGTTCTATAAGATAATTAATATCAAAACATTTTATTTAATATAAATTTTGTACTTTTCTTTTAATTCAATAACTTCATACTTTATTAATAAATCTATTTTATTACATATTTTCATAATCAAATTGTTCACTTCATTTTATTATCATCTAATATATTGTGTGTTATTATCTATCTTTATTAAATCATATTTTCATAATATCTGATATATTACGTGGCTTATTATCTAATTTTCATATTAACATGTGCCTATAGAATTGTAGATTACAAAAGTTTGAAACTGATGCCTTATTAAAATTATTATTTTTAGCTAGCATGATGGGGTAAGTTGAAAATTAATAATTGAGGATTGTTGATTTTAAACCATTAATTAAATTTTATTAGTCTATTCAAAAAATTATGGGATAGTTCTATTCTTTCAATATTTAATGTATAGTTAATATGATAAAACTATACAACCAAAAAAATAAAATAAATTTATTCATTGATGATAATAAAAAAAGTCAAAAAAAGTTTTACAATGTAATTAGTAATGTAAAATAAATTTATGAGATTTTATTTTGATTTTTTTATACCTTATTAATTAAATTTCTCTCATTTTATTGATTGAATAATTTTGTCACATTTGCTATGCTGATTAGGGTTAAGCATAGATTTTGATTTGACTCAAAATCTTATAGAACTAGATCAACCAATTCAATTCTCGAATCAAAGTTGGTTTATTTTAGTCTCGGTCTAGTCCTCAAGCTGAAACTAGTTTATTTCGATCTAGTTCCAATTATATAGAGTGGAGAACAAATATATTCATAAGTTTTATTTAAATTAATTTGCATCAAAACAAATAACATTAAATAAATTATTAAATTAATAAAACAAATAATATTTGATAAATTATTTAATGAATAAAACAATAACATTTAAAATTTTTCATTAAAATTATGAAAGTTAATTTTATTATTTTTAAATAAACATAATACATGTTGTTAAAATATATTACTGAATTTGTATGAACATAAATATTATATAAAATCTATTCATATTTGATTCAGTAAATAATTATCAAAAATAATACTTTTTATTCATTGAGTTATAAATAAATAATTAATTAATGTATTTATAATATTTATTTAACTTAATTTATCATATTATTTATGTAATAATTTAATAAAATCATATTTTACATATATTTATTTTAAAATTGTCAAACAAATTAATAATTTAATAAATAAAAATGTACATGATATAATTTTATTAGATATATATAACTTTACTATTACATAAAAAATTTAATTTTTTTCGCTGATGTGTTATATTAAATTGAGCAATAATATGATGTTTTTAAATAATTTATCATATATCAATTCTCTTTGATAGTTTATGTCTCTTTTTTTATTTTTCTTTCACTCATTTTTTTATTCATTTATTTTATTACTATTGTAATTTAATATCATTAATTTTTTTAAATTTTTTTTATCCAATTAAATTTATAATTTAAATGAATACTTGTAATATTATACTTAAATGGACCTTTATAATATAAATTTTATCAAAAAATAAAAAATTGAGATAACTAATAGACTAAGTATTATATTTTAGAATTGGAACCAAATAGAAATTAAGTTGGAACCAAAAAATAAGGCATATTTTGATTTTAAATTTTAGAAACCAATTTTATTTAAAATAGATTCTAGTTTTGAGTGAAACCATAACCGAATCTTGATATGCTCAACCTTAATGCTGATATGATAGAATGGTCCTACCTAAACTTTTTTCTAATCTATCTGCTAGAGATTTTGAATATTGATTGTTAGCACAAAAATCTTTGTAATATTCTTAAAATCATGCATAGCTTATGCATTGTATACCTTTTGCTTGTAAGCTTCATTATAAAGGACTAATCTTAATGTTTAGATCAGGATTTATATACATGTAATAAAAGTTGGCATAATTTTGTAAATATTTTGATGACCAAAATAAGCCAATTATAATCATCAATTATTATATATTTTTTTAACTTTTTTATATCAACCTTAATTAGACCTCGTAATTTATTAAAAGAAATTAAAATATAACTAAGGAGACATAATAAGCTTTACCCTTTAGGATAGCTATGAAACTTGACTTAAAAAAACATCTACAAAAAACTCACTAGAGAAATTAATATTTAAGAAAATTCGTCACAATAGAGTATTAAAACTTTGTTAACATAACAAGGTAATAAATGTCACCAAGTAAAATCATCACAAAATAGCCTGAATAAATTAGTTAACATGTTGATAGACTTATTATTCTCTTAAATAAATAAGAAAAAAAAATTTAAATGCATCCTAAAAAAATGTAAGAGGCAATAGAGGCAAACATTATGGAAATGCTAATAAGGACTGAAACTAAAGTTTGTTAGCAAATAGATGGCTAAAACAAAATCATAATCAAGCTACAAGTTCAAACAATCTCTAAAATTGTCGACTTAGAAACTAAAATCACTGCCATGAGCTATAGGCACAAATTTCTCATGCTTTAATCCTTGCCAACACTAAAAGAATAAAAATAGTTATTTTGATGTATGTGATCAAGTCATTAAATAAAGTTATTATAGAATTTCTGATTTCAACTATCAAAGATCACCAACATGAGTTCATGGTAATTCAATAGAAACTTTAGCAACAGAAAATAAGAATAACAAGCAAAGTTTATCTAATCAAAACCTCTAAAAGATAACTACTCATTTGCTAATCAGAAAGGAACAAATAACATAATGAATTTAAGGAATCAAGATTGAATCTTATTGAACTAAGAACGTACTTTTACAAAAAATAAGTAGAAGATGAAATCTTGAACTTTTAATGCCTTTCCTCTTTCTTTCTACTCAATCAATTGATTTTCCTTAATCTCTTGGTCTTTTCCCTTTTATTTTAACTTTCATTAATTATTTTTTATTTTAGTATTTAACATAATAATCAATTTACAAGCTAACTAGCTAATTGAATATTCTAACTTAACTTTATTAGAATCTTATCAACTCAGCATAACTATTCTAGTTTGGTATTCAGTTAGTAAGATTAAGAAAATAATCTTGACTTACTACACTAGAAATCTTAAATCATTATTTACAATCTCCATCTTGATTTAACATTCACATTCAATCTTCCTACCTTGAATTTAAACAAATAACATGTTCAACAAACTCATACAATGTTTGAACTTAGCTTTATGAATAGTTTTTGTTAGCATATCAATTAAATTCTCTGTTGTATTTGGATTTTGTAACTTGACCATTTCTTTAAAGATTAAGCCTCTAATGAAATATAGTCTTACATCTATTTAATTGGTCCTCTTATGAAATACTTGGTGCTTACAATTTGGCACTTTAGCTGTCACAATGAATTGTGACACACTTTTAATCTAATTCAAGTTATGCTATAATTCATTTCAATAACAAAGTCTGTTTAAGTGATTCTATAGTAGTCATATATGTAGTTTTGATTGTAGATAACACTACAATAACATAAAGTAATAACTTCTAATTAACAATACAATCAAATAGAGTGAAGATATAAGCTGAAAGGATCTTTTTTTGTCAAAATCTATTGCAAAGTTAGAGTCTATAAAAGCCGTTATACTTTTTTCACTTACATTTTTTATTTGATACACCAAATAGCTACCAAAGCTTCCTTAAACATGTTTGAGCATCCATTTTAGTGCTTCCCAATGTGCTTTTCCAGGTTTTCCTAAATAATTAGTAATGTTTCCTTACTACACTTACTAAATAAGCAAGGTCTAGTATTGTACAAATCATTACATATATGAGATAGTTTACCAAACTTGCATAAAGTATAGATGTTTTGTATTTTTCTTCATCTCTATCCTTTAGTGATTGTTCACTTGACAATTTGAAGTAAGCTACCAATGAAGTGCTAACTGACTTAGCATCCACCATATTGAACCTCTGAAACACCTTTATCAAATATAGCTCTTGTGACAATTTAAGCTTTCTCTTATTCTTTTCTCTTCAGATTTCTATTTCCAAGATATTCTTAATAGGCCTCAGTCTTTCATTTTGAAAAAAACATCAATTTTTACTTTAATTTTAAAATTTTCTCCTCATTTTTACGAGCCAAAAGCATATTATCCACATATAACAACAAATGCATCATTTCTTCTTGGAATTTAACTTTGAAGTATACACAACTATTATAAGAGCTTCTCTTGTATTCATTTTACATCATGAAATCATCAAACTTTATATTTCATTACTTTGAGGACTAGTTAAGCCTATACGATGAATTTTTTAATAAGTAAACAAGATCTTCTTTCCCATACACTCTAAATCGCTCCAGTTGATCCATGTAGATCATCACTTCATTCAGATTACCAGTAAGAAAGCTATCTTTACATTTAATTGATTTAATTTCAGATTAAAAATTGAGATCAAAGTTAACATGATTCCAATAAAGTATGTTTGACTATAAAAGAGAAAACTTCATTAAAATCTACACCTTCTTTCTGTATAAGTCGTTTTACTGATCTAACTTTATGCTTAATTGAATTTAAGCTTTTTACATATTCCTTTCTTTTAAAGATCCATTTGTAGCCCATGTCTTTTCTATTTTCAAGTCTAAGGATAAGCTGTTAGGTTTTATTCTTTTTCAAAGACTTTATTTCTTTACTCATGGCTAGATGCCATTTATGTGAATCATATCCTTTTAATGCTTTCTTTTTAGAATTTGGTTCATCATTATTGAATGCAATAGCAATGACTAAAGCATAAGCTATTAGATCTATATAATCATATCTAACTAGTAGTTTAATTTATCTTTTTTTTTCCTATCTCTTACCAAACTATAATCTTGGTGAAAACTTGAATTGTGATATAATATGGTGTCTAATTAGACTGGTTTTAAAGATGTTTTATCATCCCTATCAAGTTTCACCTCAAATTGAGTATCTATTGAGCTTTATAAGTTTGAAGTGTAGCTATCTTTTCCTTTTACTTCCTCTTTTAGCATCTCACTTGTAAAGCTTTTGATCTTAACTATTAAAGATCACCAGCTTAAGTTTATGATGGTTTTAGTAGAAACTTTTGCAATAAAAAACAAGAATGACAAGCAAAGTTTAACCAATCAATACCTCAAAAAAATAACTATTTATTTGCTAATCAAAAAGGAACAAAGAACAAAATGAATTTCAGGAATCAAGATTGAATTTTATTGAACTAAGAACAATCATTTTACAAAAATAAGAAAAAAAATGAAATCTTGGACTTTCAATGCCCACTTTCTTTCTTTCTACTCAATCAATCGATCTCCCTTCATTTCTAGCTCTCCTTTTTTTTTTTTAGTTTTCATTCAATCATTTTTTATTATAGAATTTAACAAACTAACCAACTTATAGCTAACTAACTGAATCTATAAGCTTAGCTTCATTAGAATCTTGCCCGTATAGTATAACTAATCTAGCTTGGCATTGAGTTAGCAAGATTAAGAAAACTAATCTTGACTTGCAGCATGGTGAATTTTGAATAATATATATGTGATTGTGAATAATAAAATCAAAGTTAATAGCACTATTTATAATATCAAGAACATTATATATATGTGAGAAATCATATTCACATTGAGATTAAAATAAAATATCTAAAATTAATAGTCCAAATATATCAAGAAATTCAACTGATTTTATTTGAGGAAGTTGATTCGTCAAACTGTGAAATTCAAAACCTGAGTTTTCTGAATTTGAATCGTGGTAATCATGGTGATTGTTAGTAATATTAGGGTTATTATTCAACACAAAGTGAGGGAGTCTAAAGAGAAGAATGCAATCTAAGAGTAACTTAAATACAGTATATAGACATAGACAACAGTTTATGCATATAATAAGTGGCGAGTGTTGCAATTTTCCGATCAATGAATCTTGCATTTAGTATGGCCTCTTTAGAGTTTCCATTTTAAATAGTAAAGTTTGACCATCAACCAATTTTATTCAATTTTGATGAAAAGAAGTTCGCATAATTTTATAAAAATTATTCAATTTTCTGCATGTATTGGGTACATAATTGGACGTGTAAGGTAGACTGGCTTAAGCAGTTTTTTTTAATTACTTTAATTTATAGGTTTTATTAGGAAAGTTTAAATAAATTAGGCATCACTGTTTAGTGCTTAAAATAGTTAGTTTTCATTAGTTTAAAATTTAAAATGTATAAAAATCTCTATTAAGTTAGAAAAAAATTAATCACTTAAGTAAATTAAATTAATACACATTTAATGTTTAATTAAAAATAAATAAATTATTAACTCCATTGACACTTTGAAATATACTTTCAACATTCTACATATTTATTTATTTTTAAATTACAACTAATTTTTATTCCACACATCCTTACAATATACTTAAATAGTTCTCAATTATATTTTTTTATCAAGTATTTTAATTTTTTCAATGAACCAATAAAAATATTCAGCAAATTAAATTAGAATCTTATTGTTTTTTAAGTTTTAATCTTATTAATTATCTTAATTATATATATAACTAACAAAACAAAATACTAATTGATTTCCATTTTAGTATAATTTGTCTTCTAATTCAGTTTGATTTTATTCTGATTGACTGCCAAGTTTATTTTAGCATGCCGATTTTTCTTTTATTCAGTTTCAATTTAGATCTTATTTCTTATTTATTGCATATTGGTGTCTGACCTTGTTGCTTAGTTTATATATATATATATATATATATATATAATGGTAATGCTAGCTATGTCAATAATTACTGTAATTAAATTCAATCTAGAGTTAAACCAACCTTTTTACAAAGCTGCTGCATACCCATAAGTAAATGACTTTTGAGTTTGGAAATTCAAAAGCTATACTTAATTAATAAGTTTAATCATTAAACGGAAAAGTTAACAAACGAAAAATCAAATTTTCAAGCTTGTACTTGTTTTGAATTCATCAAAATCAAACATTGTAAACTTCAATTTCACTTTATGCAATTATACATTAAAAACAGAGCTGTTATAACATGAAAACAGCGAGAAATATATATAAATATTACACCAATGCAATAAGTAAATGATAAAATCAAAATTCATCACCCCTATATAATATAACAAAATCGATCAAGAAATTAAATTATTCATGTGAGACATGTTGGACAGATCTTGTGATTAAAATAAAGTAAAACGAATGCACTAATAGATCATGTCTAAAATATCATCTATATATATGAAAATAATAATAATTGAAATCACTTGCATTTGCACAACATGAATTCATATTGTGAATGCTCTCTCGAGTTTCTTTCTTTTCTTGAAAGACATGTCTGGCAAGGCAAGATCTTCAACTGTGTGTACTTGGGAAATATCAAGAAAAGCTCTTGATCTTCCCTCATAAAATTTCGATAGTCCTTTTCTGAAGAATTAAAGAAAACAGCAACCATTACAGCCATAATAAAATAATAAATAAATAAATAAACAAAAAGATGGGTATTTAAATAATTACCTCTTCTTCCTTTGCTTCTCACTCTGAGGGAGTTGATTCGTCAAACTTTCAAAATCGAAAACTGCCAAGTCCTCTGATTTTGAATCATCGTCATGGTCGTCATTGTTGGTAATATCAGGGTTAGGGTTAGGGTTAGTATTCATGGAGCGTTTCTTGTGCTCCATAGCGCCCGGGTTAAAAGAAATGTAATGTATTGTAATTGTAAGTTATATGTACTACATAAAATAAATAGACATGGATATAGACATAGTTTTCTTCCTGTAATAAGTAGCAAGTTTTACAATTTTGGAGCAAAGAATCTCGTATTTATTATTGCCTTTTGGGAGATTCAATTTTAATCAGAAAGTTGATTCGAATCAACCATTTTACTCTCAGGATGTGAATTGGGTTCCATTATCAACTTTACCAATGGACCTGATTGACTTATTTATATTCTGAGTACATTCTATTTAAGCTCACCCATATTTGTAGGCCATTAATACACCCGTAGCTGTATGTCAGTATAATTTCTTCAAATACATCTTGTTCCTTCTAGTGCTTTTAACCAAAAAAATAAAATAAAAATTTGTTTCCGTAATCATCTTAGTGAATAATAATATATTGTTATCACATCAATTGTCTCAAATAAGTATATATTTATTTATTCCTGTGAACATACATATAGATAATTAACTTGCAGTAATAAATTTGTATTTGCAAGTTTTTTTAAAGTTACGTTACAAGAATAATAAGGTCTTTAAAATAAAATAAAAATATATAAGATAATTTAAATCTTTTAAAAGAAATCGAGAGACTATATAGTCAAAAATCTAAAATTTAAACTTATGTTTAAGAAAGCAAAATATATTTTTTAATTTTTTACAAATTCTTTTATAATTATAATAGATAAAACTAAATTTTCGAATTATTTTTTTTTTATGTTGTAAAAAAGAGTCATACTAAAGAAGAGGACATTTTTAAAATCCAAGTATTGATAGAGCTGATCACAACAATGCTTTTTGGTGGAGAACGAAAGAAGTGGGTGTTTTTAAAATTTACCAACATAAGAGCCCAGAGGATAATACAATAAGAGGGATATACTCAGACAAGGGGAATAATAAGATTGTAATTAACTTTATGAGGGCTCAAATGTTAAAGAGTTCGGACTAGATGTAGCCAATCGGTAATATAGAGCCAATGCTATGTTCCCTCGAAGTTGTGTTGCAACCAATGTGCTTGCGTTTGCAGCCCCCGCATCCCTCGAAGCATTCATATCCGAATGGTAAAGCCGCTCATCTAGCTTTGTTCCTTGAGGTTTCATAGCTCGCAAAAGCTTCAGTAACTCTTCAATCCGGCTAATTTTTGAGAAAACCCCAACCATGATTCCAGACATAGTTCCATCAGTCACACCTCCATCCATTCTAAATTCGTCGCAAAATTTCACACACATCTCAAAATCCCTTGCCTTATTATAAGCACTTATAACCGTACTGTAGCTTACTTTATCTGGAATCAATTTTTTTCGCTTCATTTCTTTCCATAGCTTCTCCACTTGCCTCAAGTTCTTAGCTCTCCCATGCATATCCATTAGAGAATTGTATATCCATACATTTGGCTCACAACCTTGAGCCTTTCATTTTGGCCACAATCTTCATTGCATCTCTTACCCTTCCTGTTTTCCCGTACATCGCTACCAAGCTAGAATATGCAACAACGCGTTTATCAAAACCATTCTTTTGCATCTCTAGAAATACCATTTCCGCCTTTGAATACAACCCAATTCGGCAATAGACAGTTACAATTGAAGCATAAGTAACTTGTCCCGAAATGCAGACTTGGGAGATCAGCTGTTTATAAACCTTCACAGCACCCCAATATCCTCTTTTTCTAGAGTATCCATTGATAATTGCGCGTAAAATGCTATCAGAAACCTTCAAATTTGCAATCTTCATTGTTTCCACAATTTCAAGAGTCTTCTCCATGGATCCTTCTTCAACATACATCAAAACAACTTCTAGAACACTCTGGATCTCTCAACATTTTCTTCACTTCTGCTTCTTTGAATAGCTCGAGTTAAATTTACTTATCCACATTGGCAAAAGAGCATATCAAAGAAGCATATATAGAAGAATCCTCTGAAATGCCCTTTCTCCTCGTATCTCCCAAGAATTTAAAAGCTTCAAAAGCTCGCCCAGATTTTCCTAATAACTCGCGTAGAATTCTGTACAACTGCGTTGACAATGGAATTAAATCCAAATTCCTACTTTCAAATTCATGAAACAGTTCAACTACTTTCTCTGTCTCAACAATTTTAAGATATGTTTCCATTATGTGGCAATAACAATCGCAATCCATAGCAATTCCCGCAGATTTCATCTTCTCATGCACCAAAACTGTGCTACCATACATATGAAGTTTGTTATAACCTCTCATAGCAGAATGAAAGGCCAAAACAGCAATTATTCCATCAGTTTTAAACATTTCAAGCAAACTGTTAACAATTTTGAATTTTGTAGCTTTTATGCAACTAGCAACCAATCTTGAACAAGCATAACCATCAGGCAACGCATTATAACTATTAAAATCTTCGGAAAGTGAAACAATCAATTGCCATTTTTTGGATCGTAGTAAACAACTGATCAGAAGCTTTAAGGTTGTGCTTTCTGGTCTAAATTCAGGCATTTCTTTGGCTTCGTTATAGTAGAACTCGTATGCTAGTTCTTGCGTTTTAGGATGTTGTAACATACCATATAAAAAACTATCAAACTTCTTGGCATCTTGCTCTGATATTTGTTCAGAACTTTGATAATCTGGACCCAATTCAATGGTGGGCAAATTGGTGGAAGCATCATCTAAAATCGAAGATGGGAAACCAGATGAATTTACATGAAAAATTCGAAGATTAATGGGGCTTCGAAGAGCCAAAAAAGGGGAAGGTTTTGCACGTTGACGAGATTGAATTTATGGGATTTTAAGCAAGTGTTAATCAAAAGTAATGAACAATCTGAAAAGGAGGAAATGGCCATTGCAGATTGGAAGGCATTGATTAAAATGTGTAGGAAATTATTGGTGATCAACGCAGGCAGCAGATCTATGCCATATGTGGGATATATATACCTTATCCACGCAGGATTTTGGTATGCTTCGAAGAATCAAATGGACTACTTAATATGTTACACGTGGAAGATTTATGGACATAAGATGTCTGACAAAGTGTAATGCCACGTGACTATTTGATATAGGCAAAATTATGGTATACAAGGTTACTGTACAACTCCTAATTTTTTATTTTAATTTCAAATTTTTTTGTTGCCGTCTTAAATTCTTTTATTAAAAATTCTTAATGTAAACATAAAAAAATAAATTTAAGAATTATAGATAAAAAAAATTAAAATTTATAACCAAAAAATTAATAATAATAATAAATTATATATAAAAGTTGTCATTCTTTGTATTCTAACAGCAAGCAAAATCATGTTAGATGAAGCAAGACTTCAAAAAATAATGGTAAAGTTGTAATAATCCTTCTTTTTAAATCACACTGAATCACTATTTTAAGGAAAAATCTCATTATTGACAAAAACAAGGGAATGCAATACTTCCTTGAAAGGAGTTCTACTAATTTAGACTAACTCGCATTAACTTTTATTTTAGGAGGGTTTACAATGACAGTAGCTCCAGCACTGCCGCGCACCCACCACCTCTTATTATTTCCTTGTGATTCTAAAAATGTTTGATTCCAAAATATTTTATTTCATAAAAATACCAATTATCTATTATAGATTTATGTATTAATATATTTATTTATTTTAATTTTTATATTAATATTTTAAATTTTTCGTTTATATTTTAAGTATTATTTATTATTTATTTTGTATATTATAATATATATTTTTTAGCTACAAATTTTATAAAACCAATTCTAAATTGTAAAACTAAAAAAATTTTAAGTGTGTGTTTATCGCAACAATTCTTCGTAAAAAAATAAAAATAAAAAACATCATTCTTTGCATTTGGCTTCTTCATCAAAAATAGTTTGACCTTATAGAATCACCATTCTTTGTGGACTTTCTCATCAAAAATAATAATTACATTGTTGGATCGCGCTCGATAAATTTTTACTATCAACTGCTTAAAACAGTTAATTTAGTGATCTAATAAGTGTATTATTCAAAGATTGACTACCTTGCTTTAACAGTTGCAAGGATTGCATTTGCTTGCCCATTGGACAGCCAACCACCTAAAAAAAAAATTTTACGGGATATATATATATATATTAAATTTATAATAATTTTATTTTATAATAAAATTTATAAAAAAACATACTTATTTTCTCTTTAATCATTAGTTAACTAATATTGATTTATTTATCTTTTATAGTTTTATTAAATATCTATTCTAAAGTTTGCAATAATTCTACTATGTCATAAGTTTGATGAAAATCACACTTAAAAAGGATGAAAATATCTCGAGTACCATATGCATCAACAGTGAAAAGTTTAATATTTACCATGATATGTATAGAAGCAGACATTACACAAGCAGTATAAGCAGTTAATTGATTTATGAAAAATCTTGGCAAAAAACATTGGAATGCTGTGAAAATGATCTTGAGATACGTCAAAGAGATCTCAGATACTACATTATATTATGGAGGATTAGATTTTATTGTCAAAAACTATGTGGACTCAAATTATGCAGGTAATTTTAATAAAAGGAGATGTATTACGAGCTATGTATTTATACTGACAAGAAGAGCTGTGAGTTGGGTTTCAAAACTATAAATTGTAGTAGCATTATCTATAATAGAAATAGAGTACATGGCATTTACACAAACATGCATTGAAGTAATCTGGATTAGAAAGTTTATGGAGGAACTCGGGCATAAACAAGAAAGATGGTTCTGTTTTGTGACAGTCAAAGTACCTTGCACATTATAAAAAATTCAGCCTTTCATTCCAGAACAAAGCACATAGGCATTCAATTTCATTATATACGAGAAGTAATGGAGGATGAAAGTGTAAACATGCAAAAGATACACACTAGAAATAACCTAGCATATGTCTTAACCAAGCTAATTAATATTAACAAGTTTGAATAATATAGATCCTCCTATGGCCAAGTAAAAAACGTAAACAACATGGAATGTCAAGGTAGAAAGAATAATGTGAAGACATGATTAGTTCTCAATCAAAGTCTTCAAGTGAGAGAACATAATTTATTAGACATGGCGGTAAGGAAAAAAAGTCAAATTGACTTTTTCATGCAAAATCAATTTTGCTTTCAATTGAATAATAGACGGGCCATAATCGAATTGAATTTTATTGGGCAAACGGGCAACCATTTCTACTATAAATAGGCATCTTCCCTACTTTAATTTTCCTTATCCCAAGCAAAATTTCATTCTATTTCAGTTCAATTCTTCTCCTTCCCAAAACTTCTCAATTTTTCTCAAAGTATTACTAAAATTCTACTTGAATATATTCTCTAAAATATTTGAAAGAGTAGTATTGAGTGAGAAGTTATATAGTGAATTCTTCTATCTTACTCGTAATTTTTACTTTAATTAATTTGGAGAATTTTCATGTAAATTTTGTGTTATTATTATTATTATATAGTAGATACTACCTTCTAAATATGATAAAAGATTAAATCTCTTACTTTTATTACTGTAATAATATACTAGGTAGTAGGTATTACCTTCTAAATATTGTGAAAGGTTAAACCTCTCCTTTATATTATATTTTATTATTGTACTTGTATGATTGGCAACGCTACCTGAATTATAGAAGGTTAAATCTCTTACATACATAACAATTATTTTGAATTTGATTGATAGTTGAAGTTAAAAGTTTCTGAAATATCTTGACATGAATTACATTGAGTCTTCCATAATCCTTCTACATGTTTACCGCTAAATTTATTCATTCGTAAGACATTAGGATTAAATATATGATGAAGTTATCATGAAAATGGTATAATTATTTTACAATAGAGTTGTAATGGTGAAATAAACAAGATCTGAAAATACATTTTATTACGATGAAAGGGAAATCTCCGATTTCAGCAGAATTTGTCTTTTTGCTTTGCTCAGTGTATCAAGAACTCAGGAATAGTTTGAAAGCCACATCCTTCACCTATTATTATTATTATTGTTATTATTAATTTTTTTATAAGTTTTTGTTAACGAAGGTTTCTCTATTTTTTTCTGATTTTGATAGTTTTTTTTCCTTTCTTTCGATAATGATAAAAGGATAAAAGAATCTTTTTTTAAAGTTGTACTATGATGATAAAAAAAGCCGATCTCTTTCTTTTGATTCATTTAATGCCACTGATTTGCCTTGTGCTATCAGATTCCCCGTTTCCCTGGTTGCGTTGAATTGCATTGATTTGATTTCACTCGCTGCTTTCTTTCCATCGAAGTAACTACATTTTGTTCTCTTATCTTCAACACATTGGGTATTTCTTCTTTTTTTTTTTTTTTAAAAGGGTGTAAGAATGATGGAGCAAGCATATAGGTAAGACGCACACCTTGATTGAATGGATTGGTTTTCAAGTACCATTACCCCTTGTATTACAAAAGTATTTATAAAATTAAGATAACAATTGATTAGAGAGTCATAAGGAGAGAATAAAACAGATACAACTATTAAGTCACTATTCGTTACACTTAAACTGGAAATCATATTGATTTTTAAAGTTCAACCGTACGAGTCTGCTATGAAGAAGTTTTCTATAATCTGCAAAACAAATCAATAGTTGGATCATTCACTCTTAACAACCTTCTGTAAACTGATGGGAAGACAACAAATCATCAGTTTATGCCTCAGAAATTAGAATCGTATTGCAACACGTATACTACCTAATCGGGAGTGGATACATACTTTAACCACGATGTCCTTTTTGACTACCTTCTCCCGAACGAAATGATACTCTAGCCACGTGCTTAGTCCTTGCATGAAAAACTGGATTTAATACAAGTGCTATGGCTCCAACATTGTCACAGCATAAAATTGGGGAGAAGACAGGACAATCGTTAGGTCATAGAAAAGCAAGCCCAATTAATAAATTATTGCAGTTGCAAGGGCCGTAGAACAACAATCCGCCTCAGTATCGAGTCTGCTAAGAAAAGTTCACAGAACCTGCAGAACAAACAAACTGCTGCATTATTCACTCTAACAAAAGGGTGTTACTGAATGGGTTTTTTCACAGTTGTATTGTTATTTCATTAATCAGATTTATAGAGAGAAGAAGAAACGGTGGAAGGCCGGAGGTAGAACTAGTACTGCAAGAAGAAATATTTTCTCAATGACTATGGTTTCACTGATACTTTATTTTATCTTGGTATCTTGAGGATGTTTTTAATGATAATCTTTTTTTATGGAAAAAAGGGTTTGCTTTCCTCCCCACCTAAGGGCATAAAAACTCTTACTTTTCTTCTTTCCTGCCACTTTTCTAACCACAAATAGGCATTCTTTCTTTTTTCTTCAAGAATTCTTTTACTCTGTCCATTCCTTGAACCAACACATAACATTAACGTGAGTGGTTATACCTTTTACTTTCAATAGCCTTTTTCTTCAAGGCTAGTGTGGATATTTGCTACTAATTTCTCTCTCCGTATTCCTCAGTCTATTTTCAGTGATAACTTTATGAATAACTCAAAATCGATGTCAATATTTTAAGTGGAAAAAATAATTCAAGTTAAGAAATTTTAATCATATTATATATATATATCAAAATGTTTTACATAATTTCTTACATCATTTATATGCTATCGAATTAATTTTAATTGAATAATTAAAATTACATTTACACATTTATTAACTATATATCTTGAATTTGTATCAATTTAATAATTAAAAAATTGTGGTTAAAAAGTAAAAAAAAATTAAAAATCTGCATGGCCTGATAAATGGTGATATAATTCATCTTGAATGCGAAAACGCATGCAAGAAACAACATAGTAGTTAAAATGTGCATTATAAACGCAACAGTTTCTTACCCCTCCACCAAAAAAAAAAAAACATTAAATCATTTTCCAGATAAAATTGATTAATTACATATTAACTATTGTTTCAATTGCATAAACAATTACTCAAAATTTAAAAAAAAAAAAAAAAGAATTCAACTTCAATCCGTAAAATTTAATTAACTACAAAAACTTTAAATGCTATAAAAAAATAAAAATTAATTCAGCTTCAAATCAATCTTGCAAAGAGACAGACGTAACAAAGTAGACGACTTAATAGATTACACAATTAATATTGATTTTTAGTAATTTATTAGCAAAACTTAAATATTAATTATATATAATTAGTCAATTTAGTATAAGTGATTTGTAGTGTTGATTTTTATTCTTTTTTATCACTTAAAGTGTTTATTTAGAATATTTACACGTACTTTTATAAAATTTAGCTAAATTCTATATTTGATAAATAACAATAATTTTCATGTACTAATACTGCGCTGGTTGCTGAGTGGTTAGCACCAATCCCATAATACATAGGATTAGGGCGTGGACAAAGAAAGATATGGACACGGCACTCCCTCGAATTAAGTCATTGTTTTAGTTCATGAATGTAATTTTATTATTAAAAAGTAGCCCACTGGCACATACAAGGATAATGCTGTAAATGTATATAATATTGTTTGATTCAATTTGTGACTTAATGAATTTCAAAGTGTTTTCTACCTATAAATTTATTTATGCTCCAATTTCTATCATTGTTTATACAATTTTCCGAATTCATTTCACTAGATTGGTTAGTTAAAAAAAAGAATATATTTGACAAAAGTAAATATATTTGTAACTATAATTGTAGCATTCGAATTAAAAAAAAAAAAAAAAAGTAGGTTTGAAGCCTTTTCTTTTAATTCGCTTTCATCTCTAAAAACACAAGAATACAAATCATAATCATTTGATTAATCAATACTATGTTGTTCTTACTTTTTTTTTTTTTTATTTGGCTCATTTATATAATGGCCCGCCCAAATTTATCTTATATCCTATGTCTTGCTGTTTTCTATTTCATACTTTGACGTAATAACCACAAAAATTTAATCAAATCAAAGTTGGGCTCTATTGCCTACCAAGCTTTTACAGGAAGAAATCTAAGTAGACTCTAGATTTCATCCAGCACGAATTCCAAATAACTGGATATTGGATATTTAATACTCCCAAGATCAAGATCAGCACCATGGAAACCTACATATTACTGAGTCTCGTGATGCACAGATTTTTTTTTTTTTTTTTTTTGTTATTATTCTTATTCTCGAAGAGTTGTTTACTTGGAGACCAAGCACATTAAATAGGTCACCAAAATCTCAGTGAATTAGTTTATGTTAGGGTGGGTAGATTTTAGAATCAAGAAAAAGAAAACGAAAAACC
Organism: Swietenia macrophylla; assembly: GCA_032401905.1. NCBI lineage: Eukaryota > Viridiplantae > Streptophyta > Magnoliopsida > Sapindales > Meliaceae > Swietenia > Swietenia macrophylla. Next base: position 6,099,670 of record CP135584.1, on the reverse strand, counting down.
AACTGCAGTATACGATAATTGGGACTGAATTAACAAATTTTCGCATGATCAATGAAGTTATAATATTTTGTTGATTATATATATCTATCTTTAGTTTCGTCTAACAAAATTTTGTTACAAAAACATTCGCTGTATTTACTTCTAACACATGAATTTACACGATGAACTTAATAAATGATTTAGTGGGAGGATTTTTTATTTTTGTGCACGTAAATATGCAGTTGTGTTACCATTTATTATTATTGTTCGTATGAAAGAGTAATTCTACGACACTATTCTATACCATATTTACTTGAAGTCAAGTGAAGGGGTGAATTGTCCAAGAAAAATGCAAGTGATATCCTGCTTGTTTACATTCTGATTTTAATAAATGAATAATTTATGTTCCTTTCCTTTCCAAACGGCCACAACAATCTTGTTCCGGGAGCTGACGCCAAGGTGATCATATACTACTTTCCTAGTTCCTTTTTCTCGCTTGAAAGAGCAGCAACGCACTTCGTTTCCCCCCATAAAAGTACGACAATGTAATATCGTATCCGTAATAGTTCTGAAATCGATTTTCTACTAATTCATTGTCATATGTAATCAGTCAATTAATCTAGTCAATCGTTGAACACTTACTGAAGAGCCGTGAGAAAACTCAAGTTTTTGTGGGTATTTTCTCAACTCTTTAGTAAATCTCTACTCCAACTAGGGGAAAACAAAAGGAAAATAAAATACAACTGCTAGAAAAAAGAGTGAAAGAGAATAAAGGCTTTTGATGCTGGTTAGTTGCTTCGAGACGTGGGAAGATGCCACAAGCCAAAGAGGAGAGATTCCAACTATGGTTTTTGCTTCACAGCAAACCTACTACTTTTCTTGTTAAATTAAGCAGATGTGATTTTAGTGAGAAGGGAAAAGTCAAGAGTGAATTTCTGCACAAAATTAAAGCAATTACTCTAATAATGTTATTAATTTGAAAGTACAGTAGATAAATCGTTGATCAATAAGAAGGAGGTGAATAGACGTTAGTTTTCATTTAATTAACTCTCTAGCTATAATAGTATCTAAAAGCACTTCCTGGAAACTTTTCAAATTGGCCGCATAAACTTTTAATCTCTTCCTAAGGTTTCTGTTTGTCACCTATATGTCTTTCTACTTTAGTGTTCTTGACTGATTACATGCACTCGCTTTCCAGTTCACCAACTTCATTTTCTTCATTTCTAAGTTACTTTATTCCCTTTTTTTATTCTAAATTACTTTATTTCTCTTTTTTTGACCCTTTGTTGTCGGAGGATTTTAAGGGTGTTAGTGAAATGGGTTTTTCTATACTGATTTGTTTAATATATTATATGTCTATTGATGATACAGTAAAGATAACGAAGAAGAAATAATAATGGAATTGGAAGAAAAAGGCTGCAGCAATAGCAGACCGGACTTAACTGATACTGTATTTTCTTGGTCTCTTGAGGATATTCTTAACGGAAGTTTTTTCAAGGACAAGGTTTCTTCTCTTCTCCATTGATATCCTTTTTCAAACTGCTATATTTTATATTTTCTTTATGTGTTCTGGAAAAAAAGCAGTCATATTGTAGTTATAATTTTTTGTTAGATTAATTATTCCGGTTGGTATTCAACTGTTCTTGTCGGCTAGTTTGCTGCTTAGTTGGTTACGGTTTTTTTGGTTGGTACTCCGAGTTTTAAGTTTATTCAGACATTTTAATTAGTATGATTAGCTTTTCGATTTCAATTATTTATTATGTTCAGTTTGTATTTTTGGAAGTTGAAATAGCAGTGATTACTGGCAATGAGTTCAGCTACTTTTGATATGTTAAGGTAATTTTAATTTTTGAAGATACCAGATATGGAATTCATATAGCATGTAAAACATTCAAAACCGGAGGTGATACTTTGAATAGAAATGGTTTGATGTAAACTATTTGTAGTGTTATTATTATTATTATTTTTGTTCTAATTGTTATTCTATGTCGAACTGAACCAGTGTTGCATTCCTGTTAGGTCGAAAAAATTCCGAATTCTTTTCAATATGTCAAGCAGTATTTTGGATCATTTGTTTACCCTTTGTTGGAAGAAACGCGTGCACAATTGTGTTCAGGCATGGAGGCTATCCGAAGAGCACCTTATTCTGAAGTGGTTGTTTTTGAGGAGTCCAAGCCTTATGGAAGTAAGTTATATGATGTTACAATTGATTACTGGAGGAACAGATGCAATAACCGTGGTGGCAAGGAGCCTTACAAAACATTGCCAGGTGATATTTTAGTTTTAGCCGATGCTAAGCCTCAGTCAGTTTCTGATTTGGGAAGGATGGGGAGGACATGGATGTTTGTGTCTGTTGCAAAGGTTCCGGAGGATGAAGATGAGAAAGGGAATGATACTATTTCAACTAATTTCAAAATAGTGGCAGCAAAAGACATGCTAGTGCATGATGGGACGAAGAAGTCATTCTTTTTGATTTTCCTGATGAATATAACTCCTAACAAAAGAATATGGAAGTCATTGCATATGTCAGGAAATTTAAAGGTTATTAATGAAGTTTTATCCATCGATTCAGTGGTAAGTGTTCCAGGATGATTTCTTAGATTTCGATACCCTCGCGTTAACTTGACATCCATTGGTATGGATAGGTTAGTTGCATTTACATTTTCCTATGGAAATTAACAGTTGATTTTCATTTTAAAAATTTTAAAATTTGAATGACAGGTTGAGCAAAATTGCAAACTCTGTTCAGCTAAGAGTGAAGACAGATGGGTTGAGAAATTTGATCTCAGTTTATCATCTACCCTGAATGATTCACAAGCAGACGCAGTTTTTGCTTGTCTTCAAAGGATGCATTGTGACCACAAGTCTGCCGTTGAACTAATATGGGGGCCCCCGGGAACAGGGAAAACTAAAACTGTTAGTATGCTGCTATTGACCCTCTTGAGAATGAAATGTAGAACCCTTTCTTGTGCACCAACAAATGTTGCAATTAAAGAAGTTGCCTCTCGTGTTCTAAAGTTGGTCAAACAGTTGTACAAAAAGGATTCTGGAAGTGACACTCCATTTTGTCCAGTGGGAGATATTCTGTTGTTTGGCAATAAGGAGAGACTAAAAGTCGATGCAGGAATTGAAGAGATACACTTGGACTATCGTATTAAGAGGCTTAAAGAGTGCTTTGCACCACTCACTGGTTGGAGGCATTGCTTTGCTTCCATGATAGATTTTCTTGAAGATTGTGTTTCTCAGTACCATATTTATTTGGAAAATGAATTTAGCAAAAGGGAAGACAGCAATGGAAATGAAAAAGAAGAGAAAGAATGCAAGGAAGGAGCTGTAGGAAGTAAAGGGGAGCTGAAGCCATTTCTTCAATATGTGAGAGAAAGATTTAAATGTACTGCAACTTCCATTAGGATATGTATTTCGGTGTTTTGTACTCATATACCCAAAACTTACATTTTGGAAGAGAATTTTCAAGGCATGGTTGCCCTTAAAAGTTTGCTTGATTCTTTTGAGACTTTATTGTTTCAAAACAATGTGGTTTCTGAAGAGCTGGAAGAACTTTTTTCTCATTCAGTAATTGCAGATTTCTCTAATGCACTTGTGGAAGAAAAGTATCTGTTGCACTTACACAATAGGAGAAGTGAATGTCATTCTGTTCTAAGAAGTCTTTGGAATTCTTTTAATGAACTTGATCTTCCAAGTTCTATAGGCAAAGAATCACTAAAGGCCTTCTGTTTCAAAAGTGCTTCTTTATTTTTCTGCACTGCTTCTAGTTCATATAAGCTTCATTCAGTGGAAATGGAACCACTGAACTTTCTGGTTATTGACGAAGCAGCACAGTTAAAAGAAAGTGAGTCAACCATACCTCTACAACTCTCGGGTGTAAAGCATGCCGTTCTTATTGGCGATGAGTGCCAATTACCAGCAATGGTTGAAAGCAATGTAAGTTAATCTTCTTCTGGACATCTTAATTGTATATTATTCCCTCGTTTTGCTTAGCATATTTTCTTCTTCGGTTTTAAAAAATTTAGTTTGAATATGCCGATTTCTGTGCATTTGACGTTTACTTATTCAACTTTTTGTTCTCCACTTTTGATTGTTTCAGATTTCTGATGAAGCTGGTTTTGGAAGAAGTTTATTTGAGAGGTTATCCTCATTGAATCATTCAAAGCACCTGCTTAATATACAGTACAGAATGCATCCGTCAATAAGCTTCTTCCCAAATTCACAATTTTATCAAGGCCAGATCCTAGATGGCCCGAATGTTAAAAGCAAAAGCTATGTAAAACACTATTTGCCAGGGCCAATATTTGGTCCCTATTCTTTCATTAGCATACCTGGTGGAAGAGAAGAGTTCATTTACCACAGTTGTAGAAATATGGTTGAGGTATCTGTGGTGATGAAAATAGTACAGAAATTGTACAGAGGTATACATTGTAAGAATCTTGTGTTTCTGTTACCATTTAAAGATTTTGTTGACTTTTATTTTTTAATTGACCCCGTCAGCATCATTTTATAGGCTGCAATTTTTTAAGTTTAGAAATTGCCTTCTGAGAAACAAGATAGGTTTCAATATCTTTGTCAACTGATTACCATCTTATAATAATGTTATTCGTCTTCTGTTACTCTATCTTGATTTTATTTACATTAATTTGCTTGATTTTGATTTGTCTAGTGGATGCATTGTAAATGAAAATTGTGTTATATGATGCTTTATTTCTGGTTGTAGAAGAATCACATTGAGCCTTCCGTAATCCTTCTACATGTTTACTGCTAAGTTTATTCATTCAGAGGACATTAGAACTAAATACGTGATGGAGTTACCATTAAAATGGTATAATTATTTTACAATAGAATTGTAATGGTGAAATAAACAAGATCTGAAATCAGAGTGCATTACAATGGAAGGGGAGTCCTTCATTTCAGCAGAATTTGTCCTTTTGCTTTACTCAGTGTTCACTATAATCAATTTGTACACTCCCATGTCATTAGTCTCCTGAAAGCTGCCTATTAGTGTTATGCAATTCATATTGCCCTTAGACTACGAATAAAGGTATTGTAATGTCCATTTTGATATTCTTGACAATATTTTATGATGCAGCTTGGATTGGCTCGAGACAGAAGCTCAGCGTTGGTGTGGTTTCACCCTACACTGCTCAAGTAGTTGCAATTCAGAAAAAACTTGGATCTAGGTATGAGAATGAAAATGGTTTCTCTGTACAAGTGAAGTCAGTTGATGGTTTCCAGGGTGGAGAGGAGGACATCATAATTATATCCACCGTGAGATCTAACAATGGCGGATCGATTGGATTCATATCCAAGCATCAGAGAGTAAATGTTTCTCTAACGAGAGCTAGGTATTACATGATCCATGTCTTATAATACAATATGTTTCAGATCATTTTAAACATCTTCGGTGACAACTGCTCTCTTTGGCATATTCTAGGCACTGTCTTTGGATTCTTGGGAATGAAAGAACCTTGAGTGGTAGTGAATCTGTCTGGGGAACATTAGTCTGTGATGCTAAGGCTCGTCATTGTTTCTTTTATGCTGACGAAGATGGGGATTTGATCAAAGACAGATTAGAGGACAATAAAGAGTTTTTTCAATTTGATGCTGAAAGTTTACCTTTCAGCAGCCAAAGGTGGAAGGTATATAACTTCAGTAATTCGTAGTTACTCATTCTTGACCTATCAGTTTTTCCTAATGTTGCTAGATGTTCTGTCAATATATATGTGATTTTCCTTATCTGACACCTTATATCCTTTCATATGTTGTTGATTATTCTATTTTTCAGATATCTTGTAAGCATGACAATGAGAAGACAACTCCGGACTTTGAAAATGCTGGAGAATCTTACTGGGAAGGAAGGTCCAAAGCTACTGAACTTAAATCAGTTGCCGACCGGATGCGCAGTTCAGATACTAAACAAGCTAACATTCTCCTTAGGAAAGCTGCTGAGATATTTGAAGCCACAGGCATGCCTGATTCAGCTGCAAGTTGTTTTTACGACTTGGGGGAGTATGAAAGAGCAGGTATGATTACTACTATTGATTGTGAATAATCTGCCACCAACATGTGATGCGCAGTTATGGTCATAGTTTTGTACTTATTTTATCTTTATCAATGAATTTTAGAAACTGTCTACTCAACTTCAACGTAGTAATAATTCAGATCAAAATTAGTGGTTATATGTAGTACAGTACAGAATTCAAGCAACCACTAACGATGTTGTGGTTTCAAATATTTTTATGCATCTTGTAGCTATGTACTGGTATGTATTTACCCAGAGCAAGTGACCAATACAAAGTGCCCTGCAGTCTACAATGCTACAATATATTATGAACCATTTTTCAATGAGCGTCAATTTTGTTTTGCATTTCAAACAGAAAATCTTTCCCACTACTAGTCCAACCTTCTGATATTTTCTCATGCTTTTGGCAAAATTTTGTCTTCTTTTTTTAATAATTGAAGTTTAGAAAGCACTAAAAAGTTCTGTGGTCTTAATCTTTCAATTTTGGAGAACTTCACAATGCCTCAGTCTACACTAGTTGAAAGGAGAAACAAAAGTTTGATTTTGTAATGTTACCACCTTGACGTTAGTAAATTTGACCTTTAACTTCTAATTTTCTTAATCCTGCAGGGAGGATTTATTTGGACAAGTGTGGGGAGTCAACCCTGGGAAGAGCTGGGAAATGCTTTTATCTGGCAGGATGTCATGAGCTTGCTGCAGATGTATATGCCAGGGGCAATTTTTTCTCAGAGTGTTTGAAAGTTTGCTCTGAAGGAAAATTCTTTGATTTAGGTTTGCGTTATGTCCACTTTTGGAAACAACATACCAATACAGATGATGTTCTAGTTGAAAGAAGCAAAGAAATAAATGAAATTGAACAAGTCTTTCTAGAGAGTTGCGCTCTTCATTATCATGAGCTCAAAGATAGCAGATCCATGATGAAATTTGTTAAAGAGTTTCATTCCGTGGATTTGATGCACAACTTTTTGAAATCTTTAAGTCACTTTGATGAGCTTTTGGTGTTGGAAGAAGAATCAGAGAACTTCGTGGAAGAAGCAAATAAGGCAGAACTAAAAGGAGATATTTTTCTCGCAACTGATTTGCTACAGAAATATGGGAATTTCAGAGAAGCCAGTAAACGTATCCTCAACTATGTGTTTTCCAACTCACTTTGGTCACCAGGGATCAAAGGCTGGCCTTTGAAGCAGTTTACACAGAAGGAGGAGCTTCTGGAAAAAGCCAAGTCACTGGCGAAGAATGACTCAAACCAATTCTATGAATTTGTTTGTACAGAGGCTGACATTCTATCAAATGATCAGGGTAACTTATTCATTATGAAGCAACAGTTCAATGCTTCTAAGAAACATCAGAGTATCAGAGGTGAAATACTAATGTCTCGGAAGATTTTGGACTTCCATCTTGATTCAAATGCCTCTAAATATCGGTGGGAAGATGAATTGGTTTTGAATCTCGCAACATATGCAGAAGACACAATTTGTAAAAACCAGGTTTCTATTGACACGTTGGTCTACTTTTGGAACTGCTGGAAGGATAAGATAACGAGCATATTTGAGTATCTACGACTTCTGAAAGCCCAAAAGGATGTTAATCACTTTAGAAGTTATGAAGACTTTTGCTTGAATTACTTTAGTATCTGGAAGCATTCTAGTAATCTGGATACGACCTATCTTTTGCTGAAGACTGATGCCTACTGGGTTAAAGAATTGAACAATAAGTACATTCAAATGAATGAAGGGCTGGTTTCTATTGACGGTGACCAGCTTGTTTCTGCTGCTCATAGTTACTGGAGTTCAGAGTTGCTTTCTGTTGGCATTAAGGTGCTGGACAATCTTGAAGCACTGCACAAATCAATCAAGAATTCAATGTCTGTATTCTGCCAAGTTAGGTGTCTTACTTATATCTGTGAGGTTGGAAAATTTCTTCTGGATTCCCAATTTCTGCATCACGAGCACAATGATGCTATGACACTGCATAAATTTGTTGAACTATCTGCTAAAGACTTTTTTGACTACATGTTTCCTCTGGACTGCCGAGAGTTACTAGAAAATAACATGATTTCTTTGAGACGAACAGATGTTTGTGGAAGTATACTTGAAGGAATAGTTTCTAAATATGTCAGCTTGAAGACTAAATTATCTTATGGGCAGATTGGAAGCGCTGCAGTAATGATGCTTGGGCCTGTTAAGTTGCACAATGAACTATATAAGAAAGTTGCAGAAAGGTGTGATGAAAATTCACCATGGCAAGCTTTTCTGGAGTGTCTCGCTGAGACCAAGGAATTTGAATCTCTTGCACATTCCAATAATGTTATTCAGAAATTCCATGGAGCACTGCTAGATACTTATGCAGCCAACTGGAGGAAAGAATATGATTATATAACACCTGCTTGTTTCCTGTATCTTATCGAGCGCCTTTTGATTTTGTTGTGTTGCTTCCAGGGTTACATCATTGCTACAAAATCGTCTTTGGTAGATTGGCTTATCTTCCAGGAGGGGAGCACCAATCCGACTTCGAGTATAGTGACTGACGGGCAACAATCCTTTGAAGAAGTACTTGAGTTCGTAGTCTCCATTGTTCAGCAGTTTATTCACAATGAGAAGGAAACGAAAGAATGGATCAGAAAATGTCACAACAATGTGAAGGATTATCATTCGCTAGTGGTTTTGAGACTGGTCATCGTAATATGCTTGCTTCATCTAAACTTCGGCAAGGGTGGAGATATACTTGCCGACTTGTTTAGTAGGAACTATGTTACCAAACAACTGCCAGGGGAATTCTGTGATGCCATTCGCAAAATAATGAATCGTAATTGTCTGAACGTAAATGATTTTGCCAAGGCATTCAAAAAGATGGGCAATCCTCTTGTAATTGTGAGATTTGGGAAGAATTGTTCGAAATTCAGATGTCCAGATGCAATTTTTTTGGACATTAAAGTCAACAAACGCAAGGACGCTGGAGCTAATAAACTAGAAGCTAATAATGCACACAGGAAAGGAGTTTGGAAAGCTGCGGAAAAAGGAAATATTTGAAGAATTAAAGATGGTAGACAATGGAAAGACGAAAGACCATTTGGTTACATGCATTTGCTATCAATTAAGGTAATCCCAGCTATATTGTTTTACATTATATAATTACTTTTGTGTTTGTTGAATTATGGTCTGTTTTGTGCATCTTGCAGTTAGTTACAGCTAAATGATTATGAGTATAGAAAAAGAGTATTAGTATCTTTAATTGCTGCATACAATTAAGTTGATCTTTGCTTTCAAGACAACTCTTTTTGAGGACATTATTGCATAAATAATAGAGTCCAACCAGACACAAATTCGTGATGGGTTTAGATCGGTCAAAAATATAAAAATTCGTTATAAGTTTAATTTAAGTCAAATTTACGAATTTATTTATTATATTTTAATACATATAAATAATATAAATTTATATTTTATAAATAAATATAAACAATTTATTTAAATATTTCTTTCATTTGATTCATTTATCTATCAAATAATTTTAATTTTTTATTAATTTAACTTAAATTTATAATATTAATTAAAATTTTTTTATTTTTAAATAGATTCATTTAGGTTATAATGGATTGGACTTATAAATCCTATCGAACCTTCTTTTTTATACTAGACTGGTTTATAAGTTTGCATAAATTTTGTCATTTTAATATCCTTAATCACGTATGTCACTAAAAGGAAAGTAAGAGATTTTTTGAACTCATTTTACCAAATTAATTAGTTAGCTAGTATTTTGTATGTTTGGGATTCTCATCTTTAATATTTTTTTTATTTTAAAATGTAATGATTTATATATTCTATGACAAGTACAATATATATTGAATGATCAATGTTTATTTAATTATTATTTCTTTTTGACGTGAAAAAATATTGAAATAATGGCATTTGACGAAAGTAAATATATTTGTAACTATAATTGTAGCATTCGAATTAAAAAAGAAAGGGAGAAAGGGTAGATTTAAAGCCTTTTCTTTTTATTCACTATCATCTCTAAAAATAAAAATACAAATCATAACCATTTTGATTAATTAATATTATATTATTCACGATCAACTAAAATATAAACAAACAAATTAATAAATATTTATTTTAATAATTAATGAAATACGAGTTGAAGATATTATAAAATATAAATAAATTTCTCAAATACTTGCTTCATAATTTAAAACTAAAAAAATTCCATTTTTCATAAAATTCTATTTGACAAAATGAATTCCAATGTCAAATATGGACATGTCTATTTTTCAAAATTAAATTTGAGAAATAAAATAGACAATTGAAAGCAATATTATTATTACAGGACTCGTAGCAATCAAATAAAGATGTTATATTTAATTTAAAAATAAATAGATAAATCAATAGATATGATTAATTCATAATATGTAACAATTAATTAATATATAATTTATTATTTCTATTTAAAAAATTTATAAACAAAATAAACTCATGTTAAATATAAAGTTGAAAAAATAAAGAAACACGAGATAAGATTACTTGATAGCCTGTAACAATTAAGAAATAAAATAATATTATTTTATGCAAAATTTAAAGTTAAATAGATCTATGGAATAAAATTAATTTTTAACTTGCAACAAATAATAAAATGAAATATTCAATAATTTTACAAATAAGAATATTTTATTTCAATAAATAATTTTGCCAGGTGGTGCATTTAATATTTTTAGAATTTGAGAACTTTCATGTATTTCTTAAAATTGAGGTATAATTGTTATGTTTTAAAATACATAGATAATACGGTAGATACATTTATTTTTTTTAAATAAAAAATTACAATTCGAGACTATTTAATTTTGTGGGGAATATTATATTTTTTGAAATATAAAAGTGTTTGGATTAACGTGCAATTGAGTATAAATTTGTGTAATTAGGACTTTGTGTGGGCCGATAGTATTCTTATTGTTTGTTAAAAACATAACTAATGAAAAATGTTTAGTAATATAATTTTAAATAAAATTTATATTTATTTTTTAATATTTAATATATAATATTTTAATATATATTTTTTAAAAATTAATAGAATATTTTACAATAAAATAACTCGAATATCCTTACTTCTCTAAAATATAAATGAAAATAAAAATAAGAAAGAAATAATCCCTCCCCTCTTCTTCTCTGTTTGAAGTATACGCCGTCTAAAATAACAAAAATGAACAATATACCAGGAAGAACAAGAAAAAAAATTCAATCATTAATGACTCATTTACAGAGGAGCTACAAGTACCCAAATGAAGACCTGTACTTCACAATATATCTGCAATATGTACCCCATCAATCCATAATGGCTTCCCCTTTAACAACTCAACAAAGGATCTTAATCTAATCAATCCCCCAACATTACAGGGCTCTAATCCCACATTGTAATTACCTCTCCAATATAAAGAATTCATATAATGAAGTTCAAGAAACTCATAAAATAAACTAATATGTACAATAGGAGTAAGTTTCGTATCTTTCGTTGATCTTTAAAAGTTGCCTTCTTTTGGAAACCAAGAACCCCACTACACCAATCTGCAAAATTGCTCAAATGCCAGTAAGCAACGATCCAATCTTTTTTTTTTTTTTTTTTTTTTCATGTATTGAGCTTGTTCCCCTGTTTTGGTGTTCGTGGTGCTGGCGACCTTCTACGAGCATCTGATGGTTTGTTTTGAAAACTATTAGGCGATGGTGGCGGCGATCTTGACAGTTGGGGAGGTGAAGGTGACGCTGGTGGCGATAGCGATTCCTGTTTCCTTGAAGAATCAAAACAAGGAGTCAAATGAGTTTAACCCCAAATTTTTAATTTCCTCTTCTTTTAGGGCTATTCAAAGTTTCGGTACAGAAAAGGAATCAGTGTTAGAACAAAAAAAATTGAACTTTTGAGTCTTGATCATTCGAGATTCCTTGTTTTTGTGAAGAATCAAGGACATGGGTCTCATGGGCTTTTTCCGAAATTCCTTGATTCCTCAAAAATGTGGACAATGTGGTTAAGCCGAAAACTTGGGAGAACAAAAGTTTGAATCTCTCTTATTTGAAAACTCTCAATTTTTTTTTTTTATTTTTTATTAAATTCGTAAGAAAGAGTCGAACGAGTTGCTAAGAAAATGAAAATAAATTATTGTAATAGGGACAGAGGTTTTCTTATTAATTTTTTATATGTATATTTCTCAAATGCTTGCTTACCCTCAATTTTTTAATAATTATGGGGATGGAAAAATGAGTTGTGTGGGGTATTTTTGGAATGAAAAGAAGGGGGATTGTTTTTTCATTTTTTTTTCTCTTTTTTATTTATATTTTAAAAAAGTAAGAGTATTTGATTTATTTTATTATTTTTATTAATTAATTATCAAAATTAATAATTACACTGTTGATGAATATTTTAATTAATTTTTAAAAAAGCTATATTTGTGTGATTTTGTTAGTATATAAAAATACCCCTATGCCTTAATTATTACAAAATTAGAATTTTTAATTGACCTTAATTGAGTGGAAAAATAAAACTAATTAACTGTTCAAAGAAAGAGGACCATGGCATGAGTTAAGTCAATGATAATTTACATTGTTTTTAAGTACGGACATGGATTTTTAATCTAAAATCTGGATAACTTTCTTTACCAAACCTTTGTTTCTTTAATGAATAAAGTATTATTCGCCATCTCTACTTGCAACTGTACTTGCCCCTGTCATTATAGGTGCTGTTGTGAGCTCAACCAACGAAGATCAAATTTTCTAACATCTAGCGTGCTTGAATCAATTCAAGAAATCACAGCACTCTTGAAAGCAAGAAGAATTCCCAAGTACAAAAACCAGTAAAACAAGCTTGAATGCCTTTATTTCTTTATCAAGATTACAAGAGTTTCCAGAAAGCTCATCCCGCACTTTCTGCCCTCTTTCTCTCTTTTATTATGTCGAAATACAATAGCTCTCCTCTTATTTTCTGTTTCTCGACTTCCAGTCAATTAATAAACTCAACCAAGTTAAAACAGTAAAAATAACAGTTTTAACTACATGCCAGCTCAGCACCACAAAATTGTTGCCTTTTTATAAACTACTACCACCACATACTAATAATAGCATGCAAAAAAGAAAGTAAAAACAGAATTACCCATATAGAAATTTGGGTTTTTGACAAAAATAATATTTTTTTACTCTCCATTTGTGTTTATAGTCCAGGTTAAAGTTTTATTATATTTAGAGTTAATTGTTTAGTTTTCGGATAAGAATGTCATATTAAAAATAATTCAACTTAATTTTTATTCATAAAATTTACAATGCACTATTTCATGTTTATAAAAAATTGTACAAATTTACTGTAAATTGGTAGTTATGATTTATATAAATAAAAATTTAATTAAATCACTTTTAATGTGATATTTTTATTCAGAAGTTAAATAATTAACTTTAAATATAATAAAATTTTAATACGAGCTATTAACATAAATAAAGGATAAAAAAGAACTATTTTTGTCAAAAACTTTAAAATTTTCAAATCACAATTCTACAATCAAAGTTTGAGTGACAACAAGAAGGATTCAGCAAAAATGTACTTGGCAATCTTCTTCAAATAATTAAAACCAAAAGACTAAATGGGCCATTGGGTTATAACTCCCTGAGTCTAATACCAAAGACCCACAACTCAAATCCAAGATTCTTTCAAAAACTATTTGCTATGCTCTCCTCCTTTTCATTGATTCAAAACAACAAAAAAGTTTGTTACAGTAGTACCTTCTGCATTCACCTTGCTCAGAGAACAAAAAGCATATTCTCTCTTTTAGTCTATTTTAGTTGTTCCTTGGTTTGTACATAAGTTAGTCTTTTCTTTTTATTTAGGCAAGTTGTAATTTGGAATTAAGTAGAGTGTTAGCCTTTGAAATACAAAAGCTTTTGAGCTTCATTTGTGAATTTAAAAATTTTAACTTAATATCAGTGTTGAATATCACTAATTCACCGTAACTTTAATCACTCAACAATCTAGCCACGAATCTCAAGAAAGCTCATTTTGAATTGATACACGCTAGTCTCTCGAGTTTTACCCCTATTGTGTTTATAAAGGGGTATAAACACTATGTTATATTTGTAGATGATTATTTTAAGCTTATCTAGATCTTTCCTTAATATGCAAATCAGATGCATTCAATAATTTTAAGCAATTCATAGCACAAGTTTGAGAAAATATTTTATTACAAAAAAAAGGCCGTACAATATGACATGAAGGAGAATTCAAAACTTTTACACCTTATTTAATTGATCATGGTATAAGACTTGGGTATTGATGCCCTTACTTTCATTTCCAAAATGGTGGAGATGAAAAGAAACATAGGTGCATCTTAGAAACTAGACTCACTCTCTTAGCTTAATTATCCATACTTTTTACATTTTGTGGAAAGTTTTCTGCACTTCTATTTACTTAGTCAATATACTCCCTACTGTTATCCTAGACCACATCCCATCTTATAAAATACTTATGAATTAAAAACCAAATCTTAAGCTACTTAGGGTCTTTGGCTGTGAGTGTTACCCCTACATTAGACCTTATAACAAGAACAAGTTTAATTTTCATACTTTTAAGTGTGTATTTATTGGCTATAGTCCTCTACGTAAAAGGCATCTACACATACACCTTTCTAAGAGAATCTACACTGCTAGAAATGTTATCTTTAATGAAGACTCATTCTCTTTCAAAACTAAACCAAATTTCTTCAACTCACCTTCTCAACATGCTAACAATGCATCAAATTTACGCCTACCATTTTTCAATGTGCAAAACTGGTTCTCTAAGGTTTACAGAAACACTTTAGTAGTAAAAGACTCTCCTACTGCAACTTCAACACCAGTTGATCAATATGCTTTTCCAATCCAAGGTCAACACTCAAGTCACTCAATTTCTTTACCACAACCAATAAACTTAACATCTCCACAAAACTCTTCTTCCCAGAACACTACATCACAATTAACAAAACCATTAAACACTATCCAGCTAATACCTAGCCATCCTATGATAACTAAAGGTAAGGCTGATATGTTCAAGCTTAAAAGTGTATGCTACTGATGTGATGTACTCTTTTCAATTTGATATTCTTTTAAGTGAAAAAGATGTACTAGAGGACCCAAAATGGAGAGTAATTATGTTGGATGAATACACTGCAGTTATAGAAAATAGGACTTGGGAATCCGTACCACATAAGCTAGATGTGAAGCTGATTGGGTGCAAATGGTTATTCAAAATCAAGAGAAACCATAATAGGAGTACTCGGAGGTACAAGGCTAGAATTAGAGCTATAGGTTTCACACAAACTCCTAGTGTAGACTACTCTAAAACCTATAGCCCTATGATCAAGCTTTCCACTGTCAAAGTAATTCTAGGTTTAGCTGTCCATAGAGATAAAAAATTGAGGCAAGTTGACATTAACAATATCTTCCTAATAAAGAGCTTATTAAAGTTGTGTTCGCGAGTTAGCAGTTGGATTTATAGATGCTTTAAAACAAAGCCATGTTTGCAAGTTGAGAAAGGCGTTTATGGCTTCAAACAGGCCCCTAGAGCCTACTCTATAAGCAAATTAGCACATAAATATATAACAAAATTACACAAAAAAAAATTAAATTTATTTTCTAAAATCTATATAATAAATTCTAGTGTTATCGTATATATATTTTTTAATACTATAAATATGCACATACTTCTAAATAAATTATTTTTGTCAATCCACAAATATAAATCAAATTTTTCTGTATTTTTATGGTATTCACACGATCAAAAATTTAATTGGAGTGTTGACTTTTATTATTTGAGTACATGATATTTAATGCGATATTATTTTTTCAAGAGTAAAAATACAAAATAAATTTTAGACACATTCTTTTAAAAAAATTATAAATATTATATATTTATATATTATTATTTTAAATTGTTAAGAGAGTTAATGTTGCCCTAGCAAGGGCGAGGTTATACTTCAACTGTTAAGAGTACATTGTGTTTGGATATTGTTTAACATCGATAGCGAGTAACTGCTGTCCATTTGACACCTTCTAGGCACTGTCTACGGATTTTGGAAATGAAAGAATTTTAACTCATGGTGAACCTGTTCGGGAAGCCTTAGCACGTGACGCAAAGGCTCGTCGGTGTTTCTTTAGTGCCGACGAAGATAAGGATTTGGTCAAAGCGATATTAGAGGCCAAGAAAGAGCTCGATGAATTGGATGAATTGCTTGATGTGGAAAGTATACTTTTCAGAAGTCAGAGATGGGAGGTATTTGGTCGTAGTGGTTATAATTTCTTATGGGTAGTGTGGATATTTGTTACTAATTTGTTACTCCTTATTCCTCAGGTTATTTTCAGTGATAACTTTCTGAAATGTTTTAAAAAGCTGACATCAAACCAGACAAAAATGTCAGTTATCAACATTCTTCTGAAACTTTCCAGTGGCTGGCGACCTAAGAAGTGGAAAAGTAGACCCAGTTTGCGAAAGCTCTTTACACATCATTAAGCAATTCAAGGTCGAAGGTCTCTACATAATTTGCACAATTGACATAGTGAAGGTATTGCAGTCAATCCAAGTTTTGAAAGTCTGGGATATATTGCCTTGGGAGGATGTCTCAAGATTGGTGACACGCCTGGATAATACATTTGTAAAGTACACTGATGATTATATTAATCGTTGCAAAGAAAAATGTTTTGAGGGTATGTTTATTCTTAATCCTATTGGGTATGACATAGATGTTCTAATTCCTAAACTTTAGGATGCCGTGTTGCTCGGATTAATGGAAAGAAATATGATTGTTTATTCTTATGTTCTATTGAAATTTTGTTTCTAACTATTTTAGCTGGTTTCTTTGCATAAAGGAATTGGGAAGTTCCAAAGACTTTGGCGGCCTCTTCAAATATTGTGCGGCTCAAGAATCTTGCTGACAATGAACGTGGGAGTGCTGCTTCTGAGAGCAGAAGTTATGTTGAGAATTCAAAGGTGAGTGACAGTCTGTTGTGAGCCACATGCTTTCTGACCATGATGGTAGAGAATTGGATCTGCCGTTTGGAGTAACAAATGAACGTCTTCTAATTCTGCTTCTCTGCAAGATCAGGAAATGAATACATTGAATGTAAAAGCGGGTATCCTGCCAATGAAACCCGAACAATCCTGGAAAACATTTGAAGCATTTGAGTTTGAAGATCATGAAAAAGGTCAAAAAAGCATTGCATTAAAATCCTCAGCTATTAAGGTAATGCCAAATTAATTCATACTGTCAATTGATATCGGCTTGAAACATGTGATAAACGTCGTGCACTATTGTGTCTTGCCATTTTTGTTTGTTGATTTATTCTTCTGTGCATCTTGTAGGAGGATGTGGAGAAAGGAATTCAACTTTTAGCTCGTGCAACGGATGGCTGCTGTCTGAAAAATGCTTTTAATGCTAAAGTTAAGCACCAGATGCACGAAGCAGCCAGCATGCTAGAAGATTTGAAGCTACTACATGCTGCACTTGATGATGTGAGGTCAGTTTGAGAACTCTCACCCACTTATTTTTCCTATCTATGTTTTTACCATTGCATCACAAAGTGAACATGCCTCTTGAAGCTGCTGTGCATAAGCGAAAGTCGATACAATTCTAACACTGGTAGAACTGTACAAAAAAAGTAGACACAACTCCAAAACACACACGCTCTCTCTCTCTCTCTCTCTCTTCCAACACTGGTAGAACTGTACAAGAGGTTGCAGACAATGAGACCAAAAATGGAACCTTTCTTAAATCAGCTTTTCTTAGGGTGTCACAAACATGCTCATATATATTCATAACTTTTTTCAACGATCTTCAGTAAGCAGAAAGTCGACACAATTCCAACAGTGGTAGAACTGTACAAGAGGTTATAGTCAATGAGACCAAAAATGGAACCTTCCTTAAATCAGCTATTCTTGGAGGTTACACAAATCTTAAGGATAATTCATTGGAGATTGGCATTTCATCAGCTGGCAAATTCTGTGTGAAAAACAGTGACAGCAATGCTGACAAAGGTAAGAGAAAGATGACGGCAATGCCGGCTACTATTGCTTCTGAAGGCCAAGGGCAGTGCAGCAGTCAGAAAACTGAAAACAGGGGGACCAGAAAGAACAAGTCCAAGAAAAAACCAAAAGGGAAAGGAAGAAATAAGTAGCACTGTATTCTGTAGCAAGCGGTAATCTCACAAACAATATACATGTTTGTCAATGCATTGTTTAATTCAAGTGGATGAATTTTATTACGCCGCTTTTTTTTAAAAAATCACATTAGAAATTTTTTTGAAAGTATAGAATGCATTTAGTAAACATTTAAACTGTTGTTAGAAGGTCAAGACCTTAGGATTCATGCTAGGCTTAAGTTAAAGTTTGATGCATAATTTTGGAACATTAGCATAATATTTCTCACATCAAATTGTCAATAGCCAGAAAGAAAATTCTAAGCCAAAAAATTTCTAATCACAAGCTCAGTTAGGCTTGTCAAGAAGCTTGAGTTCAACTTAACCAAAAACAATGCTAGAACAGGCTTAGTTACACCAAGCTCAAGAACCGGTTAGATCCAAATCCTGACATGAATGACAGTTCCTCCACATGGCCTAGATTATCTCCAAACTAATGAATAATGAACACTCTTTTCATAGGTGAATTTCTTTGATATGCAGAGCAGAGCATCTATAATTACCATAAAATTACCTTTTTGTGAAGAAAATAAGCAACAAAAGAAGTCAACTATTTGTCAAATAGGACTCCCAACATATTACCAAACTTGTTCACATGAACTATAACATAACAATGAAACAGAGGACAGACGAAACAGAAAATAACATTTAAAACTAAACTCAGTTTTCTTTTCCTTATTTCCAGAACTTATCTGTCATACTCCATTAAGGTTTGCAATAATTAATTAAACTTACTTGGGGAAGATGATCATTAACCAAAACTCAAAAAGAGAAATAAAGCCAGAAGTTAATTGTTATTCTCGTTGGTTCCAAAGAGCTTCATCCTTGACAATGGAGTCCTCAAATAACCCTCAACTTCAAATTTCTTTGGCGAAATTTGTCTATACTTTTCAAACTGTTCTTTAGCTTCAGCATCCCTATCAAGCAAACTATAAATCATTCCCTTACAAAAATAAGGCCTGAAATCAGTTGGGTCTTCTTTTGACAACTCTTCATAACTCTTCAAAGCCCCCTCCACATTCTTCTGCAAGAATCGAATTTGTGCCATTATCAACCTCACATCTCTCGCTTCTTTCACTTTGTTGTCCACTTGGGCAATTTCCATAGCCTCTTCTAATCTCTTTATAACCGCTTCTCCTTCCCCACACCGGTCCATCAACAAAGCATTCTCAAACAAGGCCTCGAAAGACAAAGGATTACGGGCAAGAATTTCTTCAAACACATTGCGAGCGTCTTGAGTCTTACCCAATTCGCTAAGCAATCTGGCCATCAAGAATTTCCAATCAGTAACTTCGGGCTGCGCAACGACTAAACGTTCAAGTATGGCAAGAGACTCCTGATCCTCGCCATTTTCAAGCTTTTGTTGCAAAAGGGTTTTAAGAGAATCAATGGCTCCTACTTCTTGCTGTTGTTGCTCTTCAACGTGGGTTTCGGTGAGTGTAACAGGAGGAGGAGGAGAATGAGTGAGGGATTGAGCTTTGGCAGGGAATTTAGAAGCAAAGGAAAGCGTGGCACCTGCTAAAATAATACTTGTCGCAAACGATTTGAGTGCTTGTGTTATTCCAGTGGTGTGATTAGAATTGTAACAATTTCTAAACTTAACGGATGAAGGAATACATGGGGGGTTGTTGCTGTTGGTATTGATATTTAGAACAGATAAAGAAGAAGCTGATACAGTTAGAAATGAAGAAGACATTGTTTGATTTTTCTGAGAATGGAGACGATGATACCAAGGGTTTAGGGTTAGGACTAGGGTTTTTGTTTGTTGGGAACAACTGTTTGCAAGTGTTAGGTACATAAAGCAATTAATTGTAATTGTATTAAGCCCAACAAACACAGCTCAAGTTGTAAATACCAATCAACTTTCACCATTAAAATAATATATATATATATATGTATGTATGTATGTATGTATATTATAAATTTTATTATTTCAATAAATATAAAGTAATTCATTTTTATTTAATCAATATAATATGTGAAAACACTAATAACACTTAATTTTAAATTAGTCCTAAATAATATTTATAGGTTTGGGTGAAAATCACATCAAATGCATCCAATCCACCAAACCAAATCTATCGTGCTTAACACTTATCAATTTAAATTTATCATTTATTATAGATATGATATAAATTGATTTGGTTTATTTTAAACTGATAGTTTTTAATCTATTAAAATTTGTACCGAAATTCAAACAAAAAATTTTGATCCCTACAGAATTTATTTTAAAATAACCACAATTTTTGATCAAATTATAATTTTAACTAATCCTATTTGTTCTTTTTCTTTTTTTAAACTAAATCCATTAGTTTTGAACCCGTTTCATGTACATACTAAAACTTTGTTGGTATCTAATGAGAATAAAATTTAGGTCATGTTTTCTTCTTATTAACTTGATAAATTTTGTCCATAAAATATTTCTTCCTTCACAATTTAGGCAATTTTTTTTTATTATCTATGTAAATTTTGTCAAGACAACTATTTTATACAAGCGTTGTACTTCAGTTAAAAAAAAATCTTAGTTATATATACAAAGAGAGATTCACACGGCTCGTACATATGGTAAATATAATAAGAATAATAGTTTTTATAGGGTAGTTAAAATTCTAAATGGCCCAAAATTGTGACTATATGTAAAAAAGGAAAAAAAAAACATTTGAACACTTATCATAATCTTATATTTCTCCTTTAAAGTTAAAAATATGTGTCAAATAGATTGGATTATAACGGTATAATAAAAGTTGTACTAGGAATAGCAATTCAAATTATCATGTTATTTTATTCTTGCATCGTGTCAAAACTCGAATTCAACTTAATAACCTTGTTAAGAAGTAAAATCTTAATATTTGATACAATTATTAAATTATTAAATAAATTATAGTCGCATCACTTATTTAATATTTTTTATTTATATTTTATAATATTTATGATAACATTTTGTCAAGTACTAATCAATTTATTCTAAAGATATCTAAATACTTCTTAAGAACAAATAAATATAACTAAAAAAAGTTTTAGAATGCAAAAGCTAGAAAATTAAATTTTGTTAATTCGTAAATGTACTAGCACAATTTTTATTAATAATCAAAAATATCATAATTATTTATTAGCTTTTTTTATGATTATAATAAATATCAATCTATTCTATTCTTAGTTGAATTAGAGTAGTAAAAAATATATCAAACACTGTAACTTCAAGTAACAATTATATAAAACATGAAAGTATATTCATATCTTACATAAATCTTATAGTATTTAACATAAGAATTAATTCATGAATCTCCTTTTCAAGGTTTCATTATGACTTCCAAAACATCAAATAATAGTTAGTTCATAATGCAAAATACTTAACCATAAAAAATAAATTTCAATTACATTAAATAAATAAAAGTTATAATGTTATAGTTGTGTTAGGATTAGAGTTATAATTTACGGCTTTAAAGTATTTATTGTAATAATATTTTCTTTTAATAAATTTTATTTATATACATTGAGCATATATATGTATACTTACAAGTCTTTCTTTATAAAAGTATCTAATTTATGTATTAGGCATGATATAAATAAATAATTGTTTATAATCATTTATAAAATGAACATTTTATAATATAAGACTGTAATTTTTCTATTTCAATCAAATGATTTATCTTAATCATTAAAATAGAGATTTTAAATAAAAAAAGTTAGTATATATTTATTATATATTAAATTAAACTATTATAAAATTTAATTAAATAAATATTATTTATCTCAATTTACATAAATTTTAATTGATCTTAATTCTAAACAGGTAACCAAATTCTATTAATGGATTATTTTTTTAAGTTATCATGGAGTGAGATTTATTATGTGATCAAAATCTCAATAATCTAAAGGTATAATTTCATAGATTATACAAATATATATATATATATATATATATATATATTTGTACTATAAAATTTATATAAATGATGTTTATCCAATCTATTTGTAGTACTTAATTATTTAAATTTGTAGCCAAAATTTATTCAATAAAATTTTTTTATTGAATAATATTTATTTGTAAATTTATTGATAAATAAAGAAATATTGAAAATGATCATTAAAATAATTCGATGACTTAGAATAAATATGTAATTAAATAAATATAACATTTATAATGAATATGATCTAATTATGAGAATTAAATAAAGGATTAATCAAGTGGATATTACTAGTCTATGACTAAATCTAAATTTAATTTAAAACTCTTTTAAATTATGCATAAATGGTTTTTTTTGTATATATATACATGATTTTTTTTATAGTACAACTTTAGACTTTTAGTAGAATAGTTTGAGAATAATTTAAAAGATCAAATAATTAAAAGATAATAAAGTTTGCACCTTCTAGGTTAAAGCTAGGAAGTCCATAGATCTAAAATCTCTTTATTAATTCAAGCTCAATCCATAATTTAAGTTAAGTATATAATTTATATAAAAACGTTAAAAGGTAAAAAGTTATGAGATTTTTTTGATAAATATAGCTTTGTTTAAAAAAAACATTCTAGTTTACGTATTTACTAAAAAACATGCCCATACATAATAGTAAAAATTGAGACTAACAAAGATTTTAAAATATTTTTCTAATTCTTTATGCATATAATAAAATTAAAAAATATTTTTCACTGTGTATCTTTTAAAATAAGAAAATTATTTTTAAAATTTTCATATTTTAACAAATTGACTATATTATAACTCTAAAAAATAAATTTAGTTCGCAATAAAAAAATCTATTAAAGAAAAATAAAGAAAAAATAGATTAAATCTAAATTATAAGTCAAGATGTTCAGATTTCTTTCATTGTCTTTAAGCTCTTTAAGTTATTCTTCCTTTACTACTTTTGCTTATCTTTGTGGCTCGTTTGGTGGCTTTATCTTTTTATAATTTTAAAGATATATATTTATATATTAATTAAAAAATAATTTTTTATTTTTATTTTTTATTTTACAAATTTACAACATATTGTTGCGGCCTTAAAGTTACTGTTTTTAATGTCATAAAGTACTGCAGTAATGTCACTGTAGCATAGCACTGTTCATGCCTATTGTGACAACACTGTAACTTTGACAGCTTAGCATTGGAGTATTGGTGATTCCATTCAATGTCTTTTCACGTGCTCTAAAACTTATTTTGTACTTTAAATTTTTTTTTTTTATAAATTTATTTTTTTCTACTTAAAAACAAATAAAATATACTAAAAAAATAAATAACATAATGAATTAGTAAAATATTAAGAGTAATATATAATAAAATCATATAAAAATAACTCACATCACAAATATAATATGATTATTAAATATGTTATATTGTGTTAATTAGTTAATAATTATATCGTTTTATGTCAATTCAAAATAATTCATCATAGGACGAATTCTTTAAATTATTGTTATTATTTAAAATTTATTATGTTGCCTAATAAATTTTGATAGATATTTTCAAAAAGGTTTATGAAGATTATTTATCTAAATAATCAAACAATTTTAACTTCGTATAAATATTTACACAAAAACATAATTTGAAACTTGAAAATCATTCTTGAACTTTATTCTTCCAACTCAAAAACCATTTTTGCAATTTCAAATTTATGGCAAAATTTTTGTAAACAAAAAGTGAATATATTTTGCTAATTTTATTAGTGATTTTAATTAATTTCATGAGTTAAAAATTGCTGTGAAAATCCAAAAATTTTGAAATTAAAAGTTCCCAAACCACAAATCTGTTTTTTTTTTTCGAATGAAGCATGGTTTCAAGCTCAAGTGGGGGTTCAAAATTGAGCCTTGCAGTGGAGCTTGATTTCAAGCCCTCAAAATCGATCGTACAATTTCGAGTCTACGTCATATATTTGTTAGTTTATTATTCATTATAAATAAATAAAAATACAATAATAGAAAATATTTAAATCACAAAAATGTGAGACTATACACTCACCACTCTGGCAACAATAATTTTTATTATATAAATAATATTTACTTGTACTCATCATTATTTTAATGTTGTTTTAAATGTAAATGGCCATGTGTTACAATTATTCAAAAATAATAAAACTAGCTAGCTTGACGAGAATAAAATAAAATAAACTATTTACGTAAAAGACATTTAAAATAAACTTACTTAAAAATTTTTCTATTTGACTATTGTTCGTATCGTCCATTGCATGCTTGAACATGATTCAAGAACGATAGTATGGCTAAAATATTATAAAAGAATGTGTTTTCCTTTTTAATTTATAATATTTTTTAAATAACGTATAAAAAAATTAAAATAAATTTTGTGAATAAAAAATTCAGTAAAAATATAATTGAAAAAATATTTGATCCAAGATATTTTTACTTAAATGTACAACAAACTAGTATCATTAACCTTTTTTAATGAGAATTAAGTACTAGCATCAAAAGTTATAGACAATAATTTAAATTAAGAGTATTCACACTTTATTAGTATTAATTAAAAAAATGTAAATAGATCAATAATATTAAGACATAGTTTAAGATTGTTATGCTTCTAATATGCTTTCAGATAAGAGCCCATCAAGTATTTAGTAAACATTAATTTTTGGTCGAAATTACTTTGTTTAAATAAAAAAAAATTATATTTATATTTAATATAAAGTAATTTCAGCCCACACTAACTGTAGGCTTCAAAGTCATAACATCTTGATGCCGAGACTGACTTTAAAAATTTTAAAAAGTTAATTGCTCCATCAGCATACAGTCATAATATGTGATGATACATTTGATTTGCACTCTGTTAGAGCAAGGCTTTAAAATTGTTTAGTTATGACAACTCATATTTTTTTTCCCAAAGTTTTTTATTTTATTGGACCGGAAAGATCATATTTAGAGAAACTTACATATAATAAATCTTAAACCTTTATTTATTTATTTATTTTACCATTCTTCTTTTTTATTTATTTAATTGGATTCAAACTAACCCCTTTGAGAAAATCGGCTCGTCCTCTTCACCCGGCTCGTGCCCACATCATCATGTATA
This sequence comes from Swietenia macrophylla, assembly GCA_032401905.1. Classification (NCBI taxonomy): domain Eukaryota; kingdom Viridiplantae; phylum Streptophyta; class Magnoliopsida; order Sapindales; family Meliaceae; genus Swietenia; species Swietenia macrophylla. Next base: position 6,074,459 of record CP135584.1, on the reverse strand, counting down.
TTTCAATTTCAAGGAATTTGAGATACAAACTGGTGTAGGATGAGACAACTGTTCACAGACAAAACTAAGGGAAGAGTGCACATTTATCAAAGGTTGGGGTTTCAACTACTTTTTTTGTCCGAAATTTTAGCTACAAATGTCATATTTCATACCACAAAGGGTTTCCAATAGTTTGAAAAAATAAATTTTAGTTTTACTTGATAAATGACCAATTCCGAGTTCCAGATCTCATCTCTATCTAAAATTAGTCAATTATTGGATTATATTTGAAAACTAGAAGTTTCAAGTATTTACAGCACCTCTTATTCTTGACTGGAAAATATGTTGGTAAGATCAAATCATATTCCTAACCTCTTTACGCCGCATTCTGAGCAGAACTTGGATGTCTCTCGCAGATACGGTGCTCCACATTCATCACAAAACTTTGCAGGACTTGTTGGCTGAAATGTAAACAAACTAAACTTGATAAGTATAAGGAAAACAATCTCAATATAATTACAATCTTATGATCATTGATCACTTTCTTGTCTATAACATTTGAATGCATAAAACCAGCCATTGGCAATTGCAGTCTCAACAAAACATATACAATGTAATTTCAAGAACACTAACTGCTGTCACCAAAAATAGTCTTCACAATGTAGAAAGTGAATTAAGTCCTGTAATGAAGGAACATGTGCGCACATCTCAACCCTTCAATTTAATTATTAAAAATGAGAAAGAGTAAGTATAAATGAATGCTAATACCTACCCATTTAACACCTAATTCTTCATATTACTAGTTTTTCTTATTATACTTGAGAAGAAAAGGATAATATCAAATCCATCATATAATCGTTTTTCCATGACTACATTTTTCAACGTTATTTTTGAATTGTTGGCCAAAGCTCAAAGTAAAACTATTTTCCCAAGCAACCACCTCTTGTTCATGAGCAGAAACAATTACTCATCCATTAATTCATTTGATCTGAAATACAAGACAAAGGGAAAGAAGTTTTGGACAACATGATAAGCACAGAGTCAACTTATATGACACATCTAGAAACAACTATGCAACTAAAGTTATTTCTCGAAAGTACAATCGATATAAACAAAAAGGTCAAGCAACATATTATCTTTTATCAAATTACCTACATCACACCATTTGCTACAAAATATGAGCAGTGGATTTTTAATGACTCCATTAATATAAAATTTAACTAAATGAAACTGTGTCTAGGGTTTGGAAAGCAAAATGCAGTAGAAAGCAAACAACTTTTAAGTATCTTAACTTATTTTTCTCGTTCCTTGTGGAGGTTAAAAGGAATCTGAAGTTGCCAAAATTGTAATCACCCAACGAGGAGGTTGCTGATGCCATTAGGATTATCACTCATCATTCAGCAGTTACAACAAAATGACATCACAATTCACCGATCACATCTTGGTAAAAAGGCATATCTTTGAAAATCAAAGCATCACATTAAAATCAAAGCACCCCCAATCATCAATTCAAGTTGTGGAGAAGTCATATCACAAGAAACCCTCACCATTACATGCAAGCGTTCTCCAACATGACCTCCTGTGAGTGGCTGTAAGCAAGCCATGTGTTGGGAAATGGTTGGTGACTGGTGAGCATGAGCAATTTCAGGCAAATGTGGAGGAGCACATCGATGACTTTGGGAAAAGTGGGCTGGATGTTGGCCCTGGTGAATTGGTTGATGATGACTCTGGTGTATATGATGAAATTGAGGCTGGTGTGAGAGCGGCTGCATATGATGTTTGGAAGGAGTCTGCTGCTGATTTTGTGGCTGCCAGACAAACTTGCAAATAAGTCCCCTTATGTAACAGACAAAGAAAAGAACAGGAACATAAACAAATTTCTGCCTCAAGCACCATAATAGAAACACAATAAAAAACACCAGAAAATTAACACTAGGCAGTTGGCACCGATAAGCATTTAGAATCTGGTTCTGCATATTGCTCCATGACCTTTACATGAGGTTTAGCTCTTAAAAGTGTTCGGTGAAAATTAATTACGGAAACAACATCGCCTCGGCCCCACTGACAAAATGCATGTCACGTATTCTTAGCAATTTTTTTTTTTTTTTCCTAAAACCTCAGACAACTACTCTTGGCCTTTTAAAGACACCATACTATTGCAGAAAGATAAGGCTAAAGAGAAGCTCTTACTTTGCTTATGGTGCGAAACCCTTGTGCGGTAGCCATTGTAGAAGAATTATCCGTGCCAGGATATGCCTAAAAAACAAAACATTATAAGGATAAAATATTAACAATCTTATCAAGTTCAGTCGAAAAGGCTTAGAAGTGGGACATTATAGGCATTTACAAAAATTTTTGTACAGTGATATTTCATGTATAAACAAATCGACCATGTGAAGGCATAGGCACCATAGACCATCAACTTTGACAGAAACCACTACACTTAAAAGCTTAAACTGATAGTAGGACTCAGAAATATATTTAAACTCTAATATGCTCCGTCAATAGAAGGGTATGACTAGCTTTCATGTGGATTAAACACAAATTGTAACAATTCAATTAATATAATGGGAGAATTTGCACGAGGCATTATGGTCAAATTGACTTTAATACCATGCTACTTTACCACTCAACCTAACAGAGACAAAGCCAGCATTTTCTAGGAGGGGGAACTATGATCATAAATATGATAAAAATGATTTAACAATGAGGTCTTGTCATCTAGGTCCATGAGTTTTCACTTTTTGCAATAGAGGACTGGTCATTTACTAGGAGGAAAGGTCTGTTCAATACTAATGGAAACTCAGGGACCTACTTAATAATTTTTTGTTTCACACTTACAATTATAGATTAAAAAAAAGACAGACAATGCCATAATTCATTCAATAACTGTGTAATGTGTTAACACTTTCCAATCTTTTGATTTGCATAACATGATAGCTTGATTATCAACAACATTAAATGTCTTTCTCTCCGTACACATATGAGTTACAATGTATTCATTGATTTTATAGGATCCCACATTCAAATGGGTTTTATTGTCTTTGAATAAGTTTTCACATTTTATTAAATAAGGGTATAGTCTGCCCTCTTTTTATGAGTTTCTTTCTGCCACTAATTTAATCAACTAATTTTGTCAGTAAAGATCTATTTTAAGTGAATTTTAAGATGAGAATTTCCCTTTGTCCTCCTGATCACCAAACTTAGCTGATAAAAATTAACGAGCGAGGCCTATTTAATAAAACCTGGCAAATTATATCATTATGTAATAAAACTTAAAAACTCAAGGAGCTAGATGATAAAATCTCTTAATTTAAGTGGTCGTGAGTTTTTTATGTGGTCACGAATTGAAGTAACATTTTTAATGTTATTGTCAACAAACAAGTACACTAACTAATAGATATAACTCGTCCTTTCTTGCTTCGAACCATGCAGTGGTAGGGGCTAAGAGGGCAACTTAAGGTGATGGGCAAGAGTCTAAGAATAATATTTAAAATCTAAAAACCATAACTAAAACAAAAGTGACAATATGAAATAACAGCATCGTGGATGTCTAAAGCAAATACAATGTTCAGGATATCCTATCCATAGGAAACATCACAACTTAGACTATAGTATCAGACAATGAACCCAATCATGCTTAGACGAAAAGAAGGGAATCGAGCTTACAGGCAAACCCGGAATGTTAGATACAGAGTTTGATGTGACACGCCTGTACTTGTGTCTTGGAGAATAAAATTTATAGTCTTGAGCAGAGATAGCCACTTCATTTCGACCTGTCAATCGCTTGAACCTGCAACAATGTGCAGCTTAGTCAGGGAGAAGTATGAATGCTGAAAACTTAACTCTGATCACAAAACTATCAGTAGTTAAGAAAGACAGTAATCAATTAGCAAGCTCAAGATAGAAATTGTGCAACTAAAAACATTGAACTGACCTTTAAAATAGCAAAAATCAAAGGTCAGGAAATGAACACACAAAAAGTTTTCAAATATTTTCTTATTTCCTAAGGCAATACATAAAATAGTAACCTTAAGAATACAATAGCATGCCCATTCCTAATCCTTTGCAATGAGTGTCAGTTTGTACCATAATAATCCACATCCAATGATACCAAACAAGTTGAATTTGAATAAAAAATAATCTAGTTTGAATGAATTAAATAAGTGTATCATTTAATTGATGATTCAGTTACAAAAACAAGTTACACAGATCATGCCATGTCATCTGAATAACAAAACTTAGTAATTAAATGGGTTACATGATCATGTAATGTGTCCCATTTAAAAAAAGTTACACCCATGTTTGAACCCTTACCATGATTAATGTAATGGACTGTGTTCAGGTTGACCCAAACCCATTTATACCCTTACCTTGACACAACCCAAACATCACCATTAACACAAATATGCCACCACTAATACATGGTAAAATAACATGTGTCTCACTATGTTCTCTAGAAAGCTTGGCACAACTAGCCTACCACACAACAAGGTATTCTCTTTTCTCAAATTATAGAGCACAAGTTTATCGTGTCCTAGAAAAGAAAAAACACCATAGAGCGCAAGCAACTCATAATAGTGCTTAACTAGGCCCACAGAAGATCAGTAACCTAAACAGTTCAACAAATTATTGTCCAGTCCCTGAAAATTTTGAAAATAAGTCACTTCAACAATGAAAGAGCCATATGCCAAGGAAAATAAGAACAAGGAATCACTTACCATTCAGCATCTTCAATGGGCATATTATTTGGTTTCTCAACAATATCCAAACCATTGACCACCACAAAACGAACGCGTTTCTCTTCTTGTATCACTAATTCTGGAAATCTTGTCCTTGTTTCAAGAGACGTTGCCAATTCTCTTCGTTTGTATACATAAGAACCTGTAGTAATTAAATATGACAAGCAAACATATCATGACCCCAAATATAACAAGGATTCGCACAGTACCAATTTTTGATACTTCTTTTAATATTTACAACCAAAGAGATGGATTAATTACAATGAATTACAAAAAAGAAAAAATAAATTAACACAACCAAAATGTTGTGTGAAAAAAATGAACACAAAAAAAAAAAAAAAAAAATCTTACAGAGTACAAAAGCATCCAACAGGTGGCTTTAATTGTTTTCATCAATAGAACAAAAGGAAAAGAGACAAGTAAACAAAAGGAAAAGGAAAAAAAAAAAAAAAAGAAGTAATACCTTTCTTAGGAAATTTCTTAGCCAAACTTCTGTACAAACCACCTGCTGCTTCAAGGGCTACCCCAATGGTCTTCTCACGGATACCATTCAAGGAAGCAAGCCTCAAGTTTACATCATTTGCTAAGGTTTCATACATATTCGCAACATACATCAATGGCAAAGCAAACCTTGGATCACCTTCATAGTGGACTTCTCCGGTTTTCCTCTTACTCAATTTGTCTTGCCCTGTCTGAGAAGTATAACCAGCCTCAGAATCAGTCACTTCAATCACGTGGTCATTAATAAAATGATCCACAATAATTTGCAGAAATCTTGCCCTTGCTGATTCGATAGGGGACACGTCTGGTACAAACTCCAGTCAAATTAGTAAAAGCCCACTTAAAACATTAACAAATCATAAAATAAATTTTGATTTATATTTAAGACAGTAATAAGTAGGAAAGAAAAAGTACCCTCAATTGTTAGAATGCCATAGGCGCCCCTTGAAGGATCACCATTCTCAAGGGTAGTGCGATCTTCTTCCACTCCAACGCCGTGAAGTGGCAAAGAGTTTCTGTAGGATTCATGCATGCAGTCCTGGACAAACATGATTTACAAGGAATTAAATTTTTGACAGAAGCATTTAACAAATAAGGTTCAATTAAGTTTTTTCCATCTGCTCAAAAATTAAAAAAGAAGTTAAAATACCAATGCCTTTGTTTTTCCATCCATTAGTTTGAACTCATTGCTGACATCAACCAATTGAAACCCAAATTATCAGATTGATAAAACTTAAGATATCACAAGTTTTAGGGTTTCAAGTGCAAAGAAAAAGGAAAAAAAATTAAAATATACTTTATAAATAGTACTTGTAGAACATTGCGCAAACAGCAACACAAAGGAGAAATATATAGGAGAAACAACAAGAAATTAAAGGGCAAATAAGAAAAGAAACTAAAGAAATGAAAACAAATTAATGATTACACATCTAAGAGATCCAAAGCAGGGCCATGATAAGCAAAGGAAGTAGATGTGACAGGCTAAATATGAAAGAATCCTCAAGAAAGTCATCTTGGCAACAGGATAAGAGACTCAAGTCCCCAGAGAACCATGCTATTTCTCTACCCCTAGACAGTCCCCATCAAGCATAAAGGAAATGTTGTCCAAAGCTACTATTTCAGAATCAGAAGTTGTGGTTTTAAAAATATGCTATTGTGGAATGGAATCACTAGTTATCAAGTATAAGTGCGAAAGTAAATTGTAATGATTAGCTCCCAAGTAAAAGTTAGTATTTACCAAACATTTACCTTTGTTCTTTTAAAGTTAAGTAAAAGCACAACAGTCCCAAACATATGCTAAATCATCTTTCCACTTTGTCAATCTAATTGGTCTATATCCAAACGGCATCACTTGAATAATCTTGTCATAGTACAAATTAATAACTGTTTTCCTACAGTTTATTTGCATTTCATTGGCGAGAAAGTGTGTGAAAGTAAAAGTAACAGAGAGTGATTCAAAAAAAAAAAAAAAAAAAGGAATTGCATTTACTTGCAAAAGTGTTGAATGAATACAATTTGTATCTATGACAACTACTTATAGTTCCAATTTTGTTGATGCATAACAGCTTTAAGATTTTGAGCGAGACTCCTTATTGGTTGCCAGTTTTAACTCTTCCTTATTGCCTCTTTTGTATGTCACAGTGGAAACTCGGTGACATGTCTAAACTCCTCCACACATTGATACTAAAGTTTGCATGACAGGCAGAACTCTCTTAAACTTTTCTTCAAAGGCACTCCTCATCAAAGACAAGGTTTAACATAATATTTATCCCCACTGAACTTGCTTCAACAGCTCACAAATAAGCTACGGCATAGTGTTTTTTCTTTTTTAATAAATCAATTGAAAGGCTCACAACCAAACCAATCTGTGTTTTCAATTTGGAGGACCTTCCAGATAATGTATTAGACAATAACTGAAGGTGGGATAAAGTGTAGGAGCGCATTTCCAACAAGCTCAGATCATGGTAGTTAAGAATATGTAGTATCAGCATGTGAAGGCATTTAGATGCATCACCAAGTTGCCGATCTGGCACAAGCAGGAGGCAAGAAAAGAGAAGTAAAACCAGCAACTGATAAGATGTCTTCCTGCCTAACATTTTGGTATTTTAGTTATCTCACATTAGCAATATTGTGATTACAAAATACTCCAAAAGAAAATTGTATTCATTCAACACTTATCCAAATTCATACAATTCCAATTCTCTCTCAAATCACACTTTTATTGCTCTTTGTTACCAACTTTCTCACTGTTTTTCCCAACCAAACACACATAAACTTTAAGAACAACGTGATTAACACATAGAATCCCAAATCCAAATAAGAAAACTGATTCCCTTTCTTCTGAATGTCCTCGCACATTTCCTTGGTTGGAGACCCAGGATTACCTCTCAAGGGTGAAAAATCACCCACAAAAATGATAGGAGTGACAACCAAGTCCTCGACCATCTACAAATGGGAGAGGATACTCAAGAATTTAACCGTTGTCTCATATAAGAGAGAGTACTTTGCATAAAAGCACAAATTTCGACTGAAAAGGTAAGGAAGAAATTAATTTGACCGAGCAAAAACTCATCTCTTTTAATTCTAGAACTTCTCTTTCAAAAATATAAATTTTGGCAATGACTCAACTGTCGGAGGGTTTAAGTTGGTAAAGCTCTCAACCGCCCCTAATCTTACTCTATTTCGCGGGAGAAATAATATCAACGAATCAAAGTGAGGCATATAGGCAAAAAATCCAAGCCATCAATTTGAGCAAGGAAAAAAAAAATCCAACAACATCAATGACGCCAATTACCATGCAGTTCAAGCCACATTCGAGCAAAGTAAAAAATCACAGTTTTCTTCATCGTAACTTTTTTACAGTCGTAGTATACAACCTAATCATGGAGTTCACACAACGAAAGCAACCCAATTATAGCACTTAACCCCAGTTATAGCACTTACTCACAAAATACTATATATTATTTTTACTTTTCCAATTTCATTCATTTAAAATGATAATGAGAACCCACAGTATCTACAAAATTAAGCATAAGCATTAAAAAAACAAAAACCTTACAACAGCAGTGGAATCATCGTCGTTATCAAGGGTATCTTGATGAACAGCATCGCTATCAACGTCAGCAATAGTATCGATATCAGCAGGGCGAGAATCGACAGTGTTGAGGTCATGTAAAGAGCTTCCAATAAAGGAATTGGTAGCTGATCTCAAGTTGTAGTGTTGAACTGGAACCCTAGACCCCATTCTTTTTCTTTGTTATCATTCAAATTCATCCAATTGAACCACCATATCCCTTCGATTTTGCCTGTGCATAATTTAAACTCACAATAAGAAGACATTCTGCCAGTACTCCCGATAAGACTACAGCTTCTGTTGTGACTGTGAAACGGAAGCTTTCAACTAACGGCTATTCGGACTAAACTGAAAGTAAAGAAAAGAGAAGAGAGCAGACATCCAAGCCTGAGACCGTACCTGAGCTATCGTATACCGAAATCACGATTCCAAGCCTAACTCCGGTCTCCGCACCAGCACCCAAACCGATGGGCTTTGACTTTTCCAATTGCAACTAGTTAAGTAATTCAATTCAGTCAGCTCTCCGTGTTTCCTTCTTTCTTTCTTTTTTCGATAAATAAATAAATATTAAAAAATATCTTCCTTTTTGTTTCTTTGTTATTAATATATATATATATAAATAGATATATTTAATTTTTGATATTTGGTATTTTTTTTAGTTCTTATAATTGAATAATAATAAAAATAAATTAATAAAATATTAGATAATTATATTTAGATATTAGCCAAAAAAATTTTAAACGGCCACCGCTTAATAGATTTGAGTTGTCTTTACTCTTCTAGCCATCAAAAAATTGAACATAATCAAAATTTATTTATATTAGAATCAATCAATCAAATACAATATTCCGGTCCCATAATTAGGTCTTATAACAGTATCATAACTCCATTGATCATATAAAAATTTTCTTAATTAATTAATTTATTTATTTATTTACTTATCCGTCCAAAAAAAAAAAAAATTCATAGAACTTACCTTTAATTTGTATTTAAATATTTTTATTATGTTTGAGGAGTTAATTTTTGACTATCAAATTACTAAAAAAAAAAATCCTTTTAATTGTTAATTTAATGTCCACAGGCAAGTAATTTATTTATTTTATTTTATATATTTATTTTAATTTCGACCGTTTAAGCAATGAAAGTAAAAACTTTGGAGATATAACCAATATTAAACACATGTCAAATGCATTCTTAAGAAAAACTGACAAGTTCATATTCAAAGAAGATCTTAATTCCCATAAACCTTAAGTCATGGATGTTTAAACAAGTCCTGTCTCCTTCTCTCATTATTTCCTTTCATAGCTACAATTAAATTTGTAGGTGTAATTGACTCAACAACCAAAATTTGTAATAATTTTTATTTTTTATTTTTTTTAAAAAAAATACAAGATGTTTGAGATTTGGATGCGCTCACAGTTGAGGATTTTGATCTAGAATAATGTAATGTTTAAAACAGCCACAGTTAATTTCTTCTGCTTAAAGGGCGAAGTAAAAAGTACATTAATTGGTCAGCATGATGTAAATGAAAAAGGTTGAAGTTGCAGAAACTTCTTCTTCTTATTTAATCATCACAAACATACCCTGGAAGTCACCCATTTCTTTCTCCATTGAGGGTGGAAGAAAGTTGTGCAACTTGTGCCTTTATGACTTAAAACAATCCTTTCATGCGTATGCACCATCATTAGTAGCTGAAACAGCATGAAAACATACCGCAACCCACCCATGTCCATACATACAGACATGAGTCAAAAAATGTTGTTTTCAAGTAGTAAACTAAACAATACTAATCATACATCAAATTCTCGAATAATACAGCTCTAAAATTTGTATTTAAAACTAATAATGAGTACAAATTTTTTTTTTTTAAAAAAAAAAACAGCCTGGGGTTAACAAATTTGAGAAGAAGATTAAACTTTTAAAAAGTATCATAAATGCATGCATTCTATACGCATATATGGTGTAGATGTACATACATAAAGATATGCATGCATTGCAAATACATAAATGGTGCTTTGATTTTGTCTCATTCCCTCTTTCATATCGTCTTTACAGAGGAAGGCACTTGTAAAGTAACTAGATTTTTCTATGGAAGGCGTGCCCAATATCAAATTCAGGGATGTAAAAGCCAAATACCACTTGTATATAAGAAACGAACCCCCTCTTTTGAACGAATATATTCAGATCTGACCACACATTATAGCCAGTGGTATTTTCTCTACACTAGTATATACTGTTCCTCTTATCAATAAAGCTTTCACTTCACTTTTCCAGCAAACTCACAATAGTTCTATGGCAGCCTTGAAGCCCAAAAACCTATCAAAACATGAAGAAGTTCAGTTAACATTGAAATTTTGATGATAGTCTAACATGATTTGTCCAATTCAGACATGCTGTGAATGAGAGTTACCATTTGGAAAACCAAGTTAGTGAGATTCTGAAACACTCTGCAGCCAGCATTGTTAGCAAAGCTTTAGTCAAATCAAGACAGCTGCAAAACCAGCCAAGTTCAAGGTTAAAGTTGCCAAGACAATGTAATAACCACCAGGTTCCCTTGTGTGATTATAGTGAGATGATTGGTTTTACAAGACACACACTCACACAAATAACTGGGAACTTCAGCACTTAAGTGCACGATCACAGAGATCCAACAGAAGCCACCTCAGCAGCTGACAGCGGAAATAATACAAGAACAAACATAAAAGAAGAGTGTCACAGAACTGAAACGAAAAAGTTGCTATCATAGGTCAGCAATTGAAGTAACTGACACAGTTATATATGTTGAGGTTAATATACAACAAGAAAAGCAAAACAATAAACATATTGTCATCAATTTTAATTAATATAATGGGTGTACAGCAGAATAGCACCTTGCTCATTGAAGTGGCCAATGAAAAATTCTGTTCAGCTGAAAAGCTTCGGCATTGTGTAGTAGATTTCATTTGTTGGTTTCATTTGAACTAGAACTTGAGCTACAAATCTAACTCTTCCGACATGTAAGTCACCGAGCTTCTATAAATATTCTATGAAGCAAGTACAAGGGAGGTACTGAATCAAGAAATGTGAAAACAAAATAATGTTACAGAATTTGAGCATGAATGTCAAACATGCTTTCCGTTTCTTTAATATTTTCAATTTTTTTATTTGTTACTTTATATTATGATTTTGCAGCTGACTTCGAATAGTATAATCAGAAAGCAGATTGAATGTGCAATTTTTTTTTTATTTGTTACTTATATTATGATTTTGCAGCTGACTTCTCACAGTATAATCAGAAAGCAGATTGAATGAGATTTCATCCTTTTTAAAGAAATTTAAGAGTTTTGAACTATAGTAACATAATGCAATTTCTCCGCTGACAGTCACCAGTCACGTACTCTGGAATAAACCTCAGCCTCTGGCAGTTTGTAGGCAGTTTGCAACATGATACCAGAAGATACTCTTAATATGTGCCAAAAGTTATATAGTGACAGCTCCTTTATCAGCAAATTAGCGACAGATAAAATGCTGTAGAGAGTCAATATAGCCAGGAAAACTGCTAAAACTTTGTACTCCCTGAGCGCTTATTCTCTTTGATTATTTCCAGGTGAATGACTCTGCTTTTGGCTCAAATTAAAGCCTTGACAAATTACTGATGAAGAAAAATTTGTACCATCAAGTTTGTGCATTTGGAACTGCCTAATGGCTAAAGCCTGTCATTAGACCCCTTCCCATCGTTTCATTTTGCAACTCAGATGGTTTCCTGTCACATTTCTAAAATTTAAGATTAGTGAATTAAAATTTAATAGAATAATTTAAAGTAAAATAATGATGTTATAGATATTTTAACAGAATTTTCACTGTACATAGACAATATTAATATAAACCTATAAATATTAAAATTTTATAACACTCTTCATATTTTTCATGAAATTTAAAACTACTGTCACAACAAAATCCATCACATCAAAATTTAATATATTTATTTAACTAAATATGAACAGTTCTCTTATAATATTTTAACAAATACGATATATATTGCAAAATATAACTAACAAAAGAATACAATTTTCTCCAAATTTAACTATTTTCGACTGCACTTAAAGGATCTGAAAAATAATGTGTGAGTTAAAATCCTGTAAATATTCTTATGTAACTAAGGTTTCTCAAATAAATTTAATAATAATTATATTTTCAATTAATCAAATCAAAAATAATCATTAATAAGTATAAATAATGATAATATAACAACAATACAATTTAGTTATTATTATGTGCAATACATAACTTTAAGGCACTATTTTCAAACTAATATTTAAAAAATATGTAGTTTGCATACTTTAAGAGTTTTATATTAAGGGACTGCTGTCCGTAATTTTAAATTAATAAACTTTCATTGTGAGATTAAAATTAGGTCCATAGTCATCAGTATTAAACAAAATGTTGTATATTATTTCACAATTCAATCATACAAAACAATAATAAAATAATTTATTTATATTATTTTATAATATTTCAAACATCAGAAACATAATTTTACAATAATAATATTATTAAATTCTTAAAAAATTTCTACAAAACAAGATATAACAATAATCATGTCATTAAAATAATTTTTTTTTCATAAAAATTTAATATATAATCTTACTTTTCAGTTTTTAAAATATTAAAATACTCAATTATATGTGAATTAACTATTTGAATCGATTTGATAATGTTATTTTTACAATTTCACTGATCTCTCTTCCTTTCTATTGTTACTGCCCAGTAATATTTTATAAAAATCAACGCAAATTATTAAAATAAACTAATAACTTGTACTACTTATATTAAAATATAAATAAAATCTCAATATAAAATGAAAATATTAATAATGACAAATTATAAAAAGATTTCTATAATATAGATAATTATAAAAATATTTTAAAAATATTTACATTCAAAGTCTATAATTGTTAAAATTTATCATCTCACCCTAAAATTATAAAAATTTTTATTTTAACCCTAAAATTTTTAACTATTTATACATTAAACTTTTAATTTATAAAATAAGATAAAATTATTATAATTTTTGTATTTTCACTCTAATCAAAATTTACAATTTTCATATAATTTTTTATTATTTTCGAGAAATCTTTTGATCAAACTATTAAATTCAATTTAAAATCTATTGATTTATAGTTTAAAAATTTAAAATAGTAATAATTTTAAGTATTAAACTATTAAAAAATCTATCTATTTTTTTCGATTTTTAATAATTTTTATACTAAAATAAATATTTTTTTAAATTAAAAAATAAAATTTTTATTTTCACTTTCTTATCTTCCTCTCATTCTTCTTCTCATTCTTCTTCTTCTCCTTTTTTTCTTCTCATTTCTCTCTTTTTTCTTCTTTTCTTTTCTTTTCTTTTTCTTTCTTTTTCTCTCCTTTTTTTTTCTTTTTTCTCTCTTCTTGGAAGTTCTAAACACTTCTTTTTTTTTTTTTAAACTTATACTAATCCATACACCTATATATATAAAGATATATGGGCCAAAAATTAAGGGATTTGGGCTTGGAGCATTACACTTCATCTATATTTCCTAGCTCATAATGCTTCTTTAATAGAGAGAAATAAAGAATTTAATTAGGAAGGATACCCCTGCCAATCATCTCATTAAAAAACATTCTTGCTTGCTCCAGTTGATCGTATTGAGAAAACCCCCAAACTATAGAAGTGAAGGCATTTAGATTTACACCTATTCAATCCTTTTGTTTCTTAAATTTATAGCAGTGTAAACATTTCCATGCTTCAAATTTTCATTTATTAGAGTAATGAAAATAGTTGTATCAGGAATCATATCTCTTTCAAGCATTTCATCAAACAACTTTTTGGCCTTTTCAATGCAATTATTTTTACAAAGACTATCAATTAAAGCTATATAAACTACAACATTCGGTTGCAAACCAAAATTTGGCATTCTACAAAAATAATCAATTGCTTGTTAGATTGATCCACTTTTGCACCAACCATCAATCAATATACAAACTGTCATAATTGTAAACTCAATACGTAAGTCTGACATTTCATGGAGCAGACTAAGGGCCTCTGATGTTTTTCCAGCCATTAAAAAAGCATCAATAAGCATTTTGTGTATGACAAGATTAGCCCTTAGACCATATTCCTTTATTTCACTTAACTAATGCTTAGACACTTCAAGTTTACCTTTATTGCATAAGCCCCAAAAGATTGTTCCATAAAGGATTAAATCTACTTTGATGTTTTTTTCCTTCATTTCTTTATAAAGTTCCATGACAATCTCTAATTGCTTAACCTTAATATAACCATTAATAAGGGCAGTATAAACTTGCTGGTTAGGATTAATTCCAGCTTTAAACATCACCCTAAATACTTCGTCTGCTTCCTTCATCCTTTCTACTTTAAAAAGACCATCAAGTATACTTGTGGAGGTAACAATGTTCAACTTAATGAATGCCTTCAACAACATCTCATTAGCTAGTTTCAATGCTTCATTTAAATTACCTACTTTTCAATTTGTATTAATCAACAAAGTATATATGAATTCATTAGGTAAAAGTCCTACTTTCCTCATGTCCACAAAAAATTTAATTGCTTGTTGCATCATCCCCTCCTTACGTAAAGCATCAATTAATGCGCTGTAAGTTACAACATTAGTTTTCAACTCATCATTCCTTATCTTATTTAAAAACTTAAATGCTTGAGGCGTTCTTTTAAATTTACAAAAATAATTAATTAAAGTGTTGAATATGATGACATTAGACTTGCAACCAACATCCTTCATTTTTATATACAGGCAAAGCAATTCATCCAATAACCCAACCTTTCCATAACCATCAATAAGCAAATTATATGTTACAATATCTGAGATTAACCCCCTTTGTTTCATTTGTTCAAACAAGCTTCTAGTTGTATGCATATTACCCTCTTTACACTTATAATTTATAATGATTATATAAAATGTAAAAACAAACGGAGCTATCCCGACCACAACTATATCCTTCAAAAACTTCATTAACAAGTCCTTTTTCCCTAACTTTAAAAGCTTATGCAAAAATGTATTACATGACCATACTTTTGGTAAAGCCCTAAACCTTTTCATTCTAGAAAAACACTTATAGCTTTCTCATGCATTCCTAAGTCAACTAAATTATAAAACACACCAAAACTCTGAATACAAACATTTCTTATCAACCATAAAACATCAAAGGCATTAAAACCAGACAGTGCCTAGTTTAACAAAATCATATCTTTAAGAGTATTATTAGCATCAATGTTCATTCTAGCATAAAATAGAATGTGAACCAGTATGAAATATGACTCTGTAGTGTGGTGAAACCTTGTTTAAGCTTTTGCTTATTGAAAGAATTTCAATGTTAAACTGGGATATTGTTTTAATTCAACTAAAACTCTCAAAACTTATATTGGTGCCAAAGCCGAATCAAACATATTAACGATTTTTAAATCGTCCCATTGGTCTAGTGGAATTACTTTAAGCATAGAATCTTTATTAATATCTTAAAAAAGATTATTGGGATATGTTTTGCTGACAAATGGGTATTTGATAATAAAGAGAAAACTAGTGAACTAAATTAAAGGGTAAGATATAAATGAGGGACATAAATTTTTATATAAAGAAAAATGATTAGGGATTAAAGAGATATAAGAGATTACCCTATAAGGGATTCTATGAGTGATGAAGAACAAATTGCATAAAGAAAATAGAATTTACGAGAAGAACTTAAAAGTTGTTTCAATTAGTTTCATTTTAAGAGAAGAGAATGCATTGCTGGTCTTGTTTTGAATGAGCAATCATATTTCATAGCTTGCTTATTAAGAGTTTATAAGTATAAAGGTTTTAAAGTCTAGACTATTAGTAGAGTGTCACGGGACATTAGGTTTTTGCTAAACTGATGCAACACTTGCTAAACTAATCGATGAATGCCTTGAGCGTATCAAACTCAATTGCTCTCTTACCTTTGATGCCACCTCTGTAAATGTTTCCTTAGCTTTAATAGAGTTGAAGACATGCATTGAACCTAGGTGTGCTTTCTCCTGAATTTCTTATAGGCGCTAATGATGGTGTTTGGCTTGGAACGCTACGGATATTTCTTAGTATGGTGCGCTCCTCTATAAAGGAAGCAATTTTACTTTCGCTTCTCATGCGTCCTATGCCTTTTATTGTGCCTCTTGTCTCTTGATAGTTAACTCAGTTATAGATTCACCTTATGCAATCGGTCTCTCCCACTTTTGTCATGGCTACCCTGGTTAAAGTTTGGAGCTGTCTTCTTGCCCTTATCGCTCTTAGACGGCTCGCAGTGAAACTCATTTAATGTTTCAGCTATTGTTATTGCCGAAGCAAGATCTTAGACATTTCACTTTTTTAATTCTTACTTTGCTTATGACTGAAGTCTGTTTAAGAACAATAATTGCGATTCTTCTCATGTATATTAGGTATTTCTAACATTAGGAAATTATATTCTCTAATTTTATTCTTGATTGACCTTCGCTGCTTAAACTTGCAAAATTTCCTCATTGCCATCTCCTTTGCATTCTTGGTATAGAATTGCCTCTTTAAATCCACCTTAAATACATCTCATATATCAATGAAGCACAACCCTCTCTCTATTTTAATGTAAGGACATCTCTACCATAGTGTTGCATCATGCTCGAAAAAAATGATGCACGTGCTAATTTTGACAACGTCATCATCTATGATCACTGCTTCTAGATAGCATTCCATCTGTTAGATTATGTCTTAGTCGCCATTCGTATTATTGACTTATAGGATATGTTTTGTTTTGTACATACATTATATATTAATAAAAAAAAATTTTGTTTATAAATATATGTTGTTTCCTTTATTTAATTATGCATATAAACAAAATATATTCGTGAATTGTCCAGATAATTCGTTTAATATTAAATAATATTATCAAAACTATTCCCTACAGAGGTGATATTAATTGAGCAACGATATTTTATAGTAGACATACTGAATATGTCCAGTGAATATCATAAGACAATACTAGTGCGGGTTACATAATAGTCACGTTATTAGAATATTAATATGGATTAAAATATTAAAGAATTATTTATTCAACATAATCACACAATGATAAATCACATGATATTGTATATAGTCAATAATTTATCTTATAATTATATTGATATATTAATTATAGTACACGTGGTTCTTATGGTATATAAGTACGGGACTAGTCATGTCTTGCATGATAAAACTGATTTGGTTACGTGTTGTTTACATTTAGAAACTTATGATGGTAAAAACAATATCCGTTGACTTGATGAATAGGATCAAAGTTACCATTAATTAGATTCAGATTTGAATTCTTAAACGAACATTAATAAATAGCTAAAAGAATAAATATCTAGTTAGAGTAATTAAATGTCATATAAAGGGATGATAAGTTTAATGTATATTAATCGATAATTTGTAATTTTATCAATAAAGAGTTTTAACATACCATGAACTATAAATAGAGTGGGATTAAATAACGGAAGGACTTTATCCACATGGTATGTATAATTGAGATAAAAATTGATAAAATATGACTTCATTATGAATTAAAGACTAAGGTACATTGTTAGATGTTAACTATAATTGTTGAACAATCGAAAAGTTTGATAAATCGAAAATGTTCAAAATAAGTTTACAGTTATTCCACAATGAACTCACATAGTCATACCAATAATCAAAAGTAATGAAAATCATTTAAGAGAGAAAAATATTATAGTTAATGAAACTAGCACTTTTTAAATAATATTTAAGTCAAAATAATATATATAATTGCTATATATATTTATAAATTCTTTAAAGTGTTTTAAAATTTTTTCTTGAGTTTGGATTGAGTGTAATTTATTATAAATTACATAGTCAAATTGATAATGTTGATAATCGTTACACATTGACCCATGTATATATGCTTAATTACACTTTAATTAAATATTTGCATTTAAGTCCAAATACTGAAATGTTGAAAATAAAAATTGTGATTATCCATGACACATAATCACCTTTTGATTAAATGTGAGGACAAATTTGAGAAAGTATGAATATGTCAAGTATATATACATGTTTACATTACCAGATTGGGTAGTTTTACAACCAGAAACAAAAGCCCTTCCTTCTAATTTACTTAAGCAAGATTATCAAGTTTTTGTTGGTGTAAATTATGATAAATTTACACAATTAAAAGTAAGAATCATCCCTTATCAATCTAATATTGATTGAACTCATCCAAGATGTCATTTTATGCATATATGGGATATATGTATATTAGGCATTCCATGTATTTGTGAAAATGCATAAATGAATTCAAACTTTGATTTTATGCATGTTATAAGCATTTCAATCCAACTCCATCATTCAAAGGAAATTCTGTATTTCCTTAGCATTGCGCTTGCTCCTATATTTTGACGAATCAGGAACTCGAACTCTCGACATGCCACTTGCTGTAGTCTTAGATGCTGTTACAATCTTACATATGGTAAGGTCTTACTTTATAGTATCTAACCTTGCATTAGTGGCACTCATTTATGCTGCCATACTCTACTTGAGCTCCTTCATGGTCTAGTTCATGGATACAACGAAAGAGTTAAAGGTATCATAAAACTTACCTTTCATTGTGGTAGCACCGGCCTCATACTCATACTCGTCGATCCTTGGTTTGAGAGCGTCGAGACGATCTAATACATTTTCCATCATTAGTTTGAGTTTGGCTAAGCTCACCTTAGTAGAGCGTAACATATCCTTAGACAGTGAGCAGTTTTTAAATGAATTCTTTTTCCCATTGCGGCCCTTTTCTCAACTGCGTTCCTTCTGCAACACTTCAGTGATATTGCTTGGCTCTGCCTCCTTACTTCATATGATAATAATTATGCTTAATATAGTTTTGAATTATCTCCATGAAGTTCAGTCTAATACTACGTGGTCATGAGACATTAGATTTTTACTAAACCCATGCGATGCTTAACTAATATCAAACTTTAACTACTATACTAAGCAAGTCTTAATTGTTGTGTGGAAGATTATTTTGAGCAAGTTAAGATGCTTGGGAGACTAAAGAAAAAAAAAAATTAGAGAATTGCAAGAGAACTTGAAGAAAAATACTTAAATTGAATGAAAAATTACAAGACTATAAAACTTTATAACTCTTTAGGATTACTTGCGTTTACAACTTTGGTGGATTGTTTGGTTAAAAAAAGTGAGGTTAATTTATAGTTGAGGAAGAGTAAAATGAATGGCTAAAATTTACTTTACAAAGGTTATTTTAGATGGCCAAATTTATTCTATAATTTTTATGCAAATGGGAAAAAAAATTTAAATTCAAATATTTGAATAATTCCTCCAATTATTCCTTCCAATTACTAAATTTATATGCTTTGGGCTTCTAGAAGTTTAGCTTGTTTTAAAGTGACTTTAGACTTATTTTTATGTCATATATATGGGCTGTTTTAAACTTGTTTTTCGCCCTTATTTGAGCACATGCTACGTTCCATGATAAAAGGCTTTAGATGCTAGGGCATGCACATTTGTATAAATTAATACTTTAATAAAAAATAATTAAAATAATGAAACATATTTAATAAAAAAAAAAATTGACCCTCAATGTATTATTTGAAAAACATTTACTACTTCTTTTCTTTTCTTAAATTTAATTTAATATTTTAAGAATCGAATTAATTACATTTTTAATTTTTTTTTAAAAAACAACATTTAAGAATAGACCAATAAAAAATTGAATAATTTATTTTAAAAAATTAAACACATTACCTGAAAACATTTGCCACTTCTTTTATTTTTTTTCTTTTTTTTTTACAGAAAAGTATTTTAATTTGATATTTTAAGAATTCAAACATACTTTTAATATTTTTTTAAAAAAATTTAATAATTAACAATAAAAATAATGAAATCACATTTGATTATTTTAAAAATATATATATTGGCACATAACGTATTATCTAAAATCATTTGCACTTATTTTATTATTTTCTAAATTTATCTGACAAAAAAATTTTAATTTTATTTGATGTTAAATTATTTTATTTTTTAAAAAATAATTTCTAAAACAAAAATAATAAAAACACACTTAGTAATAATCTGAATGCATTTATTTCAAAAACGAGCCAATAAATATGTTTTACACATTTAAATTTTGAAAAACAATTAAGACCACGTTGAAAATGGGTTTTCTTTCAAAAAATGACCCCATTTTTAGGTTTCAATTATGATTTTAGTTCAAATGAAAAAAATTATATTTGTGATCAAAGATCCATAATCCAAATAATTTTGCCAATGATTTTTTTTAAGTATTTCCCTGAATGTACCATGCTATACAAGTCAATAAAACTCAAATACAAATACAATCATAATAACAACCAAGGATGATTCTACTGAAAAATTACAATCAAGAATTCCACATTTTTTCAATTATGACAACCGGATCATGGAAAAGGGAGTTCAAAGTAGATAGTAACATTAATAAAGTTACATTATTAATAACAAGTATGATTTGTGTCCAGGTCCAATAAATCAAGTTTACATTGTCATTTCATTGACTTTGGCTAAGTTAATGCATGTTAAAGCTTAAGAAATAGAATAAGACCAGTTTTTATACACGATTTATTCACTTTGGATGATATTTGATGTATCTTGCACAAAATTAATTATTAAGCTAGCAAAGAAGACAATGAACAAAACTTCCTTGATTAAAACTATCAAGAAAAAGTGTATTTTTAAAATTTTCTCTCATCAAAATTCATCGAAGATGCTATGAAATATTTCAAGGGAGAATATTTAAAAAGATACTATCTCAACAAAATTTCATCCTCCCTCAACCAATTCTAATTCTTCTTTGATATTTATTTTGTTTATGAAAAAGTTTAGTAGATAACGTGACATATTTGTTTTGTACATGGATAGAATGTAAAGTACTAAGAACTCATTAATGAATTGTATTCTTTGCATTAGGTAAATCCAACTAAATTCGACATTAAAATGAGAGCAATATACAAAAATTACTTGCCTTCAACAATACTCCGTTCGTGATATCTAGTATAAAAAATAACAGAAAGGTTACCATCATTAGAGTTAATAACCAAGTATCAACATTTGAAAGGTTTAGACCATTTTTTGTCACATTTGTTTGTTGTGATGTAGCTCGCATAACATGCCCACCAGTTTTACAACATATAAAGTCACTCATATGTAAAGATGGCAACCGATAGAATATCTGAAAAATTTAAGATATTTGTATCCATATTCAATTAAAGTATTCAATATCCATATTTTATCCATAATCATTAAAAATTATATATTTAATATTTGTATCTTTATCTCATCAAAAAATTAAATATCCACATCTACCAAAAATAACTAAAGTTGATTAAATATATTACAAATATAATTTTTAGGTTAAAGTATGAATGCAAAATTTAGCTTTGATGCCTTTGCTAGGCACGCTACGACTTGTATGGTATGGATTTCATTTATAATTGATTTTCAATAAAACATCACATTAAAATTTATCTAATAAAAATAATAGTTCAGTCTCTAAATCATTAACGTCATAAAATGACATCTATCATCATTTGTGATGAAAATTTATATTTAAATTGGATTAAACTATAACTTAATACTTAATTTAAAAGTATCAATACTTAGTAAATTTATTATTTATCAATAAAGAATTGAAATAATAAATATATTAAATAATAACATAATACATTAAAGTTAAACAAAAAATGAAGATTCTATACTTTTTTATTTTTACATATAAAATGAAGATTATATGTGGGTGAATATATTATAATTTAATAAATATTATTTATTTTTAGACGAATATCGAATATCCAATAATAAAAACCATATCCAATCAAAATTAATTTCAAATACCTATTCTAATATCCATAATTTATTCAATATCTATTAAATTTTAAATATCAAATATTTTTATTATTTGATATAATCGAATATTCATAATATCCAATCAAATTATCATCACTATTTATTTAACTATTACAAATAAATTTTATGAATTTGTTTGCTTTTTCAACTAGTAGTAAACAAGTTAGTGTCAATGTTTATATTACCATTGTACTCAATTCGATATAATGACGATACATCAAGTGACTATTATGATGTAAAACGTTTTTCCAAGATCTAGACATGAACACATTTCAAACATTTAGGATAAGTGAAATTTGCACAATCTCAAGAGTTTGGGATATTTGTGGTCAATCACCTACCAATATCATAATGTGTTTTGGTGCATACGAAAAGGTAGGTCAATCATCTTATGATTTGTTTTAGTGAATACCTCTAATTCTTGCACCAATTACTTTCTCAATATATGGTTTCTCCTGTTTTAAAGATGGTCAAGTATTATTTGGAAAATTATATAAAAATAAAGAGCATTTGATCTAAGAGAACATTTACTTTTAAGTGAGGCGGATTGATCAAATGCACAAAGTGTTTCTCAAACTATATTTTTGATGGACATTGTTAAACGCATTCTTCACTAATGAGTAAACTCATAAAGGATAAATTTGTAAATTGTAGTTAAGGCTAGACACGTAAAATTATTTATGATGACATTTAGAGTGAATATGGGATATTGGCATCATATACAAAGGCATTGCTTACTAAAAAAGCAACTTTTATATTAGTGTTTGGAGATTTTGTTGATTACTATAGCTTACTTCCATTGTACTATTATGTTTTGCAATATGTCAAGAGTAACATTGTCACCATTCAAAAAGGGATTCTTATAACACTTTTAAATATTTTTTTATGGCACTTGGTGTTTATATCAATAATTTTTGGTCAACAACTATATACCTGATTGTAGTTGACAATACATTTTGGATATTTTATTTCAATTTAGACTTGAACTTTATTAAGAAGTTTTAACTTGAGTTATTATGTAGTTATTTACTTTAATTATTTATGATGGTATTTATAAGAATTAGAGACGTAGTTCATTGTTCATGATGGAATTGTATTAAGAATTAGAATGTCGTTGTGTAATTTAATTTTTTTTAATGGAATTGAATTAATATGTAGAATGTTATTATGTAATTTAATTCTTTATGGTAAAATTGATTTAATATTTAGAATGTTGTTATACAATTTAATTATTTACGATGAAATTGTATTAAGAACTAGAATGTTATTATGTAATTTAATTATTTGTGATGGAATTGTATTAAGAATTAAAACATGGTTATGTAGTTTTTATTTGTGATGGAATTAAATTAAAATTTAAAATGTGGGTATGTAATTTAATTATCTGTGATGGAATTGTATTAAGAATTAAAACATGGTTATGTAGTTTTTATTTGTGATGGAATTAAATTAAAATTTAAAATGTGGGTATGTAATTTAATTATCTATGATGGAATTGTATTGAGAATTAAAATATGATTATTTAATTTAATTATTTATGAT
The DNA here is from genome assembly GCA_032401905.1 of Swietenia macrophylla. Taxonomy (NCBI): domain Eukaryota; kingdom Viridiplantae; phylum Streptophyta; class Magnoliopsida; order Sapindales; family Meliaceae; genus Swietenia; species Swietenia macrophylla. Next base: position 6,050,697 of record CP135584.1, on the reverse strand, counting down.
GGAATTGTTTTAAGAATTAGAAAGTGGATATGTGTTGTGAAAATTTATGAAAACGCAAGTGTACATAATTGTAAATAGATAATTAGGTGATGAGTGAACACTATTTCTATGAAAATTAACTATTTATGCTCTAAATACCAATTTATGCTATTATAATTTTATTTGAATAATTTTAATAACAAGATAATTTATGCTTATATTAAATGAGAGATAATAATTATAAGTTAGTCTTTTTAAGCTATAATAAAATTATTTTAGAATATCAAAACACCAAATCCTATATTACACAAATCATGTATGTATATTTATATCTTATATAAACTTTATGGCAGTCAATATAATAATTAAATTATAAATATCCTTTTTTAATAATTTTATTGTAATTTTAAATTATCTAAATAATTATCAATTATCTATAAGCATTAAAAATAATCATGAACATTTAAGTAATAAAGATAAATTTTGATTATTTCAAATAAATAAAAGCTTTAACATTAAGTTGGTTACATTATAGTCCTACCCAAAAAAAATTCAATTGAGGGAAAATATCATCTTACTCATTATATTTAACACCCTTAATAAAGAAAAATAAATAAAGAGAAAAATTAAAACTAAATTGTAAGTCAAGATGATGAAATTTCACTCTTATCTTCAAGCTTCTTAAGTTCTTTTTTTTTTTTTTTCCTTTTTTTCTTCTCTCTTGGTGGCTCTTATACATGTTTTTGAGAAGTCTTAAAATAGCATCCCTAAACTCTCCTTAGATGATTTGAAGAAGACTTTTTTATTATTTTTTTTAATTTTCATCACTTAGTAACTAGGGACTCTTTTTGAGTGCCTAAATGCTTATCATTATTTAAGCATTTTTAATGTAGCCAAAATGTCGTAGCAAAAAATGCTATAGTGGTGGCACTATAATAGGATTATTATAGTAAAGTCATTGTTTAAAATCACTTTAGTAGTACTTAGATGCTTAAAATCGATGACTAAATGTTATGCTTTACTTTTTGCTTCTAGTTGTTTTTGAGCCATTTTAACCTACAAATGGCCTTCAAACTTCATCAAGTGCTCTTATTGATAAATTTTTCTAAATCTTGCAAACACAAGCAAAACGTTTATAAATAAATGATAAAATCTCAAAAACTATTTTCATGTTAACTTAATGAATATTTAAGAATACAAGTAAAAAACTGCTTATCACTACATAATTTAATTATTTATGATGGAATTGAATTAATAACTAGATAATATATTGTAAAATTTAAAAAAAAAAAATTAGATTGATATAATGTTCTCTTAAGTATAAGGTTAATGAATGTACAAACTGCCATATATGCGTACACTATAAACTAAGGCCCATGTTCTTCCTCAACCATCTTGCATTAGATGGCCTATAATTAAAAACAAGTTGCAATCTCAAGTACTCAATTTATTTATAAATGAATAAACCATTGTCACGTTGATGTGCATCTTATTGCAGAGTACTCTTGCACAATTAAATCATCATAGAAAGTGACCCATCGTCAATGACTTCTACTTTAAGGACATAAAAATCTTTTTATTTTAACAAAAAAGGTAGAAACTTAGACATGCACTTCAAATAAGCTTTGATGAAGTTGTTCTAGGTTGATGATATGAATGAATCATAGATGTTAGTCTAACTCCTCATTAAATTTATTATAGCTATTATAGCTATAATCTAATGTTTCTACTCTATTTTGACTGGGAAGTGCACAACAACCACATCAAAATATGTCTATGCATCTTTGCAATCTCTCTAGATGACATTATCTCACATATCACAAATTACATAACTCCGTGACCCACTCATACTTTTTATGCATGCCTCGTTTTATTGTATCCAAAATTTTCAACCTAAAAATAAATTGACATATAAACTTCCAAAAATAATACATTCCATACAACTTGTACAACCTATAAGCTCAAGTTCTAACACCCTTTTAACAGAAATAATAGGAAAAATTGTATAATAAATATAAAGTTACAAATATAGTGTTAACATAACGAATAAAGAACACTAACCAAGAATACAATTGGAAGCCGTTCTAAGTTATAGCATTCATAGGTGTGTTTCCTATCCTTATGATGTTATTCCTTTAATTTTTTTTTTCCTTTCCTAACAAGTACTAAAGAAAGTTACTTATATGTCAATGCCCATGATTCTGTGCTCTAACTAATTGAAGTACAAATAGATCTACCTAGCCCTGGGCGTCTTTCTATAGTAAAAACCTTTCTATAAAGTAAACAATTGTCATCTTTAATGCATTTTCATTATCCGTTGTGTTAAAATTTATATCTTCAATGAATTAATCCAATCATTTTTATTTAATCCACAATATTTAAAGAAGAACTTGTCACATAATCGATGTGTCTTCCTCTTATTTCTCAAAAACTTTTCACTCACTAGTTAGGCAATTATCAAAATTTAATTATATTATTAGCCTAAATTAAACTTTAGAGAACTGAATTATAAGGTGAAATACCAACAACTACATTTGTTGCTTTGATTTCTGCTTAGTGGCACAAATTTTTGTTAGCAACATATTATGTCTAGCTACCACAAGAAAGGCTTCTATATTTATTAAAACCTCTTCAAACAAGATTGTATGAATAAATCAAGTTGTGCCACAATTAAGCTTTGTATGATCTTGTAAATTGCCCATGCATGGACAAAGAAAAGATGACAATTGATACAAAATCTTCTTCTTACATCTTCAACACTTAACTAACATTGTTGCCTGGTGCACCTATTGATCATGTCAACATTAAAAAAGAAATTACGAATGTGCATAGGTTTTAGGTTAACTCAAAATAATATGAAATCGAACCAGCTGGTTCAGTTCTAAAACTGAAACTGATTTCTTTAGGTTTAATTCTAATTTTAAAAATAAGAAATAGTTTTACTTTGGTTTTAATTTCAAAATATATGAACCATAACTAAACTTATGAACTAATTTATTTAACTGAACTTGTTTAACTTGATCAAAACCACCAAAATCCTATCCAAACCCAACCCACAAAAACCAAAAAAAAAAAAGATAACTCTAAATAAATTTAATTATGAAGTTGCCTCTTTTTTAGTTTCTTCATTTTTATTTTTCATTTCTTCCAAATTAGTGGTTTTGAATGATTTCTAATTTTTTTTATTTCCTTAACCATGGTGCATAAGTTTTGATAGTGTTTGGTCTTTCTCTCATACATGGATTTAATATTTCTTTATGTGAGAATTTTAACTTTTTATTTCCTATTTTGTTCTTAAGGTTGACTTTCATGTGTTAAAATTTAGTGATCTTGTATTATTTAAAACCTAGAAGCTTTTTGTTCACATAATTTAGTTATTATTGTAGTTTAGGATGATTCTTTTTACTAGGTTGTTGATTTTTTGTTCATATAATGAAATGTGTTAGTACTAGTTTTTTGAGTAATAAGGAAAACTATCATTAAAGTGATTTCAATTTTTTGTTTCAAGTAAAGGATGTTTGCTTATTTGTACTCCTTTTCTTTTGGATATAAAATCAAACACATAAATTATATGTATGTATATTTTGGATACATTTTAGCATTAATAAAACTAGAAAAATGATTGTAATGAACATTTTAATTGTTATTATGATAATTACTGTTTGCATGTGATGTTATAGTGTTTTAGCAAAAGAGAATTTTCTACTAGATTAATGAGAAAAAAATTGAATTACTGTAAATGAAAGCCAAATAATACGTAAACACAATTTCACATATATACTTGATTGAATTCTTAATTTCATCTTAAATGATTCTGATTTGCTGATTTATGTTTTGATTGTGATTGTACTATAGCTTTGTTGTTGATTTGAGATATAAAAATAAATCTTGATTTGAAAACCATTTCCTCTTTAATTTACCATAAATAAACATTTCTTTCTCTTTTGTTCACCCAAAAACAAGAAAAAAAAAATAGATATAACAGGGAATCAAGTATTTTATTTGAGAAAAAATTATGTTGATGACATTATTAATGCCACTAGTCTTTCACTTCTAAAGAAAAGTAAAGGTTTAAAGATAACCATACTCTCTTATAATAATATGCCAATTTGAAAAAAATGTATGTGACATAAATATTATAATAAAGTCATATATATATGTTAAAGAAATATGTTGATAGATTTTCTAAGTATTCTCATAAGATAGATAAGAAGAAAAGATTGACCATAGGTAATCTCTGTTTTACTGATAAAGATAGTGCTTTTACTACAAAAAAATTTAATCAAGAGTATTGTAGGATGATTCTCGTTAAAACTATTATAAAAGATAAGTTGTTTTTATTATAGAACATGAAAGTTTTAGGAAGTTTGTGCATACTTGACAGCTCATTTTATATTTATTTTTCACTTTACTATTACTAAAGATTACATGAAAGTATGTATGAGTGAGAAGACTAATTTGCGAGAGTGCTTAAAATTCATGAATGCAACAATTGCTTTAACTATAGATATTTTACTTTTATTTAAACTCTTAGTTATCTATCTCACTGTATATTTTTTGCTAATAATTAAAAGTTACACAAAAGAATTTTAAATTTTTTTGAAATGCCTAATCAAAAAAGGAAAGATATCAGAAAAATAATAGAATCATACGTTCAAGTATAGGATATTGATGATAAGGTGTCTATAATTATAGTACATAATCCTAGTTCTAATAATGTGACAATTACATATTTGAAAGGTTGACTTTCAAACTTAGTTTTTGGTGAGGACACTCTCTATATAAAATGTGTTGCTCACATTTTAAACTTGATTATCAAAGATATGCTTGAAGAATTAAAAATTCCATTATTTGGATTCCTAATGTGAATGAAAAATTTGAGGAGTTCTTTTGCAAGAGCCCAACATTTAAATTGTATTTTAAGAGAGGTAAAATCAATAATAATGGTAAAATTTGTCATGATGTTTCAACTAGGTAGAATTACACTACTTAATGCTAGAAATAACTATTTTATTTCAAAAATCATTTGATAAGATGGAAGATAAGGATTTAAGCTATAAATCTAAACTTGAGAGTGATGATAGTGTTTTGATTTGTGAATATTGGCAAAAAGCAAATATTTTGACAATATTTTTAAAGAAGTTTTATGGTACCACTAAAAAATTATAAAGACTGTTATATGTCACTTCTAATGATTCTGTTCCTATTCTCAATTACATGAATGAATGGGTAAAAGATATAAATTCATACATTAAAAGTATATTTTTGAAAATGAAAAAAAAAAAGTTTTGATAAATATTATGATGATGTTGATAAGACAAATATTATAGTTGTCATTGTGGCTATGTTTAACTTTAGATATAAGATATATGTGGCAAAGTTTGTTTATTGGAGATTTTGTTAATGATAGTGCAAAAGTGAAGAAGAAATGTGCACATTTGAAAGATGTCTTGCAACATTTGTTCGAGTTTTATGAAGTGGGTTGCAGAAGTTTTGAACCAAGTCATTTTCTTGGAACTCAAGTGTGATGGAAGAGGGTGGTGGTGTTAGTGGCAATGATAATGACATATATTCAAGGTGAATAATGAGGTTAACAAGAGATTAAAAAAGATATGGAGCCTATTCAAAGTGAAAAAAGTATTTTAAAGAAACTTGTGAAGATAGAGAGAGAATCATGATATCTTAAACTTGATAGAAGAGTAATAGATTCATGTACAAGGATTTTTTTTCCGAGTTAAAAAAGATGTATTGGTGATTCTCGTGTTTGTTATTGCCTCAAAGTTGGCTTTTAGTACATCTATTAGTGTACTTGATCTATTTCGAAGTTGTTTAACTTCAAACGTTGTGCAATCATTGATTTTTACTCAAGATTGGTTATCAAAGTGCAAATGCCAATAAATATTGAAGAATTTCATGAAGACATTAAATAATATGATTTCCGTAAAGCTGAATTGTTGAAGAATGATTCAAAATAGCAGTTGTGATCTTAAAATTTCTCTGTCTAGTTAGTGTAAGTTTCATTCCCGTACTCGTTATTTTAGCAATTATGGTTCTTATTTGTAAGTCATGATAGTGTGCACCTTCTCCATTTTCATTTAATCTGTTTGTTTGCCTATAAAGGCCATGTTATGTTCATATTTTAGTAAATAATATAGAACATTATCTGTAGTTTTCCTTTTCAATCTTGTTCAAGTCTTAGATCCTCTGCGTCTAGCAAATATATTACTCCTCTTCCCAACAAATTTGGTATTAGAGCAGGTGTGTCTTACAAACTGTATTCGCTAGATATGGCAATTAATGAAAGTTCAAGTGTCTTACAGCCTTTCATTCTCATTTTCACTGGAGAGTGCTACGAGTTTTGGAGCATTAAAAGGAAGACTCTATTCGAGTCATAAAATCTTTGGGATTTGGTAAAGAGTGGATATGATGCAAATGATGGTGATGAAGGTAGGCAAAAAAAGAACAAGAAAATGGACTCCAAAGCATTGTTCATCATTCAGCAAGCTGTTCATGAAAAGTTATTCTCTAGAATTGTAGCAGCGAACACTTCAAAGGAAGCTTGAGAAACGCTGCAGAAAGAATTGCAAGGCTCTTCAAAGGTAATTACTGTAAAACTCCAAACTTTCCGACTAGAGTTTGAAATTTTGGTGACGAAAAGTAAAGAAACAGTACAAAACATTTTTTAGTCTAGAGTTTTTGCAATTGTTAATGAAATGAGAACTTATAAAGATAAGATCACTGATGAGACCATTGTTTCCATAGTATTGCGGAGTTTAACTATAAAGTTTAATCACGCAGTTGTTGCAATTAAAAAGTCAAAAGATCTGTCTATTTTTTCTTTTGATGAACTATGGGTTCTTTGCACGCTCATGAGGCAAGGCTAAATAGGTCGTTGGAAAAGAATGAAGAAAAGACATTTCAAGTGAAGGGGGAAGATAACAGAAAAGATACGTTCACTGGCAAAGAACGTGGCCAAGAAGAGGCATTCGTGGTTGAGGATGTGGCCAAGGTAAAGGAAGAGGTCGTTTTGATTGTCAAGAAAAGCAAACTGTTTGTGAGCAAAAAGGGAGCAAGAATGTTGTCCAATGTTATAATTGCAAGAAATTTGGGCATGTGATGGCAAATTGTTGAATTCAAGCTGTAAATTATGCAGAAGAAAAAAAGTTAAGAGAGTAAGTTATTCATGACCCATTTTCATACTAATGAAAATTCAAATGGTGTTTGGTTTGTGGACAATGGGTGATTGAATCATATGACAGGCAAAAAATCATTGTTTAAAGAACTTGATGAGTCTCCTAAGATGCAAGTTAGACTCAGAGATAATAAGCAGATTCAAGTTGAAGAAAAAGGCACAATTGCAGTGGAGACAAGCTATATTAAAATAAAATTACTTTTTGATGTCTTTTTTTGTTCCTAACTTAGGCCCATAATTTGTTGAGTGTAGGACAATTAATGGCTAGTGGATATACAATCTTGTTTGATAATGGAGCATGTGCTATCAAAAATAAATGTGGGTAGTCTATGGTAAATGTGCCAGTGACAAAATAAGATGTTTCCACTTAGTATTTCTAACATGAAAAATCGAGCTCTTATTGCTAATAGGAAGGATGAGTTGAAATTATGGCATTTACGATATGGGCATCTCAATATCAAGGGTTTGAAGCTACTGAGTCAGAAAGGTGTAGTTCTTGGTTTGCCTCACATTTTATCTCTAGATTTATGTGAAGGATGTATCCATGGAAAGCAAGCCAGAAAATCTTTTCCAAGTAGACGATCTTGGAGAGCTGCTAAATGCCTTGAATTAATTCATGCTGATTTGAGTGGGCCTATGAGAACTACATCACTTGGTGGGAGTTAGTATTTTTTGCTCTTTACTGATGACTGTAGTCAGAATAGTTGGGTGTATTTTCTAACAAGCAAGTGAGAGACTTTTGAGAATTTCAAAATATCCAAGGCTCCTATGTAGAAGCAAAATAGTGTCTTCATCAAGACTCTTCTCACAAACCAAAGTGGAGAATTTTTGTCTAATGAATTTGGTCTCTTTTTGTGAAGAAAATGGCATTAACGGAGAGTTGACAACACCTTATACCTTAGAGCAAAATACTGTAACTAAACGAAAGAATCGCATTGTTGTGGAAATGGCTAGAAGCTTGTTACAAGCTGAAGGACTCCCAAATCTGTTTTGGGCTGAAGCAGCAGTAACATCGGTTTACTTACTGAATCTTTCTCTCACAAAGGCCGTTCTGAACCAAGCACCGTATGAAGCTTATAGAGGTACAAGGCCTCCAGTAAACCACTTGAGAATTTTTGGTTGCATTTTTTATACTTTGGTTAATTCCCAAATCGGCATAAACTTAAAGGAAATATCTTAAATATGTATTCTTGTTGGATAATGTACTCAATCTAAAGCATATTATCTATAGAATCCTCTTAGTGGCAAAGTGATTGTAAGTAGAAATGTAATTTTTTATGAAGATGCAATTTAGGATTGGAAGGGAAACAACGATGCAACTCATATTATAGCCGATTATGAGATGGCAGCGTCGGATGTTGTGGAACCAAATGCTGCCAATTCTCCAATTACGTCTGACTCACCAGCTTCTACTCCAACTTCAAGGTAGCGGTTCATCGCCCATAGAAGAATTTTCTTATGAAACTCCCCCTCGAAAGTTCAGACCTTTGAAAGAAATCTATGAATCTTGCCAATTTGCTCTTTTTGTTTGAAACCCTATAACATTTGAAAAAGTAGCAATTAAAGAAAAACAGCAAAATGCAATGAAAAAAGAATTGATGTCAATTTAAAAGAACGAAACATAGGAGATGGTGGACCTACTGGAAGGCAAGAATGTAATCAGTCTCAAATGAGTGTTCAAAACAAAATATCATGCCGACGAAAGTATACAAAAGCTCAAAGCTTGACTAGTGGCCAAAGGATATTCCTAGCAGCAAGGTATTAATTCCAAAGAAACATTCTTTCCTATTGCTCGATTTGAAACTGTACGAATTGTCTTAGCCTTAGCTGAACAATTACGTTGGCCTATTTATTAATTTAATGTTAAGTCAGCATTTTTTAAATGGGGACTTGGACAAAGAAGTGTATGTTACTCAACTGAAGCGTTTGTAGTCCATGGCATGGAGACAAAAGTCTACAAACTGAAAGAGGCACTTTATGGGCTAAAGCAAACTCCACAAACGTGCTTGGTGGGTACTTTCAGGAAAATGGTTTTGCAAGAAGTGAAAACAAGCCTAGTCTTTATGTGAAGAAGCAAGGTAAAGATGATTTTGTCATTTTTTGTCTACACGTTGATGGTTTTATATACATGGGCTCTTCTATTTCTCTTTTAACCGAATTTAAGTCTCACATGATGAAGAGATTTGAGATGACAGACATAGGTTTGCTACATTACTTCCTTGGTCTAGAAATAAATTAAGTATTAGATGGAATTTTAATTTCGTAGAAGAAATATGCAGTGGATCTTTTGAAAAGATTTAATTTGTTTAATTGCAAACCAACAGCTACACCCATGAATATGAATGAGAAGTTGCAACTTGAAGATGGTACAGAGGAGGCTGATGCAAAGACCTTTAGTGGTCTAGTGGGAGGTTTAATTTATTTGACTCAACTAGACCAAATATTGCTTTTTCTGTTGGTCTTATTTCCAAGTTTATGCAAAATCTCATGAAGCATCATTTTGGGGCAGCAAAGAGGATCTTTCATTACATTGCTGGAACTACTAATTATGGGATTCGGTATTGCGAAACTCTTAATTTCAGATTGTATTGATTCACTAATAATGATTGGGCAAGTTCGTTGGATGATAAAAAAGGCACTTCGGCAAACATTTTCACTCATGAATCGGGTGCCATCACATGGAGTTCAAAAAAACAAGCTACAATAGCATTATCTTCTACCGAAGCTGAGTACGTTGCGGCAACTTCAGTAACTTATCAAGTAGTTTGGCTTAGAAAAGTTCTGGCAAATCTTTGTCAAGTTCAAGAAGGAGCAACTCACGTGTTCCATGATAACAAGTCAGCAATTGCTTTGACAAAGAATCCAGCTTGCCATGGAAGGACAAAGGATATTGATATTCGCTTTCATTTTGTTTGTGACTTAGTTGCGAGTAATGTAATCAAGATAGAGCACTGCAGAACGAATGAATGGTTGGCTGATCTCTGCACATAGGCACTCTCGAAGGAAAAACTCTTTTATTTCAGATAATGTATTGGGGTATGCGATTTTAAATCAAAGGGTAGTATTGAAGAATGATTCAAAATAGCCGTTCTGATCCTAAAATTTCTCCGTCTGGTTAGTTTTAATTTCATTCACATAGTCAGTATTCTAGCAATTAAGGTTCCTATTTATAAGTCATGACAATGTGCACGTTCTCCATTTTTTTTTGTAAATATGTTTGTTTGCCTATAAAAGGCCATGTTATGTTCATATTTTAGTCAATGAACGCAGAACATTATCAATATTTTTCCTTTTCAATATGTTTTTTTTTTAAAATATGTTTGTTCAAGTCTTATATCGTCAGCCTCCAGCAAATATATTACTCTTCTTCCTAACATAAATTGTTATTTGTAATAAAAATGAGTGCGGTGACGAGTACAAAATATGTGACAATAAAGATTTTGAAATTTGAAAAGTAAATGACAAATAACTGAAATTATTTGCTTATAACATGTTTTGTATTAATTGCCGTTGAAATAAATATATTATTTACAATTTTTACTTGTTTATACTGAATACTGCTGTTGATATTGCTGGTATTATTAATGTTGCTGCTGCTATTGATATTGCTGGAGTTGTTGCGGCTTCTGGGTGAGTCTTGGCTGTTGGGTGCTGCCATGTTGCTGTTGTTGCACTGCTGGTCACTAGTTGCTGGGTGTTGATATTGCTAGAATACATGCTTGTGAATTCATGGTTATGCAATTTCAGTTTTTACACTTGGAAAAATCACAAATATAGATTCTATTTGTGTGTTCTTGCTGGTATAAATTAAATATGTGGATTCTATGATCATATTGTGTGAAATTGGAATAGATTTGACTCTTAACTTGCAGTGTATACATAATTTTTAATTTCATGATAAAACATCGAATGAGCAAATATTTTTCCCTGAGTTATCAATTGCAGATAATATATATATATATATATATATATATATATATATATATATGTGTGTGTGTGTCATTCTTTTCTAAAGGCATATAAATCTAAGTTAAGATTGTAAAACATGGCCTTTAGCAAGCTTGAGCAACCTGGAATTTTGGGAAGCTTTTCTCACCGTAGTGTACTAAGAACGGGATTTAACAACGTGCAACAACAACATAACACTTGATTCTCTATTTCTTCATTGTTTCGTCTTGCTTCTTTATGGTGGATGAATTCTAGGTAAGCTTTTGAGTATTATAGAGCAAGGTATATGTTATAAGCAGAATCAAATCAAGTAGAATAAACCTTGTTGATCTAGAACGACAGAAGTTGAAGGAAACTGGGATTATTAATCGGTCTCTCTCACAGCTAGGGTAAGGATTATTGTATCTTCCGCCATACATTTTTCTTGATGGTGATTTGATGCTATTGCGATTCAAATATTTTTTATCTTTGATTTATCCAAACTGCCATGGTAGAAAAAGAAAGTAAAGATTGGAACAAAAGTAAGAAATCAAACATAAGTGACGGAAAACTAAATTGAGACAATCTTTTGTTTTTTATTTTTTTCCTAGTTTCTTCCTTCTAAGCAGAGTCTGCTCCTTATTAGAAAATGACCAACCGGTCTGTGTTTTTAGTAGGCAAATTATTAGTCATAGTGCTACTGACCCTGGTTTCTTTTATCATCTATTGTATGGTATTTTTTGTCAGTCATCCAAAAAGGGGCTTCTGTGTGTTTCTTGATTGAGCTTAACACGGTCTATCTAACTGAAGCTTTTGATTACCGAGCAACATGCACTAATTTTAATTCCAATTTTTCTACAATTTTAAATTATTTTTATATGGGTAGAGATTTTATCTCACTATCCATCCAATTACAAGCAACTTGCTGTTATTCCTCTTCTACAACTTGCATAGCAATAGCATGGATAATGGCTCCCTGTTTCATCTGTGAATGCGGTATGTTCGTCAGGAAACCTTGAAAGTCGTACATTATTTTATACATGATAATTGACCATTAAGCAAAAAAATGCTTTGACTTGGTTGAATAAAATCATCATTGATCATGCAATTTTAATTTGATTGAGATGATGATCTTATGCATGGCATGGTCAATATTTTGTTCTTAATTGACTGATAAACTCATTAAGTATTAGGTTAGATTACATAAAGTTCAAGTTAGAGAAAACTTCCATGAATTATTTACAAATTGTTTTACTACGTATCTTAACAGCAATTGTCAAAAGTTCTTAAGAAAATTTGTAATCCGAAAACATCATTATTATTTTCCGCCTCATCATACATACATAGATGTTGACAAAAATTATTTTAGATTTTAAGTAGTAAAAAATAAAAAAGTTGTATGCATACATATGATGTTTGATTCATGTAGGATTTTAGTTGGATTAATTATTTTGAATCTATGACAAAAATTGCCTAGTTCTAAACAAGGTATCCTAGAATTAAAGCGCAACTAATAAATAAGGTACATTGTTGAATAAGATAAGTTTCAACCCTAAAATTTTGAAACCAAATTTATTTAAAGTAAATTCTAATTTCAAATAAAATTGAAATTAATACTATTAATGTTTGTATTATTGGCATCTTTTGGAAAACGATATTTAACTGTCATGTTGCAACATTCATATTGATTTATGTTAATTACTGCTTATTAAATGCATTCATGTTCATCTACATTTTTATGTTTTTCACAATGAAAGAATTTTTAAGTTTTATAGTTATATTAAACAATAGTAATATTTATGCTTAACTAGACAACATATTATAATGTATTTTATAAATAAAAGGAAAGATGAAGTCTTGAATAAATACGATTCTTTTTTTTAAAAATACTTCTTAATTAGGAAGATATATTCCTTTTTTATTTTAAGACATAAAATTATAGACAATTAAGCCTAAGTTGTTGCTATGTATATGTGGTTTATCTTTTCTACAATAATCAAGAAGAGAATGTAAAAAGTAAAAAGAGTAACACCACAAGTAAGAGAGAAATACCTTAATAAATATTATGAGTCTTTAATATTTAGTTTTGTAAATTTAGAGAGAGTTTTTTAAGTATTTCTCAAAACGTTTTCTTTGTATTTCTTTGATAGAAGACTTATATTTGTTGAAGAGAGTTCAACAACGATCAGCTACAGGATCTTGCTGAATTAAATCAAAAAAAGTTTAATGGATTGAAACAAGAAGATCTCGCTAAACAAATTTATCTAAAAAATTCAATACTACGACAATAAATATAAAAAAGAATTTTTATTTTATTTAAGTTTATTAATTCTTGTAATTATTATTTTTTTCAATTAATTATTTTTCTTTGAGCATAATCTTATGGATGTAAGATTAGAAAATCTAAATCGTGTTAAAATTCAATAATCTCCTTTAGTTATTATATATTATTGTTTATTGAATTAATTAATTAATTACTATTAATTAAAATTTATAAAATTTAATATAAACAAATCTATCAAAAACTGTTTTTTCTCACTCCCAAAAGAAATTATATGAAAATCAATGATAAATATCATGCCATTTTGCTAGTACCGAGATCCCCTGTTAAACAATAGAATAAAGTAAAACATGCTCCCTCAACGAAATTCATCAAGAGAGAATGTGTATATCTTCTTCTTCCTCGAGAACTTTGTCAAGAGAGCTGCAAATTTTATCGAGAAAACTTAAATTTCTATTCATGTTGTCATGATGAATTTCGTCAAAGAAGTGATGAGACTAATTCATAACTAGTCTTCCTCAATGAATTTTGCTGATCCCTTAATGAAATTCATCGATATATGAACTGTTCATCGTCTTCTCTACCCTCTAAAAGTGTCAATCCACTCCAGGAATCAAAAACTACACATTCCACATTGAACATACAACATAAAAAATCTTCTTATATTTAACTCAAACTTTTACACATTTAATTGAGAGAGAATGCACTTTTGTTGCCGGTGTTTTTGTCATCTTTCTTGCCGTTCTTCAAGTCTCGATAGATGGAAACTCAACTTCATTTTGTCTCCACAAATTTTTATTTAGTCTCACTATTTTTAGGAAAACAAAAGTAACTGGTTTCTTTATTTTGGGAGGAAAAGAAAGATTCATCAATGTGTTATGTACCCCCACGCCACTATAGGATGTCGTTAAACCCATAATTGTGTCCCATGGTTGATCAATATAATTATACATTTATATTTAATAAATTATGTCAAAAGAAAATAACATTCAAAAAATTAAATAAATTAAATGTATTTTTTATTTTTTTATCACCATCTCTCTCTCTCTAAAATTTACTCATAAATTGATTGGTTTGATGAGAATTTACTTAAATTGTGTTTAATTTATAGATAATTAAAAATAATGAATAAAGATAAAATAATAAGGAAACAAAAATTATTTCATAAAAAAGTTTATTTGTTTTTACTTGTTATCAAGAGAGTAAAAGATTAAGGAATGTGCTTCTTCCTTCTACCAAAACACATTAAAGAATCGATTCTCCTTCACATAAATTTAAAGAAAAATATTTTTCAATTTATATTTATGTATGGGTTAGGGTATGCAAAAACATAAATAAAAATAGTAATAAAAAATATAAAAGAAGAAATGAAGGTCAAACATAAATCTTGAGCATGCATGTACATATATATTCTCAGTGAAGGAGCTACATGATACATGATCCGAAAAAGATAATAGTATACATGTCATAAGCTCTTTTAATATGGGGTCTCAATTAATTTCTGTTCTAAAAATAAAAATAATATTGTGTTTTTATTTAAAAAATTATTGTGAATAAAATAAATTACAAGTATTTTAAATAAAAGAAAAAGAAATCGTCTATTTTATTCTTTTTAGTAATGATCATTTTAGATAACAATGCATGTTTTATTATTGGATATTTTATTGATATATCAACTTCAAAGTCCTTTTCCCCATCAAAATAAATAAGAAACAGTTTATTGTTAAAACTATGAAGTTTCTACTTCAATTGTTGTACAAAATTTTGATATAGATTCCCAACCGTTTGTCCTTTTGATGGGCTTTGTGTTCATGCAATTTCGTACTCTTAATGCTCAAGAAGCAGAAGAAGATTTTCGACCACATGAGGCCAAATTCTTCATTCGCTCGCATCTGACTGTGTGTTGACTGACTTAGTTACCGAATTAATGCTTAAAACAATATTGAAAGGCTTAGGTGCAACGCAACAATCAGACGAAACCAAATATAGTATTCAGACAAGAGAGGCGCTGATGTCCCGCATTTGGGGCACAATGTCAAGCAGATGCTATTTAACTCATTGAACCCAAGTGCCGGACCCATCTGTTTTTATGTTGAAATAGATTCAGATTAACAAATTATTGAATAACAAATAGCAGAAACTAGGTTAATGAATTCATAGCACAATATTGCAGGAAATCAAACCAAAATTGAAAGTAACAATATAGAAAATGTTCAAAATCCTGCTCCCTTATCTCCACTAGAAGCATTATAAAATGAAAAACTCCATTATTTCATTTTGTACAATAACGAGAGGTAATAAATATCAAACATAGAAGATCACTTATCCATTATTTTGTAACAAAGCCCAACATCTAAAATTCCCTAACACTGAAGCACAAAAACCCTCACACATGTTGCCAAATTATCCAACCACAAGTTCTCCTCTCCCGGACAAACTATTTTATCTGGTAGCATCCAAAAAATGCTACCACAGATAAACAGTTACATGTTATTAGAAGTGTATTCATATAATGGGATTGTAAAATTCTACAAATTATTGTTCTATAGCATAAAATAAAGCTATATAAAGTATGTGTTTTTGGTTGCTTTGCATATTAAAAAAAATGCTATCAAATTATCCTTGGCACCGCAGCAAAAATGCTACAAGTAAAATTACACGCAGCATTTGAAAAATGCTATATCTTGAAGTCTTGTACCATTTTAAAAATGTTATTAGATTGATAGTTATAGCGTAGAAAAAATGCTACAACTTTGATAATATGCAACATCTTTATAATTCTACGAATTATGATGTGTAGTTTTTGAAAATGCTGCATAATTGTCTCTCATACCCTATTAATAATGCTGCAAATCATCACAAAGAGGAAGTAAAATCAATTTTCAAATGCTTGAAATGCTCTTTCCTCTCCTAAAGGGTTTCTAATATGGCTTTGAATGCACGGTGGCAGTGGATAAAGATTAAAACAGAAAGAAGGGATCCAAAAATTTTTTGATTCTCTACTGTTATGCTGTCAAAGAGTATTTAGAAGGGCAATAAGGAGCCATCGGAATACGAGTGAATATGGTTGTTTGATGGTTTTAAAATTTTAGTTTTAGGCATGAAGATACAGTATTAGGTTTTATTTTATTGGGTTTTATTGACTCTCCAATGCACTTGATAACTGAGTACAAAACTCAATTTCTTATGCGTTGTCCTGCTGCATCAATATCCGTAAACGAAAAAATAAATTTCTTATTTAACTTTGGTTGTTGCTAATTCATGTTGATGGATATGATATTTGCTTTATATGTCAAGAAAAAAGAAGAAAGAAGCTTGTAGTGCATGTGCCATTGCTGAATAAGGAGCAGATAGGCGATGGAGAAAAAATTAAAATAATTTGTTATCAAGCATATGTAAAGTTTCTCACATTGTGCTGTTGTTAAAAATCATCTATTTTATTTCATATGTTCAAACAGCACAAGGATAAAAATAAAACCAAAAAAAGAAAATTAAAGTTCTAAGCCTAAAAATTAAAATTCGAATAAGCAAATTTTTGTTTTTGAATAATTTTTCTGTTAAAAAGTCATCAGCTACCACCCAATAAGCCGTCGACCTTGTCATTGGCAGAGGCAGAAAGGAATTTCATGCAGATAGGAGCTTTAACGCCAGCAAGTGAGAGCACAGCAGCCGGAATTCCCCACAAAGAATCGCCACAGATTAGGCCCGATGCAACAGCCGGAGCATAGTCATTGGCCTTACGCTTGTTCTTCAGCCGCCATAAGAAAAGAATCAAACTCCCAACGCACATGTCAATGGCAAAATATGCACCAAGGTAGAACGGAATTGCCATGCACATTGGGTTTGGAATATATCTGTAAATCCTGTACTTTGTTTCCCAGCTATGCAACATTTCTTGAATTATATCTATAACAATGGCGGCAACAAAGAATATGATAGCAAGTTTAAGGCAATGCTTTGGAAGAGAAGAAATTCCCTCAACTCCAAGGAGGGCAATGCCTCGATACATTAGCCCGTAAGGTGCAGGATAACTGCTGTCAGGATCGCCAATGGGATAAGCTTTGTAGAAGATCCAAAAGATTCCAGGAGTTATAAGGCAACCTATTGCTGTGCCCAAAACTTGGCTTAAGAACATTGAGCGAGGAGAAGAAAGGGTGAGATATCCTGTCTTGAAATCTTGCATCAGATCAGACGCTGTGGAAACGATGCTCATCATCACACCACAGGAAGCAAGTCCCGCGATAACACCGCCATGGTCTAGACCAACCCAAGAACTAAAAATGATGATAGCAAGCTTGCCGTAGTTGGAGGCGAGAGACCAGTCTGTGAGACCGCAGCCATAGGCGTTGCAGAAGGCCAAAACTGGGGCAATTATGTAAGCGACCAGGATATGGTACCATTTCAATTGATGAAATATGAGGGGAACCACAATAATGGATATAGCTGCAAGGACAATGTAACCTAGGAGAGCTGCCCAATTTGGGATTTGGTCTTTGAGGAAATATTCTCTTCTTCTGACATCATCATTGTTTGATATCTGAGTACTGTTTGAGGGGTTGTGATCAGCAACTATTTCAGATTTCTTGGAATTTTTGAGGCTCCAAAAGGTTTTGATTAGCATGTAGACGACATGGAAGAGACCATCACCAAGCATCATAGCAATAGCTAGAAAAACCTGTGATATTAATCGCCGAGAAAATTTTTAGTTAGCATCATGAAGAAGAAAAAGAAGAAAGGAGATCCATATGGGAAAAGATATTTTTACCTTGTATCCTTGGAGGCCATGGAGACTGTTTCCAGGAAGATCAGCACTATACCAGCTGCCTTTTTTGTTTTCTATCAGCGGCCACATGATTCCCCAGGAAAAAATAGCTCCAATAAGCAGAGATATGTTCACCATGTAAGGGCAAATCATTCCCACACCAACATAAGTTGTTGAGAAATCAAAATAGAACCTGCGGTGAGAAAACAAGAATTATCAGTTAATAACTAATCGTATGCTAGATGCTGCTAATTTAGAAAGAAAACTAATGAATTTTGGGAATTCTTTGCTACTTCTGGCTATATGCTTTGAGACCAAATGTAGGGAAGCTGCTGAATCCACATCCATCAGCGGCAGAGAAAAACCACTGGAAAAAGGAAAATGCAAAGCTAGCACAGAAGCTTTTGAATAGCACAGCGACTTGTTTCCTGTACTATGACAGATATTAGTAATCAAAACAAACAGTTAATGCATAAAAGTCATGCACTGGATTCTATATATATACACACACTTACACAGCCAGCTTGGCTCCTTTGGGTGTGTGAAAGCTATTGATAAGGTAAGCAGTTGCAGTTCCACTGGGGTAGGTTAACTTGTACTTCAGGATCATCATCTGTACATATATAATTGTTTAGCTAATAAAGTAACTGTATATATAGATAATAATGCAACTGTATGTATAGAAAGCATTGAGGAAAATAAAAACAAACCTTTCTTAAGGGCACAATAGAGAATAAACCAACAAAACTCACTGCAAAGAGAAACCCCATCATCCAACCAATAGAAATTTTCTTCACATTCAGTGGTGTGTTCCCTCCATCTGCTAGGGCAGCTATCTTTCCGCTCATCCCCAGTAAATAACTTGCCGTCCCACCTAACAATTTTAGAACACAAAAAAAAATTACAAACTTGAAAAAGAAATTTCTTAAATACGAATTGACAATAGAAAAGTTAGAAAGAAAGTATGCATACTGCTAAAAGCGATTCCGGAGGAAGCAACAACGCAGGTTTGAATGACAGTATTCTCTTGTCTAGTGAAGGGCTGCTTCAAGTAACCAAATTTCTCGAGCAGAGTTGTCCAGCCCTTCACGATGGCGAAACCCAGCAGACCTGCCGCAACGTTGAGGGATGGTATAACGCCCGTCGTTAGGTTAAGCTTGCATACAATGAAGTTGAAGATTATGCTCAAGCAAACGCTTGTAAGCGCTGCCCTAATTGTTATTTGGTCCTTCCATGAAGGCACCGCCACGTTCCTGAACGCATCCTCCATCATTATGTTTTCGTGGTCATCAGTGCTACAACTTTCTGTTTCTTTCTCTTCAATTCGCTCACCTTCTTTGTGGATCTCCATTGATTCTTTTTCTTCTCCTCAGGTCAACTTGTGGAGGTAGAAATTACTGTTTTATAAGGATTCTCTATTGATTTCTAGAGGCGCTAAGACTAGGTTATTTACTAAAATTTCTGCTCGTGCGAGACGGAAGTCTAATCCCAGTACAACTCCGCAGTAAGGTGCATCAATTTGAATCGGAGAAGGAAATAGTATTCGGATCGGGAGAATATATGCAGGTCCTGACTGTTTGCAAAATAAAAATAAGTACATACATTAGGTTACTTATAACAAATGAGTCCCTGATGTTAGTCGCTATTTTGTTACAATTAGGTCCCTACTACAAGTACCATCATAGGAATGGCAAAATTTTACACTGCTGGAAAAGGCCCGACGCATTCGAAATTATTAGTATTATTATTCTAGAAAGAAAAAAAAAAAAAAAACCCACTACTTTGGGTTGTTAAGTGTATCATGAATGTGACTGAGCACAATACTTCTTATTTAATTCTAAAAATTTGATTAATATAAATATGCATGAAATAAAGTAAGTTTAAGTGTAGTCTAAAACCTTGAATTGTCAGAACAGAAGCTTGCAAAGGCACTCGTTGTGTTAATAATAATAATAATAATAATAATAATAATTAGATCCCTATAATATTATGAATATTTAAATCTTTAATCATGGGCATTAAATTTATCTTTGATGTAATGATTTATAAATTTGATGACCTGTTTTGTGCTATAAAAAGATGAACTATTAGACTAAGATGTTGTAAAATGGAGGATGGGGAATGGAATCATTATTCTTTTTTTTATTCTTTGAAATGGAGAATAATTGTGGTTTTGTTCATAATCTCAAAACATATTACAAACCTATATTAACAGAGAAAAAATGAAACATATTAATACTTTAAAAACATAATACAAGCCTTTGAGAGCAAAGTAAAAATAAAAAAAAAAAAAAGATAAATAATAATAATAATAATAATAATCATGTCGTCATTGTTGGGATACATTTTTCATATACAAAAATTTTAGCTGATGATTATGGCATGTCTTGTTTTGATTTTGGCAATATTTTTATGCATTACCTCTGCTCATAAATCTTGATTTAATGTTGACACTAATCTTTTTTAGCATAATGACTCGGCATTGTTTTCGATAGTCAATATTTTTTGTTTATATTTATGTCGAAAGTATCTTATCCCAGGAAAAAAAAAAACATGTTGATACCTAAAGATTAAAAAATAAGTGGCATAATCAATGAAATATGACCCAATTACCCCTACTCTTCTCCCTATAATTGACCCAATTCTTCAAATCTTAATGCAAAACGACCCAATTACTCCCCCACTTCTCCCTATAATTGATCTCAACACTCGTCTTTACATGAATCCCCTTCTTTATACCACTTAAAAAAAAAGTTTATTTATTATTTCTTCCTTCCTTTCGTTGGCATGTTTTCAAGTTCTCAAAGTCCCATCAAACCTTATCAAGGCTTAATGCACACATTTAGTAGCAGTATTGTATTGTATTAAATAAATTAATTAGAGTATAATAAATTAAAATAAATAAAATTTAATACAATATCATAGTCGGTGTTGAGTCGGACTATATTTATATAAAATATTATTATATTATTTTATATTATTATATTAATTTATATTTAATTTAGTGTTAAAAATATTTTTGAAATAAAATTTGGTATAGTCTGTCATTATTGGTTCAACGTCATTTTGAACCAATAAATGTACTTTCATATTGTTATTTTTGTGCTCTACAAGAATGATATGATCATTACTGTTACTCCATTGATTATTTTTTATAAGATAAAATTTTAACTTTAAATTTATAGTGCACAGTGGCTCAAACGGCAATGATAATGATACCATTGCGCAGAGCAATTGATAAGAATTCTAATAAGATAACAGTAACTCAAAAGAACCTCAAATGATGGCAACAGTGATTGAACGTCAAATAATGCAGACCAGTCCGTCAAAAAATGTATCTAAACATAGTATTAATACTATGTTACGCAAATAGTACATATAATCTCGCCCAGTTCCGAATGCCAAACGCGCCCAAAATGTTGCGCGCCTACACGATACTTTTTATGCAACAAAAATCGTTAAGGTTATACGTCCTCAAACCAAGTGTCTTCCTTTGCTATAACTTCATGTGAGTGGTTAAAGGTGAAGCAAAGATGCCTACTGCACTGACAGAGAAAGAGAAGAAATATATCTTGTCAAAGTCACACAATGCCATTGTTTTAAACCTTGGAGACAAGGTACTTCCTGAGGTATCAAAGAAGAAAACAACTGTAGGTTTATGAAAGAGCTTGAAGGGTTCTATATGTAAGAGTCTCATGCAAACAAGTTGTACATGAAAAGAAGACTATACACGCTCAAGATGGACGAAGGAATGAAAATTGAAGATCATCTTGATCTCTTCAATAAGATCATAATTGATCTTGAAAACTTGGATGTAAAATTAGAAGAGGAAGACCAGGCCTTGATGCTAGTATGTTCCCTACCAAGATCCTATAAACATTTTGTTAAGACTTTGTTGTATGGTGGAACAAGCTTGTCAATGGAAGAGGTTAAAGCTGCCCTAAAATCCAAGGAGCTTAATAACAAATCAAAAAAAAAAAAAGAAAACAAGTGAAGGAGAAGGATTGAATATGAGAGGAAGATCTAAAAAGATACAAAGCCAAGAAACCAAAATAAATCAAAGTCAAAGAATGCAAAGAGAACGTGTTTGTTTTTTTTTTTTTTTTTTTGGTCATAAGGAAGAGTATTTCATAAAGAATTGTCCATAAAAGAAAAACAAGAAAAAAGGAGAAGCAATGTCAGAATGGGGATGTTGCAGTTGTTGAAACTTAACAAAAATTCAAAGATACTTAATCAACTCCGGATGTTCAATATAATTTAGAAGCCACATCCGAGTGTTCAGAGGATAGAAATCTGAGTGCTAATCTCCTCATTACCTCAGGTGCCAAAATTGAAAATGCATGGGTTTTTAATTATGGATGCTCTTTCCATATGAGTCTAATAGAAGTCTTTTTACATCTTTTACTTATTTTGATGGTGGAATAGTCTTAATAGGAAATAATATGATCTGTAAAGTGGTTGGTATTGGCAACATAAAAATTAGAATGTTTGATGGTGTTGAGAAGGAACTTCAACATATGAGATTTGTTCTTGACCTCAAAAAAAACTTGATTTCCTTTGGATGCTTGATAAATTGGGCTATTCTCTTAAGGCTGAAATAGGGATCTTAAAACTGTTTAAAGGTTCCATGGTTATCATGAAAGGGAAAAGAAAAAATGAGCTATAAATTCTTGAAAGTTTGACAACTTTTGCTAATACAATTGCTGAAAATGATGACAAAACAAGGCTATGGCACCTTAGGCTAGGGCACATGAGCAAAAAAAGACTGAAGGAATTAAGTAAACAAGGTTTGCTTGGCAAAAATAAAATTGATTTAATTGAATTTTGTGAAGAGTGTGTACTTGGCAAGTTATATAGAACTAAGTTTAAAATTGTAGTTCATGAAACAAAGGAAAATTTAAATTATATTCATGCAAACTTATGGGGACCTACTCAAGTGCCAACACCTAAAATGTGAGATATTTTCTTTCTATCATAGATAACCATTCAAGAAAGGTTTGAGTCCAAGTGTTGAAAAGTAAGAACCAAGTATTTGATGAGTTTAAAGCTTGAAAGATCTTAATTGAAAATCAAATAGGGATGAAGATCAAAAGAATCAGAATAGATAATAGGCTTAAATTTTGCAAGAAAAGGTTTCATGATTTATGCAAGAAAAAAGGAATTGTAATGGATAAAATAGTAAGGTACACTCCATAACAAAATTGATTTAGCAGAGAGGATGAATAAGACTATATGGAGAAGGTAAGATGCATGATGTTTGCTGCAAAACTTGGATTAACATTTGATTAACAGAAGTCCTTCACTTACAGTTAAGCTTAAAACACAAAAAGATACGTGGTCTAGAAAGGCTCCTGATCTCAACAAGCTAAGAATATTCAGTTGCCCAATGTATGCTCATATAAAGCAAGGGCTCCTAATCTAAGGCTTCTTTTGAATATCCTTTTTAACTACACTTCCATGATCAAAACCATCGTGACCGCAATAAAATTCATTAAGGGAACATTGAACTTTTTCTTCATTCCTACGATAAAATTCATCGAAGAAATGATGATTTTCATCGCAGAGGTATCTTTTTTAAATACACTCCTTTGATGAATTTCATCGTTCCATGATAAATTTCATCTTCCTTCAATAAATTTTATTGCGGGAACAATAAATTTCTTCATCCTCTCAGTCACCTCACATGGTCCATATTCTTAAAACCCACACAACATAAGCAAATAAATTGAATTAAATTGGCACCTAATCATACCCTAAAATAGTTTATCACTAATCATAAATAATTCAAATTTCATACTTTTTCATTTTCATATACTCAAAACGTAAAACATACCTAATGTGTGGTTGCCGTCACTTTTCGTCATCTAGTAGCCGCTAATTTCTTTTCAGTGAATGTAAACAATGCTACGTACTTTAAACCAATGGATTCTTAAGTTTTATCTAAATTTGAAAAGATGAACCACAAAAACAAAACAACTTTCGTAAATCTTTTAGTGAGACAAACTACAAAAGTAAACTAGTTCAATAAATTAACTTAGTTGATATTCAGCGTATCACTAAATTTAATGATTTATAAAGAAACATGACAGTGTATCAAGAGAATAAGGAGGAGTTTTGATTTGTGTCTTGGTAGAGTTGTGTTAATAATATCAGTGTTTATGCTTTTTAGAAATAAGAAAACAAGTTTCAATATAAAGTTTAAGAGCCAAACAACAAATGAGGGCATTTTTGTTTGAAAGGCAAGTAATTGGCCCTAAATAGAAGACTCTTGCAACTAAAGCTATAAATATAATTGGGCCTTAAAATATGGCTATTTGAATCAAAACCCTTTATTTTATTATACATTGTATTTTATTATGTATTGATTCTTGGATGTAAGTTTGTAAGTTTCTATTTTTCATTCCATGACAGCAACCATGATTTATGACATTTGGGTTCATTGGCATTATAATTGCTAAACTAAAAAGATTGTGGAAAAATTTGGTAGGACATAAATGGAATAAGTTTATGTAAATTTTTTTTGAAGGAGTAATGATATGATAAAATTATATTTAAGAGAGAAATTAAGAGCAGTAAGATGTTCAAGTGAATGTTAAAACTGAAACTATTTGTTGATTGCATACACAATTAGAAAAATAATACAGTAAATACTCTTAACACTAGAATTATTAAATATGTAACTTTGCATCATCATATATTTAATTTATAACTCTATTAAAATACAATAATTTTTCTAGCAACACAATCAGAAAAGCAATACAATAATTTTTATTCTTCAAAATCAATGTAACATGGCTCTCTTTTTTCTAGTTCATATGTAGAAATCAAAATACACAATGAAACAAAGTTATTCCTTTAAAATTTACACAAAAGTTTGCTGAGCTGTATTGAACTCTAAAGAAAAAATTAATCTCATCATAATAAAATATTATGGATATTGAACTCTGGACAAAGATAAGAGAATAGTTAGCAAAGGATAGCTGGATAAAAGATTTTTCAAATTGCCGGACACTGAGATTGACTTCATTAATCAAAGCCAAGAAAAGGGGTAATAGGGAGCACATAAGTTATTAGAAAGTGGGTATAACAAACTTGTTACATTTTGAATCTTTAAATAAATAAATAAATAAATAAAGCCCTATTTAATTTAAGCACACCAATAAATAATTGATATCATCCAGGACAAAAAAAAAAGTTATATCTCTAGACAAAATTTTTGCTAATTAAGAAGACTAAATACTCTAATACATTACCATAATTATAAAAGAATAATTCATGATACAAAGTAATAACTTACATAATTAAATATGTGATTAAATACTCTTAACACTAGAATGTCACTTGTCATGTTATCTAGAAAAATAAAAATAAATTAAAAAAAGTATTGTAGTAGTTACTATACAAATTATATTTAGCTATCATCTTGCTATCATTTTTATTATCAATTTGTGTAAAGAAAACAATACAGCCATATAATACTGAAAATTCAAATTTAGCCACGAATAAATATAGTTCTTTGATCTTAAAAGGCTTAAATTTCCTTTCTAAATGTGATATAATCAAAATGTGAATTTTATTCTATTTCACTATCAATCAATTCACCAAACTTACATTTTTTGGGTTATTAAATTTCTATTATTTTTACATTCTTAAACAATGTCAAGCGGATAAAACTTAGATGGAAGTCGATCAAGTTATGCTGCAACGAGTGTTATTAGCTCTAAAAGTGCTAGAACATCAAATGTGTAGGATATTTTTATCTTAAAGTCCTGAGTTAATAATACAACCAAAAAATAATAACAGAAAGTCATTTGTAAGTTGTATTAAACTATTTTAAGTACTAGGAGTGGAATTAGACATTTGAAATAACATATGACAAAATATATGCAATAGCATACTCCTTCGAAAGACCTTATCCAATATTTACTTGCACCAAATATTTTCAGGAATAGTAGCATCACATGTTTGAAGTACTCACATCAAAATATGAGAGAAGGGATGACTAAATGAATTCCAT
Organism: Swietenia macrophylla; assembly: GCA_032401905.1. Classification (NCBI taxonomy): domain Eukaryota; kingdom Viridiplantae; phylum Streptophyta; class Magnoliopsida; order Sapindales; family Meliaceae; genus Swietenia; species Swietenia macrophylla. The sequence goes on along the minus strand of CP135584.1, from coordinate 6,024,539 downwards.
CGAGCAAGCATCCTTTCACTCAAATAAAAGACAAAAGATTTGAAAATTTTATAAAAATATACATCTAAGTTTCTTTTAAATTAGTTTTTAAAACTATATATAGAAATGATTATATGAGATTGTTTCAATAAATCAAAATAAAAAAACTTGATTGCAACTTTCTATTCTTTTAAAAGTGTTATTTTTGTTTTTTTATTGTTGGATTAGATGTAATAGTTTAGGTTATATTTGTATTATTTTTCATTACATTGATGATTATTGAATGTTACGTGAAAAAACTATTGCATTTTGTAAATTAGAATTTTTGCTTTTTTTTTTTTTTTGCCATTGTCAATGCAATAATAAGTGGTTTTAGAGAATATGACATATAATATTTAATTTTTAGCATTAATTTTGATGATGCATCTACCAATAATGCTACTATTGAATTGTTTATTGATAACAAAATACTGCACGTAATTTTGGCACATAACTTTTTTATACATGGTGTATTTGTTATATTATTAATTTGATTGTATAAGATAATTTAAATTTAATTAATTATCATATAGAAAAAATTAGAGATGCAATACAATACATTTCATTAAAGGGTTTTAGAAGACAAGATTTTAATTCTACTTTATTACATTATAGATTATAATTTAGGAAGTTCATGCTTTATGTGAAAACTCATTGGAATTTTATTTATTTGATATTAAAATCTTGTGTTAATTATAACAATACAATTATTAATATTTATAATTAAAAATTAGGTGTTATGCTATTGAATTCCCATAATTGAATTGTGGAATTTAATTTTGTAAACTTCTTAAAAATATTTTATAATGTAATATTATTATGTTTATATATTTATTTTTTAACTTAATGTTGTGTTTTGAATCATTTATACGATGTTAATTATACTTTTGCTACTTATAGAAATATTAATAAGTTTCAAAATATTTGTTTCACTATAAAAGAGAAATTTAAAAAAATCAAAAAGATATTCTAGTATTATTTATATATGCAGTAGTAATAGATCCTTAAATAATTTTTTTTGGTACAATTGAGTTAATAAATACAATTGTAAAAAATTTAAGTGTTACACTTAATATGGATAACTTTTTTTTTAGAACTCTTTGAATAATATTTAAATTTAATATTAAGATATAATCGAAATAGATACATCATTTTATAAATCCAATAATGAACCTTTAGTTAATAGTCCTTCATAAAAATTTTGCTTGCTCTTCTTCTTCTATTTACCCTAATAAATTTGAAAAATATATTTTTACTAATAACAATTTGATATTTAGTATAGAACCAAAAAAAATTGATATTTTGCAATGGTGGAAAGCAAATAAAAGGGTGTTTCTTATGATATGCACCATTGCATATGATCTATAAACTCCTACAATTTTTTAGTATAGGAAACAAGGTACTAGATGAACGTAAATCAAAATTATCAATAAAAATATTAGATTATTTAATATGCTTAAAAGATTAATAGGATGTTGCTAGATTAAAATACTTATAACATGCATAAAATTAAATTTTGAATTTATTAAAACATTTTTACAAAAACATGGTGAGCCATATATGCATATATCACATATATGCATTTAATTCAATCGTGAATGAGTTTAAACAATATTTAAATGATAAGTGATGATTGTTTACCTTCACTAATGTGAAGGAACCATAATTTGCACCACCAAAGACATTTTGGATAAGCTTGGCCAAATGGATACGAGAGGGCTAGGTTTTTACAAATTAAAGTTATGTATTTTGGTAAAGTTTAGTCATATATATTCTTAATTTAATCCATAGCTCTTTCACATATGTTCTTATTTTTAATTAAAAAGTGAATATGTATTACAAATAAAATGGTCATTATTTCATAATTTTTATTTCATACATTGAAGTCCATGTATTTAAATGTCAAGCATTTGATTAACTTTTAACTAAATGTAATTAAGTATATATACATGGGCTAATATATAATTATTTTATGATGGCACATTTATATTTAGATTCTTAAATCATCAATATTATCAATTTGACCATATAATTCACAATAAATTATATTTCAATACAAACTTTTAAAAAAATTTTAAACACTTTAAAGAATTTATAAATATATATAACACTTATATATATTTATTTTAATCTAAATATTATCTTAAAGATACTAACCTTGCTACCAATAATATTTTATTTCTCAAATACTTCTCACTATCTTTACTTATTGGTATAACCATGTGAATTCATTGTAAAATAGTTGTAAACTTATTCTAAAATTTTTAAATTTATTGAACTATTCGATAGTTCAACAACTATGGTTAATATCTAACAATGTACCATAACTCCTAATCTATAATTATACGATAAATTATTAACTATATACAATACTACGTAATTTATCGTAATGTAGTTATGTTCGAAAAAATAGTTTTTAACCATTTAATCCATACTAATGTTCTAATAATGTGACTATCATATTACCTGCGCTAATATTATCTTATGATATTCATCGAAAATATTTAGTATGCCTACTGTACAACATCGTTGTCCAATCAGTATTGCCTCCGTAAAAAATGATTTTAATAATTTTATTTAACTATTAAATAAATTATTTGGACAATTCACAAATATACTTTATTTATATGCATGACTAAATAAAAAATACAGCTTATATTTATGAATAAACTATTATTTCTTTCATTAATACATAGTGTATATACAAGACAAACATATACGTGAAATCAATAATACAAATAGTTTTTAGGAGATACTCTAACACAAGATCAAATTAGTCTCATATTTATACACCATATGAATCACATACATTTATACTAAATTCAATAATGATGTCTTAGGTCAAAGGGCAACATCACACATTAGTATAATTACACAATAAATCATTGACTACATATAATATTGTCTGATTTATCGTTGTATGGTTATATTTTTAAAAAAATAGTTCTTTAACTATTTAATACATACTAATGTCTTAATAACGTGACTATCATGTTATAATACTAATATTATCGTATAATATTTATTGAAAATATTCAGTATATTTATTATATGATATCATTGTCCAATTGATATCATCTCTATAAAGAACGATTTTAATAATTTTATTTAATAATTAAATAAATTATTTAAACAATTCACATATATATTTTATTTATATTTATAACTAAATAAAGAAAATAGTCTACATTTATGAATAAAAAAAATTTTCTTTCATTAATATATAATGTATATATAAGATAAGATATCCTTAAACCCGATAACATGAACAACTTATTTAGGACATATCCTATCAGATGTAGAATAAAAAATTCAAGATTAGGTATAGAACAATGACCTAGATAACGATAATATAGGAATAAAGAGCTATTTTAATGATGAAAACTAGTTTGAAATATTTATAATTTTATATTTTAAATTTTTAATATTTATAATTTTAATGTAAAATAAAAAAAATTAGTGAAGTGCAAATGATAGATAGTTTAGCAAGCATTAACCTAGTTGAGTTTTATTGTAACTATAGTAATATAAGTTCACCTATTTAATTTAAAATTAATTTATTTAATTTTGTAATTGGTAAGTTAAATTAATTGATGTAAATGGGCCAAAATTATATCTATATGATATATTAATATTATTTCTTTATTTTCATTTTTCTTTTATTCTAATGTATTTGTCATTTGTCAATTAATATTGATTTCTTTTGCATCTATTTTAATATATTCATGGACCATGGTATTCCTTTAATTAATGTTATAATATTTATAAGGTAAAATTTATAATAATTATTTGAAATTAGTAGTTTTAATATTATATTATTTTATTTTATTTATTGTTGATAGTAACAAAAATATAAAATATCAAAACACATGTATATTACATGTGTGTGTATGTATATATATATATATATATATATATAATATTTTAAAATTAATAAAATGAATGAAATAATTTAATAAAAAAATTAAAAAAATTTGTCAAGAACGCACGGGCCCTAAGTTTGGGTTGGATTCTCATGGGCTTAAATTTGGCCCAAACAACTTAAAAAGACTCAAAAATTAAAGTCAAATCATTTTAACATCTCCAATAAAAAATTTACAAATTCACATTGTCAGATTTATTATTATAAAAAAATAAATTATGTTTTAATACATGAAAGATTTAAAAAAAAAAAAAAGGTATTAATCAAAGTATTTCTTTAAAATTAAGCATATATATATCGGAAAAAAATAATTTAATATAAATTTTAAGCATCATTTAAATAAATTGATGTGTTATTATTTAATAAAAAGAATGGGTGTGTTTTTGAAATTGATATTTTTAAGATGAAAATGGAAACAAAATTTGTAAAAATAATAATTTTTAAGAATAAAAAATTTGATAGTGTTTCTTCAAAGTAATTTTAAAAATTTGAAAACAGAGTCCATGCTTGGTTCATCAAAACATTCACTTGATTCTTAGACTGTGGGTTTACTGGGTTTCATTTAAAACAATTTATTTATTTAATTTTTTCCAAAAAATAAAGGTTAACTTAAAAAATATAATCCACATCATTTTGATGTGCATTAACAGAACATCAAATGCAAAAATCAACAATTAAGTCGAGAAGAGTTGTATGTTTTCCCAAAAATCAACAATGGTTTCAACAAAAGCGTTTACCAGTTGCACGGAAGAAAATAAAGAGAACAGAAACTTTGACAAAAACGTTCTTATTAACTTTCTGTTGTTTCGTCCGTTACAATGATGCACCAAGGAATTAAAATTAGCAAAATGCAGCATAAGAAAAATCCTGATCCAGTTAGTTTTAGACGCAATAAAAGGCTTCAAATTGATACAAGAGCAAAATTTAAATATCCCCTACTCCTGTAAAGAAATTTCATAACAGCCATACCAGCTGAACAAGAATCAGAATTCAGAACCCACCAACCTAACCAACTTTCAAGGTTCTCCCAAAACCAAAATAATGATGGTAAGCGAAAAAGAAAAGGTCAAGTTTTCCCTATACTTCCCGTGAACATGACACCAATCTTCTTAGCAAAGTCATCTCCATCTTCATCATCCAAGTATTCTTCTTCACCATCAGCATTTTCACCTTCTTCATAATTATAATCCCCTTCATCACCCTGCTCATATTCATAGTCTCCATCCCTTTGATCATCACCTTCAAGATCATGATCTTCCATCCCTTCGTCAACAAACATCCCATCTTCAGCCTCAAGCTCACTTGCATTAGGTAGTTGAGAACGCTGATCGTGAGTCACTTCAGTTTTTCCTTCTGCTTCTCTGTCAGAACTGGACTTTACAGACTTGAATTCTTCATTGTTGCAGGCTACTTCCTTAGATAAGTCGGCAATAGAACCTGGGGTAGCAGCATTGTTTGAGCTGCCAACCAAGATTCCCCCACTTTCTTTCTGATTATTGTCTTCCTTGTTGACAGAAGAAATTCCACTGGAGGCTGAGGTTCCAGCTCCTCTTTTTCTCTTCAGAATCTCACTAAGGGGCATTGGACCGTCAAATGAAAGGTCCCCTTCAGATTGCTGATGATCTTCTAAGCTTTTCCTCTTTCGAAGAGATTGCTGCTCCTTACTCTCCGCATTCTTACCACCTTTAAGCTCTGCAAGACTTTTAGGACCAGCAAAGTCAACATTAATGTCATCCATTATTTCTCTTCTGATCTCCCTGCCCCTAAAGTTCCTTCCTCCATTATTATAATCATTCTCCACCACACCTTTTATTCTGTTACGAAGCCTCCCCTGGTGGGACACAGAACCCCAATTCCTACCCCTGTCCATTTCCCTTTCTAATCGCAAATCAACACTACTGACTGGAGATCTCCTTGGGAGCTTTATTCTGCCATGAAGGCGACTACCAAGAGAGCTCTCATTCGAGTATAAATGGCGCGAATCTCTTTGAGAAGAACTCCAGCGACTCTGCTCTTCAACTTGATTGTCAGGGGCAAAATCAAGATTGATGACTGATCTCAACCCATTACCCCTCCTATGATTAGAAAGGCGGTATCGCAGATCTGCTTCATCAATTTGATTAGGAGTTTCAGCCTTCAAGTAACTCCTCCTTTCCTGATGAGATGAACCACCCGCTAACACTCTATCCAATGAAGCATACTGGCCCTGCATGTGGTCATATGAGTCATATAAGTCATATGTGCATGGATCACGGAATGCTTCTCTGTCCATGTCAGCCACTGAATTGTAATCAACAGAGTGAACCATATCATATTCATTCACAGAGTTCAAGTTCTTTCCTTCATGACCTCCTGTTCTCCCATATTGATCTCCATCATGGTAATAATCAGAATCTCCGAGCTCACTATCGACAAGAACATCAAATCCAGGAGAAGACTCCCTAAAAAACTCATCAGTGTCCTTCCCCCGGTGGAAACTTTGCTCATCCGATGCACGAATGACATGCAAACAATTAGAATGACCCAGAGATTTACCATTGACAGAAGGAACATTACTTGCTTTGTATCGTGGAAACTCATCCAGTGTGCTTGAAGGTGGTGGAGCATTTCTTTCAATGCCCACAGTATTTCGTGCTAAAGCATTTTCAACTTTGAGAGTAGGCTTATTAGCTCCAGAAGGTACTACAACTGCCTTTGAGACGTTTGGTGGTTGAATCTTTTGCTCTTGAGTGCACTTCTGAAAGGCTACAGAAGTCTTCTTCAAAGTTGGAAGTTCAGTAACAGGACCAGCTGTTGTAGGCTGCGAAGCCTTATTAACGGTAGGATTCAGCCCATGCAGAAAAGCACATCTGTCACCTTTTAGGCAAAAGCCCTTTTGGAAAAAAAAGCACGGAACTGCTTGTTTACCCGAATTGTGTGGGGTTTGTATAACAGGTATGCCTGCTGAGTGCAATGAAGGAAAAGAAGATCCAGTAGAGACTACTGTTTGTGTGCCCAACAGGCCATCGAGGGGCTGACAAAGAGGACATCAAAATTTCACATTAATGATGTAAATATAATTGGAAACTATAAATTATCTTAGCAGACTTCCAATTTTACTGTCTAGCAATTACCAATTGAACCACAGATCCCATTTACTTTGAAAACCTATTTGATATCATTTTAACACAAAAATACTAGATAGTAAAGAGGAAAAACTTACCGGGTGACGGAACCCGCACTTGGGATTCAAGCAATTACCATTCAACCAGAAATAACAATCCTTGGGGTTAACTCGGGCATATTCACTATGGCGATAATCACATTCATTCCCCTGTTGACATGGAAGTAAAAAGAGAGGCATCAGTAAGAAAATTCAACCACTGTCACTTTTAAAAAACTAAACGACTCACAATAATACAGATCAGAGGATGAACTGCATCTTAGCAAAATTTACTTGATAGAAATAGATACTATATACAACCAATTATGCATGCATATATGTCTGAACCACCTTCTTCTAATTAACAGCTTATTCATGATGGATACATCAACTTCAAAAAACACTTTCTAAACACGAATCACAAAAATAGTATAACAAAATTTAAAATGGACAAGAACTCCTACCAAGGCAATGGTTATGCAAGCAATAGTTTCGTGATCACCGTGTATACCAAAGAAAGATTATTCTGGACACTATTGCATATTTTACAACGTAGAAGTAACTGTAACTATATAGATACCTTGTTGAGAAAATAAGACATGTGGTCAGCCAGTTAGAGGTAGAAGGCAATGGAGACAATCTACAACGAACTGCAACCTAAAAGACTTCCAAATTTTGGAGGAAAGTTCCAAGTTCTATGGCAAACATCAAAACTTAATCCTTTTTCCTCGAAACAATTATGCTTGGCGGACTTGCAGCAGAACAGTAACAATGTAACCCCATTTTATGTAGCAAACATCGCAATATAATCCTTTTTCTTGAAAACAATTATGGACGGTGGGCTTGACAGCAAAACAGTAATAATGTTTGGCCTTAAAGTAATTGATTCAGCTACACGAACTTCAGATTGACACTAAAACGTAACTCAATTTTGACGACAGGCGAGTTCATAGTGAAACAAACAAATATTACGTCTAATTGCTTATAAAAAGCAACAGTAATCAATATATGTAAAAGAAGCATAGAACCCTAAGATTTTAGCTGACAAGATCCATAATCTAAACCTCAACTCAAGAACCCAATCCACCCTGTTTTGAATTCAATCAAAGATAATCACAGACCAAGATCTCACCAAAGGAAAAAAAAAAAAAAAAGATTGTACAAGAAAAGAATAGGATCTTATTAACATGGTTAAATCCCTAAAAAAGGAAAGAAGAAGAAAGAGAAAAGGGGACAAAAGAAAGGGAACCTTTTTGCAGGTTAAAGGAGAAGCAAGAAAGTAAACGCAATCAGTATTTCTCTTTAAGGCCTCCTCTTCATGTGACGTTGCGGATGGTTGCGGCGGCGGCTGCTGCTGTTGCTGTTGTGCGGCGACAACCATGGCGGTTCTTCTTCTGAAGAAACAAAGATCCTTGTGGCTGTTGTCGTTGTTGTTAACAACTGCAGATCAAATGAATCGTCTAATACCCAAGAATCCAAAAGCAAAGCAAAACGAAGCAAGATCCAATCAAAGAATCGGAAGCTTAAAGAGAAGAAAGGAGAAGAGCTGTCGGAGAGAAAGAGGAAGAGAGATTGAGGGAAGAGTGAATGAAAATGACCTTCTTCAATTTCAATCTATTAGGTTTTATTTATTTATTTATTTATTTATTTTTAAAGGCTGGGCTATTATGGCTGAGATCAACAGAGACCCATGATGATGATGAGTTTGGTTTGCGGTAGTTTGTGTTCTGTTGTTTTAGGGTTATATGCTTGAACTATTTTACACGTATCTTCTTTCAGTTGGTCCGTTCTTCTTTATTGTGCAAGTTCCCGAAGGGACAGAGAGAGTATGATATAAACCCCTTTCACTAATTTCCCTCCCCCACCCACCCCGGAACGAGGGTGAATTTTGCATGGTTAATTTTGCAATATTTGATAAACAAATTTATGTGTGTGTGTGTGTGTGTATATATATATATAAGTTCAACATAGGAGCAAGATCAAAATAAATAAGCCCAATTAATAAATTATATGCAAAGTCAGTCCATTAAAATCTTCAGAGGTTATTATTTCATAATTACAAGTATAAATTACAGCAAAAATCTGATTTGGAGCATAAACACCAGTGAAATTCCCAAAAGTTACATTGTAAATAAGGCATAATATGCACAGGAATAACTCTACGATTGACAATAAATCTCAGGCTCTGCTTTTGTTCTTAAATCGTTAAAGAAAGAAACAATCAAGGGATTGCTGAAAGGGTTGGGTCGGTTTAGCATCTTTTGCAGTCAAATACCATCGTATGGAATTTTCATTTTCTATTTTATATCATCGTCTAGCAAGCAGCTGTGCTGCTGAGGTTACAACTCTGTTCTTTGATAAGACTAAACTCCGATAGAAATTACTTGCGCAACCAAACATATTAGTAGAAGCTAAGGCGTGAGCAGAACTGCACTGTCCTCAAAACTATTTCTACCCTTCTAAGAAACATCCCTAATGCAGCAAGGAGTTTGATAGAAGCCAATGAAAGAGTTAGTGAAACTAAGGAACAAAGACAACATCCCTCAAGTAGTAATGGTTGAGCGCATCATCAACTGTGATTCTCCCTCTTGGATTCACACTGAGCATTTTCTGAAAACCAATTGACTTAAGGTCAGATGAAATTAACACTCTGATCATCATCTCTAATTCATATCTCATCCTACCTGAAGAAGATCAGTACCGGCTGGCTCAAGATCTGAGAATACTTCTGTCAGATCCTGCATGCAATGCCATCGCCATGAAATTTTAATAAAATACTGGGTAAAACAAATAGACTCCTCTTCTCAGACCCTTACCTTAGGCTCACTCTTTGAAAAACAATGAAGAAATCCAAATGATGAATTCATCCCTGGCCAGGTTTCTTCACTTGGTGTACCCATTAGCCTTTACATCACAATGTAAGGAATTAAACACGTGGATTAGTACACTGCGTAAGTGAATCAATGGTTAGTGCACGGTTGTGTGCATATATTCCAACCATACGTACAGCACCTGAAAATACTGATCCTTTCATGAAACTCATTTGGACCGTCGAATAGAGGCTTATTAATCACCATCTCAGCAAATATACAACCCACCGACCACACATCAGCAGGATAGGAGTACTTTGCAGACCCAAGGAGAATTTCAGGTGCCTTGTAGGACGGTGTTACATTCTGGAAAATAATAAATAACATAGAACCTGATGTTATGAGAGGAATTTGCCAGGGGAAGCTATGGTATGAAAAGAATCAAGTGATATTGAAACAAACATATCAAACTTTTTGGTTTCACCAAATAAAATACAATGGTAGCTTTTGAACACTACACAAAACAACTTTCTGCAACATTTTTGACTTTTAGTATTCACCTAAAGAACTATAAAGAAAACAAATAAAAGTTTCCATTCATAAATCCAATCTACCCTAATGCTCGATCTCTGACAGGGACAGCATTTGAATCACAAGCCTGAGAGTATCCTGATGGCAGGCAGAGTTAACTCGGATGCATTTGTCAAAACACTGAGACTTTAAGATAACAGATTATAGCTAAACCAAATGAAAGATAACGAACGGTGATTACCATTCCAACATCTAGTAGTTTCACTCTCTGATTACGCAGATCTATCAGCACATTATGAGGATTTAAGCGCCCATGGAAACATTTGTTGGAATGGTAATAAGAGATTCCTTGGAGAATCTGATGCAGAAGGACCTGACAGGGGAAAACATTAAAAACCCAAAAGTGAGAAAAAAAAATTCAAATTAAGAGGTAAAAGAAAAACCCAGTTCATCTTGCATTTCGTAACCAACACAAAGGTATTATAGAAACAGTAGTCATAGCATAAAATGAGGATTTCAAAGAACATGCACTCACTTTTCTTGATTTCGGATTTTGGACAAAGGCAGGGAAACTTCTTATGATAGTTCTAAGATCGTGGCCAGTATACTCAAAAATTTGATACACATGCTTGTCATCCTCTTTGTTCACAACGTCCAGCAATCTGTCGTCCGAAATGACAATTAAAGGGTTAATAGATAAAAGAAGAAAATAAGTTAGACCTTGAGAGCGCTGTTATTCCACACGACTAGAATGCGTCAATGCCAGGAGGAATGAAATCTATCCTTGTGAAATCAAGCTGATAAGAAATTTCCATGCTCATTTTGACATGTTGAGTAAAACAATAATGTCAGAGACAGTTATTAATAAGACCTGCTGATCTACCCCAAGAATCACTGGTTACACTAAGATGACAACATTACATGATTGAAACTGGAACAAAGAAAGACCGATCAAAGAGAATAAATCAGATTAGTTGCTAACTTTTTCCACGTGTCTTGCTGCTATGACTATTAAAAAGGCTTTGCAATTCAACAGAGATAAACTTCCACTTTCAATAACTAATCCCTTGTACATAGCAAGTAAATATTGGTAAAAGCAAGACAATGTAAGGTTGACATAATCATCAGAATAAAACTATTCATATAAGAGAACATTAGAAAAGCTACCTGGCAATATTGGGATGTTCCATCACTTTCAGAAGGGAGATTTTGGTTATTATTGAGCTGGGAACACCTTCAGTTTCATCTCTAATAAAATCAGTCTTGACAAGTACATTTTCACCAGCCATGTTCTCACAGCATTTGTAAACTCCACCAAATCGGTCATTTCCCAACACCTTAACTACCTTATACTGAAAATCCACCCACAGACTTAGGAAGCACAATGTCATATTTACCAAATCAAAGCAAATCCAAATTTCATACCTTTTCCATCTAAACTGGTCAAAAAGACCCGGTATACACCAAAAATGAATGTGAATATCACGCTCTGTCTCTCGACTGCAAAGGATTAAAGGAGCTATTTCACTTCAGAATAACATACGAAATAACAATAGTAACAAAATTATCCATACAAAGAAACTCTTAATCAAACAAAACTTTCCTAGTTCTTTTTCCATTTATATTAAATCCAAGCTTGTACTATTCATGAATCACTTGTGCCAATTGTGTAAATTATCAAGAATGTTTAAGATTAGTCACTCTCTATATGTAAAGGAACCGATGTGTATATATATAAGAGTGTGTAGATTGGACTGTTTGCGAAATTAAATCAGTTGTTCGCTTTCTTGAAAGAAGGAGATTTTCTTGGGAACCGAACAGAGCATATAATGGCGAAGAAGTGACAGTAAACCATAAGAATACCATTTAAGCTCAGTCCTAGCCCTAAATTGAAAACATAAATGCGAATCCTAGCCCTAAATTGAAAACATAAATGCGAATCAAGGAACATATACAGTATAGTTAAATAAACCCTCTGTTTGGCTGTTGAGAAAAATATATAGAATCAAGATTATAAATTTACCTCAGTTTCTTGGGTTTTCTCTGCAAAAGAAGAGTACAGAACAAAAAAAAAAAAAAGGATTTGCTTACTTCTCCCTTAAGAAGGGACTGAATGAGTCACTTGTATGAAAATCTATTTTTGAAGAAACAGAACGAGAGAGTGTGTAATTCTGTTGTGCAAAGTAGAAAACAAAACCAACTACAACGGTATTTTCCCGCCAAAACTCATAACCACGTGTACTATCTTCAAACTTTCTTCTTGTTTTTTTTTTTATTTCAATAATTACATTAAAATTAATTGTGAAATTGTTTTTAGCTGTATAATAATAATTTATAATTTTTCAATTGTATCAATTAAATTCTAAATTTAATTACATAACTTTCAAATAAAAAAAAATTAATTTAGACAGAAATTTACTTTTTATTCTCTATAATTAGAATAGAAAGAATATAAAATTATAACTATTGTATTGAACTAAATTAAAAATTATATAAATAAAAAATGAGCTTTTTTAAGAGAAATAATAATTGCAACAAAAAACATGAAGAACCTAAAAGTCTTGAACAATATCAAAAATTAAATTTATATTATAACAACATTATTTTAAAATTTATTAAGACGAAAAATCATTTTTACTCTTAATTGAAATGAGTAGTGTCCAACACAAAGTAAAGCTTAACTTACCAAAATTCTTTTGGCAATCTTTAGATTATTGTGCTTCTACTTGATTATGAAAGCACAACATTTATACTTGGTTTGGATTGAAATGATTTTTCGTAGTTTTAAAAGTAAAGTTAAAATGACCACTACTATTGAATATCTCTAATGCTTTCATCTCATAACAGTGGCTTCAAAACGACCACATGTCAATGCTAAATTAAAATATAATTTTTGGTAAGAACCATTAATTTTTTAACTATATTTGACATTTAGTAATTCTATTTTATAACAAATGTCGCTACGAAGCCATGACTCCCTGAATCTCAATCGTTCCATCCCATGAAGAATGCTGAGTTTTTACATAATATCACCATTACATGTAAATTAAGCATCTTAGTTTTTACATCAAGAAGCAGAAGAGCAAAATATATGACTCACCACACATGTAGTTAAAACACAGGATACACAAGAAACTTATCATTAGTGACAAAAAGATTTCAGACAAGACAACTGAGAATGAACTACTTGCCACCTTCATGGAAAGTGATTTGTACTTCAAGAGCACCATCCCCAGCAGTTAAAAGAGGAAGGGATGCGGCCAGTTCTGCGAATATACTCAGCTTGCTGCTCAGTTTTTGATGCTTGCCTGTTTCTCTTGACTTCTGCCTCCACTCTCTTCTCTTCAGCTTTATGTCTCGCAGTTGCCAATTTGTTCATAAGTCTATCATGCGCCCTCCCCCTAATCCTTTCAACCTCAACCTAGAAGCCACAACATTCGTCACTGATTAGCTATTCAAGTTCTGTGGAAGTTTAATTATACCATCAGAAGTTTGTAGTAAATCAATTCACTGGTATTTGCATAATTTAGCAACAGAAGTTGGGTAATGGATGCCTGCCGTCCATGGTCAAAATCTATTCAGGAGGCAAATTGAATCCTTGGCAGTTATTCCAGAACTCTTAAATAGTGGCCCCATCTCTATGGATTCATAATAATTAAACAAAATGCTCTTGGGATATAGAAGATATATCAACAATAATTAAACAAAAGCACCTAAATGACATGGTCCAGTTATACTGAGAGTGAGATGCCCAGTACAAGGCTCAAAAAAAAAAAAAAAAAAAAAGGAAGTTAGGACCAATTAGCCTAGAGTCCTGGATAGGATGAGCTTACAATGTCACCTATACATCCATACAAATTCTTTTGAAACGTACACATTCATTTTGAAATTAAACAACAATAATGGCGGTTAGGATGAAAGAGAGAAATTTGAAAACACATGCCAGGTTTTCATTGGAAGGCATATCGTGAATGTCCTATCTAAGATTTTTCCATTAAACTGCTAGTTGCAAGATGATTCCAGAAGCAGAATTTTTAAGAGAGTTTTAAAATTCACTTTTGTACGACTTCAATTAAGAAAAAAACAAATTTGCCAGCAAAGCCCTAAAAAGCCTGCTCCAAACCCCCAACATATTTTTGAAGGTTCTGTTTAGATTTAATTTACTTTCACCAAATGGGCTAATCCCACCTTATGAAACTCAAAGCCAAGGGACTCCAAAATTTCCAAACACACATCTCCAAGCTTCCAGCTGTCAACTCATTGTATCTCATAACAGATTGGACAAGAAAGTCAAATGCGAAGCTTTCTTTAAAAGCCAATTGAAGCTCATGGATCTTTCCTTCAATCAGAAAGTCTGATTTCTTCTTATTTCTTCAAAAGAAAATAATATGTACAATATTTATAGAGCTGCCCTACACACCAAAAAATATAAAAGGAAATCTAAACATACAAAGCAATAACCAGAATTATAAAACCCATAGGTAACCTCAGATACAAGGAAAGGCCTCTGACTTCTGAGGATGGAGTGCACCTAAGGGTATGAAGATGGCATTACACCCTCTACTCTCCCTTGGCTATTACATTTAAATTCAATATTTTTGACCCTGACATGTACAAATATAGCAGTCTTTGCTCACATTAAGAAAATCTCTTAGAACCCAAAAATATCATGCTAGAAGAAGCAAGGTATGCCATCCACCTAATGCATATAAGGTTTTGACTAATTTAAGACATGTATCGGTTTTCGTAGTTGTATTCACAACAGCAACAAATATGAACCCACCAGTAAAGGTTGGTTCACAACACATATGGAAGAATTTGAAACCGGCATTTCAATAGCTTAATTTCACACAATTATGTGACATGCACATGGACTTTAAATGTAGTTCTAATACCATCTGATAAGCAGCAGGTTTAGCATTGGGATTTTTTCCTTTAATTTTACTGCTTCAGCCCATGCTTCTTAATATATCTGGCTATATTTTGAATTTATAGATGTTGACTTTTCACAGTTCATAAGAATATCATTTGATTTAATGAGTATTTAGATATTGAAAGATATAAGGCTATTTCTGGAAAAGAGAACAAATCCATGAGCAAAATCAATAATGCATAACATGTAGCTTGCTCTTTTGCAATCCATCATGATCCCATAAGATACTAAGATGTTCTTTTCTCATTCACATATTAGATTAAATTTACCAGGACCAGTGCATCTATTATTCCTTCAGGTACATCAACACTAGAATTTGAATAAGTTATACAGTAGAATTTGAATAAGTTATCTGTGGAGACCATATTGCGGCAAACAGAATATGTCTTTCTTTTCTTTTCTTTTCTTTTTTTCTTTCTGATAATAATATACTAATTACTAGGTTCATATCACAATGTAGATTTGTATTTTCACGTAACTGGAAGAAAGCATGCACACACACATACACACTGGCACAAAAGAAAAAAACCACAGAAGAGGAGGGGGTGGTGAAAGAAAAGAGCTAGGTGAAAGATCTTCAAGTACTGAGACTGTACTTACCTCAATTTTCCTCATTTCAGCTTCTGTTTTTGCTTTTTGATGATTCTCCCACGCCTGAATTTTCATTTCCTCTCGTTTGAACCTAAATAATTGCAGTGATGGCACCCACTTCAGGCCATATATTCAAAACTAACCGCCAGAAACTACCCAAGGAGACTATTATTTCCATAATGTTAATTCATATGGCAAACAAGTAACATTTTCCAGCAACCCACTCGATTATGGAGGAAAGATATAAGAATTTTTTTTTCTCGCTTAATGGATCTGTTCCCCATAGATGCATGTATAAAAGTGAGGGGTTCTTGACATAACATAAGACATTATTTCTTAAGTTCTAAAAATTAAGGATATCAAATTGCATTTATTAGTCACCTAGACACAAGTTTCAAAATTTATAATCCTGAACTGTTTAGTAAATAGTTGAATATCAATATAATAGTGTTTAACAGTTATTACGGTTGAGTTCTATGATAACAGGCCATACCATTCCAGACTTTCCACACAAAAGATGAAGTGTGCAACACCGTGAGATACACCTTAAGGATCAGTATTGAAGTTTTCCACTTTACGGAGTTTTGAAAACGTACCTTGCCATATACTTGGCTTTTTCTGCCTCCTCCCACGCAGCTGCACGTGTTTCAATGACACTCTTAGTTGGTGGTTCTGCTGCTAGGGTTTGGAGAGAAGATGATGCATCCTTATCCTCCTCTTCTTTGCCAGCCCAGGCAGCGATGTTCATTTTACCAAGCTGGGTACCAAGAGCCATAATTTCTCTCCTAGTTTTCATTTGTAGCTCCTTTTCAGACAACTCTTTGTTCAGATCCACATGGTAATTAGATGGAATTGTTGGAGAAGGAGCTGGTACAGTTCTACCAGGAGTGGATGGCCTAGATGAGGACGGACTGCGAAGTGGTGTTGCTGCTCGCACCGGAGTTCCGGTCCTGGAAGGTTCTTGGCTAGCAATAGGAGTCATTTCGGTGCCCATATCTCTCATTGATACAGACCTTGCTGTTGAAGGAGGCGGAATAAAAGTAGTTGCACTCTGTATGGCAATCGAAGAATCATGCTGGCTAAGACTAACTACAAATAGGCAGAAAATGTCTCTCATTAGTTGAATTTTACATTAATCACATTATACATATTTATAAAATTTGCTTTACTTTGAGAAATAAGACAACACAATCTTTTAACTTAGTCCTACGTTGTTAGAAATGTTATCTGCTGTTTTGAGGAATTCTAACTTTAAATATATATCCAAACTGTGGTAACGAAATTTTGAAGGTTTTTATCATTTGTATGTAATGTTGCCCCAAGTGTTCCCTTTTTTTTTTCCCTCCTTTTTCCTTGCACTGAAATCTATTTTTACAGCACAAGACTCAAATACTACAACTTTCTACAGAAGCTTCAATGAACATTTAGTATACACTTAGATCTTACATCCCCAGTACTGTGGCTACTCCTGCAAACAATAGAAGTGTATATTATCATTCTGAGACTTATTTCAAAAAAATGCCATCATAAAAAACTTAGCAAAACTCTTACAAAAGTTTATTCAAATTTTTCCACGCTCGCCGCCTTAATCAGCAATATTTCACTCTACCTCTTTCTTGGTAATGATCAATGGCTCACTCAAATGTTTAATCATTTATTCAACTTACAGGACCTAATGCGAGCCCAACCTACTGAGCATAATGTGAAATTAAGTTGCCAGAACAGAAGTACAGTGAAGATTTAAGCAATTTGTACAGACAACTGGACCTGCAAGTCTATTATATTTGCCGCTATCAAAGCAAACTGAAGTATGTCTAAAATAAGGATCTGTTCCTACACAGAAAATGGAAAATCGTCTTCATAAAAAAATGAAAAAGATGGATTGTGCTCTTACTGGTGAGCAACATTTTCAGCCAGAATTTCAGCTTATCTATCAAGATTTTTGGCCACCCAAAGTAATTAAAACATACATCATCTATTAAGTCCAAAATTTCTAGAAAAAAAAAATTAATGCCTAAAATTATCTTGTCCTTAAACTTCATTTTTCTCACTAAACTTACATTAAAACATTATGCGCATCTAATCATGTTCAATCAGCCATAGGTAATGGCTCATGATATTTGTGGGGAAATTAATCGTCAAATATCATAGTTGAACACAGTTCAAACAGCATAAGATGATAATGATCCAAGAATACGTCATAATTAAGTTAAAACATAGGGCGGGGTTAAATGCAAGTATTTGATTGCAAACAATGCAGTAATAACAACAAAATGGCAACGAGAATAAAATGTTCAAGCCAAAGTCAGTATTCTTACTAGCTGATTCAGCTGCAGAATTTTCAATCATAAGCACAGGCTTGGTATATGAATCTGCAATAGGGTAAGGATCAGCCTCCCAACTAACAAACTTCTGAAACCCACCTTCCTTCTTTGCTTGACTAGTATCAATTTGCTTTGTATCTGGTTCTTCATTAGCAACCAAACTTTGATTCGGAACTTCATGAACAACCTTGGTGGACGACTGGCGGCTCATATGACCCACCTTACGCGGTCCAGCTCCTTGAGAATGGCCAGTCCTCGGCCTGTTTGAAGTGGGGCTAGCTATCCATTTCTGGGCATCATCCCATTTTGAAGGAGCCGGTTTTGAAAAAGGGGCAAGGGGTACTCTTTGCGCTGGCCTCTCCGCCTTTTGAAACTCAAATATAGACGACGACATACTCCCACTATCATAATCTAAAGGTATTCTCGAATTAAATGAAGAGTGATCCTTGATTCGTATCTCTGCAGATAATGAATCAGCTGTAGATGAAGTTGAACATTCTGGAAGAACACTCACAACATCTACATCTTTGCAATTATCAAAACTATTACCCCCTGTATACGAACAATCAAAAATTAACAAACCCTACAGAAATAGTTTCTCTTCCAACCAATGCAACAAAAGATATAATAGAAGATTAAGCAGTACCAGATTCATCAAGTTGAGTAAGTTGAGATTTGGAATCAAAGTCTTCGTCTTCTTTTCTCTTCTTTTCCACTCCCAGTAACAAGCTCCTCAACTTTCCAGGTGAAAATCCACCGCCCTGTACACCCTAACAATGATGAAAAGAGATCATTAGAAAAAAAGAGAAAGGCGACTGTGAATTGAACTAAAAGCAAAGGCAAAACACAACCCACCTGAGGCTTTTCTATTCTTTCGTAATCCATCTGATTTTGAAGCAGTAACTGTTTCAAGCAACAGTGTCAACGTCAATTATTTCATAATCCATCGCATCACGCAATGTAGGTTGCTTGCTTGTCCTTGTCCGGGCTTGCAAGTGTTGCTATCACTCACTCACTCACTCACTGACTCAGTCACCGCAAGCACCGTAGCAGATCACCCCACCGAAATTTCCGCCTGTAGCTGCACCCTGCAAACAATGGGCTGGGTTCTGGTAATGGCAGCACATAAATATTTTTCTTAAAATGAATTACTATCCGCCTCTTTATATTAGTTAATGCAACGTTTCAAACCTTATTTCTAATTCCATATTATTTGCTTTGATTTCATCTCCTGTATCAAATTTACAGAAAATAGAAATAATTATCCTGCTTTTACTCTTCCCTTCTTGTTGAAGGAATCTTGGTATGAGCCTGAGGACTATTTATTTATTTATTCGATATAAAATAAATAAATATAAAAGCAAAAGTAGAGAGAGAGAGGGTGTCGCCTGTGAATAAGACAAAACTCCCGGTCGATTTTTTCACTTAATAAATACCGGTCAAACTAATTTCTCTTTGACTGCAATCATAAAAGCGATAACGTTGGTTGTCATATATTCTTTCACGTGTCACCTTCAAATCCAGCCGTTCATCGTGTCTCGTTACCATTTTCTTACCCTTCACATCGGTGACTTTCTTTTGTTGTTGTGAAGAATAGCTTCTGTCATATTTTATCAATTAAATATTGTATTATTATTTTTATAAACAAATTATTATGCAATATTATACACAATATTTTTATCAAATTTCACAATCTACTCAATTAAAAGATAATAATAATAATAATAATAATACATTAGTTTAATTTTATCAATTTAATATAATATAAAAAAAAAAAAAAAAAGAACCGCCACACTCATCCACGCGGTCGGTCTACTGATATTAAGTTTTTGGGGTTCAATCCTTGTTTAAGAATGTCATTGAAAAATTAAAATAATTTATTTAATAATCTAGACTATTTTAGTACTTCTTTTTGAAGCAATGGAGAGATTATTATTATTATTATTATTAGTAAAAGTATGCCATCCTCAAGTTATTTATTTTTCCAGTTACATCTACGTTGGTTTAGGGGAGAAGGCGTCTCGAGTGGAATATGCCGGCCATGGTGAAATTTGATCCACAATTAACGTTAAAATTACTAAATTTAATCATTACCAACAGTTACTGTGATTGGTTGTAGTCGTAATCATTATACTGGTATGACATATGAAAACACGATATTACCCTTAGAAACAATTATATTAAAATGCTTGACAATATTATTTAAGACCAAAAAAAAAAAAACAAAACACTTAAATTAATATCATAATTAATAAAAATAAAATTAAGTTAAAGATAACCTCGGGTTCCATATGAATTTTTTCTAAAATTGTTTAAATCAAAGACGGGTTCGTTAGGCATTTCGCAAAGCTATGAACCTCGAGCGAGGCTCATTCGAGGTTCAACGATTGTTGATAATTGTTCTGTTTCTAGTACGTTTGTCTAGTACGTGTGTTGCATCTCTCTATGTTGTTTTTGTACTCTGAAATTGGTTGATGTTGACTGTACACGTCCCCTTGCAGATTATAATGTCAATTAACTAGTAGTAGTAATAAAGTAAATTAGAATTCTACTTTGAATAAATTATGAATGTTTAATCATTTAATATGTTTCCCATAATCAACTCAAGATCAAACGCTAAATAAAGGATAACACTGTCAAAGTGAAATAAATTTATTTTTTCATAAAATTTTTTTAAAAAATAAAATTATTATAAATTTAAAAAAATAGTATCAAATAAAATCTCTTTTTAATAATTTTATTTCAAATAACAATTAAAATATATACTTTTACAATAAATTTTCTAACTTCATTAAATAAATGACAACTTTTTTATTTTATTTTCATCATGAATGGATGTTTATATTTTATAATTGTATCATGCTATTCGTATAAATAAAAATAATCATAAAATATAAAGTTTATTGTTTATCTCTATTCTTGGAGCATTGTAGCGTATTTATCACGTATTTTCAACATGTTATATTATAATTGAAATTAGTATGGAACACTCTTTTAAAATTGTTAAAGAGAAAGAGATATTTATAATTTTAAAAAGAAAATAAAATTTTAATAAGTAGAAGTTAAAAGTTAATAAATTTAATAAATTATACGTTTAATATACAAGGTGTAAAAAGTGTTAAATAGGTAAAAATACACGTAAGTTTAATTTGATATGTGTTAATCTATAACTAATCGATATTGTTAAAATTAAAAATAAAATAAAATAATTTTAAAATAAGTTCAGAGGAACTGCAAATTACAATAACACCACCCTAATATTATATATAGTTCTTATTTGGGATTAAAGTGCTTTGATTTTGAAGTTCTAACTACTATTGAATAAAAACCACTAAATATCCAATAATAGTAAAAAAAAATGAGTGATTGTTACTAAAAATTAACGTTATTAAATATTTTATCTACTATAATTTGGCATAGCAACTCCAAACAAAATCATAATATGGTTTAGCTTAGTCTTGCCCCATTAAATTCCAAATATTAGTTATTCGTGAACATCAAACTTATCCTTAGCGTTCAATAATTACGAGTAATTAAGATTTTTTTTTCCAATTCAAATGAATAAAAAAAATAACAAGTTAAAATTCCATGATAATAAACAATTTAGATGCTAGGTAAACAATAAGATTTTATCTCACAAATGACAGACTTGATTATCTCTTTTACTTACTTACATGTATTATTAGTATTAACGAAATAATACATCATACAATTTAAAGATGAATTAGGAATGCTTAAATGATATTAAGATTAAGATCAAACAAGTACAGGTTTTATTTTAGCATTATAGTGCTTGTATAATGGGTAAAGTATGTGGTAACTATCTACTTTTAACAATAGTGCTTATTTTTATTTGATTTTCCATCGTACATCAATTTATTCATAACCAGTTGAGATACATGCACGATGAAGGTTTATTAAAAAAAGTAAAAATTTCAATGCACTAAAATTACTCAACTTTTTAACAATAATATTAGCAAACTACGATCTCTTGAATTGACCATCCAGCACCTAACTTTTACCATTTTAGATAGCTTTAAACTTAATTGAATTCTGCTGAGAAATTGATCGTTAAAATTAAAGGCATGCAAGTTCCACCACATGCTTATTACCCACATCATCCTATTCAACAACAACAAAAGAAAAGAAGCATTATTCTCATAGAGAAACCCAAAAATGAAACTAGCTTCAGTTGAACGTGAACTAAAATACTTCCATAACTTAACAAACCCAACTCTTTAGCCAGCCAGCAGCCCGGCAGCTGTATCAATAATCAAATGAGCAGAGCAGGCAGAATTGGCTGTGCCCGTGCAGAACAAATGACATGACACGTCGACGCGGAGTTGAGCAGCAGCTTGCATTGCAATGCACGTGAAGATGAGGTGTTTGAGTTTCTCTTAAACGTCAACCGTAACAGAACAACACTACCACTATGTATCACGCGCTCCCACACAAACTACTTTCTTACCCGATCTTATTTAAGGCACGTGTAGCAATAAAGGCGCGTAATATAGAGGACCGGCCCTCCAAAGAAGATAATCGGTTTTACACTTCTAACTCGGAGATTCCAGAAAAAAAAAAAAAGAAAAAACCATAAACAAATATTGAGTCATCTTCAAATCATTCCACGGTACGCCTCTCTTTGTTTTGCCGGCCGGCGGAAAATTTGATTGAACACAACGCGATTTCTGATCTCTAGATAATATAATAAAAAAATAAGAAAACTTGGGAATTAATTCGTCTGAAAGAGAAAGGGAAAGAGATATAGAGTTAGGTGTTCGCATAGATGGATGTTCCATTGGTTGCTGCGTATCAGCTGAAAGAGGCTTCCAGTTGGTGGGAAGACGTTAATGAATCACCGCTTTGGCAGGATCGCATCTTTCATGTCCTTGCCGCTCTCTACGGTCTCGTCGCCGCCGTTGCTCTGGTATTTTCCGAAGCTCACCGCTTTTTCTCTCCCTCTCTCTATTAGCTTTTTCAATTTAATTGAAGACTAGTGAAATTTTCTTTTTAAGTGAGGCGTGTTATGTTTTTAGGGTTACGTTTTCATGCTTAACTCTGATTTGCAGATTTCCTTTGCTTGCTTAAATTATTGTATTTAGGTTCAACTGATTCGAATACAAGTACGAGTTCCAGAGTACGGTTGGACCACGCAGAAGGTCTTCCATTTTCTTAATTTTCTCGTGAACGGCGGTCCGTATCTTAAACATTTCGTTTACTGTTTTTTTTTTTTCAGTTTTATTATCATTTTTGTCAACTTCGTTTTTCTTTTTTTGGCAGTTCGATGTTTGGTTTTCTTTTTCCGACGGGATGTTCAGAAGCTACAGCCAGACGTTCGTATTTAACTTTTAATTGTCTTTTTATGGTTTTCTTTGTCTTCGTTTTGATTTCTATACTGATAGACTACTTCTCTTTAGATTCTCCAACATATTCTGCTAGATATGCCAAGCCTTGCTTTCTTCACAACATATGCTCTTCTGGTTTTGTTCTGGGCTGAGATTTATTATCAGGTTTGATTTCATTGTAGGGTTTGTTCAGTTTTAGATATCTCGTTATATTTTGAATTGGTTGGTGGCTCAATGTAACTTTCAGATGAATGTTGAACAGGCACGAGCAGTATCTACTGATGGACTGAGACCGAGTTTCTTTACTATCAATGCAGTGGTTTATATTGTTCAGGTGAAAGTTTTTTGTTCATCGTTTCAGTCTAAGTCCAAGCAAAAGGAAAAGATTTGAGTTGGATTCATTCCTTCTGTGTGGCAGCTAATAATATTTCAAGAAAATATCATGTTTTTTAGCTTATCTTTCTTATTTTGCTAATTTATTAATTAGCATATCAATGTCAACAATTATTGAAGAAGTGTGGATAGCAAGTTTTGACGAGTGGAATGCCAATCCTTAAGCAGTTATAATTTTGAAATCAAATCATTTATTTAATTTGTAAACAGTATAATCAATACAATTTCAGTGAAACTTTTGTGTAAAGCATCTCTTCCTTTTCATGCAAGACGGATCTTGAGTATGTGTTTATTACTTTCATTTGTTTTTTCCTTGAATCATGTGAAAATTGATGATACATAAGAACAAAAGTTTTTTTCATCAACATCATTGGTTGATAATATGGAAGTCCTGGGGTAATATGACAATTAAAGATCAAGAATGCTTTAGTATGACTAATTAGATAAGTGGTAAAATTGTGGATGGACTGGGATTTCAGGCCATTGATTGATTAGAAGGATCTAAAAATTAAGGAAGGACCTACTTTGGACAGACCAACGAAGATAAGAAAAAAGTAGACGGCCTAGAGAAGAGTTAAAGGAATGAATATCTATGGATATTTTCGTGGAGACATTGTGGTGGCTTCTCATTGGATCCTATTGCCTTTGTCACCGCCCTTTTTTTTAAATGGCATGGATGCATCAAATTGTATAATTTGATGGACGGTGAAATTTTATAGAAAAGTGGGTAAATGAGTTTATAAAAATCATGATACTATAAATTCTTTGCCTAACGCTTTAAATAACATTAATGTGACATTTAACAGTCGGGTAATTTTGGGGCCTTTTATTGCAATGTGGTTTAATACTAGGATATAAATGAGACATATAAATATTTAGTATTTGGACAATCTTTGTGATCTTCATTTTCCTCTCTCCTTTGTCATGCCTCCTCCTTGTGGCTTTTCTCTCTTTATCGCTTGCTCATTTCTTTATGTTCTCATTTGTTATATTTCTATCTCATGTGGTGTAACATCAAAGAAGATTGGCATATTTGTTTGTGTCCATTATTTTCTTTCTTCCCCGACTTATTTTGTTTGGAGGTCATTAGCATAGGGTACATATCAGTTGGTAAGACCAAAAACTTCCAAAAGTTGTACAATTGCTAGTTCATCTAATTGAGGAATGTGTAAAGTTGCTTTTTATGCTAATGATTTAGAGCTTCTTAATCCTCATAATTAATTGTGAAACTCATTACTTAGTTTCCTTAACAATAGAGGCTTGGAGGCATTTTATATGATGCAGGTCTCTTTGAAAAAAGCTTGCTTGGTTGTTGGTTATCTAGTCATTTGTTTCCCATTGTTAGTATTTTATTTTTGACACTAGACATTTTTATGAAAGATGAAATTTCGATAATTTATGTTAGAAAATGTCACATAATATTTTGGAAAAGTTTATGATATTCTTTTTCTCCACCATTTACCCTTCTTTATCCTTTTTCTTATCGCCTTTTTGCCTTTTTCCTTCGGCAATTTTTCTACTCTCATTTCACTTCCATTATCTGATCTTCTCTCTTGTTATATTGTAATTGAAAGCTAGAGACATACGTTTGCCCTTATGTAGATACGAAGGAACATAATTAAGTTTATTGATGATTATAAAGAACATTGTACAAGAGTTTGGATGAGCTCCCTTCGACCTTCTCTATTGCTCCCCCCTTACTTCGCCCTCACATGAGTGTATATAAATATTCCTTGATCATTTCTTTATTTCTTCATCCTATCTCTTTACCCTTTCCCAATTCTAATTTCCTCCTTTGTATTTGTGCATCTTGCTTAGTCGTATGGATGTTTTAAATTTTAGGAGTTTATATTTTCTATCTCCTTTTCTTTTAGTCTCTTGTTTCTTTCTAATATAACATAATTAGTGCCCTCTTTTAATTATGAAATATCTCTCTTTTGCCTTCTTTTTCTCTTTTGTCAACATATGATTGATAGAGTTGGATAACACAATCGTTGTCGCATTTTTCCCTTTTTTTTTCTCATTTTTCTTATTCATTCTTCTCCTTCTAGCTTTCTTGCCATTTGAAGGAGTGATCTATTTTTTTAAATTGTAAATCATTAGTTATCATGCTTGCTGAGAGAGAGAGAAATGATATGGCGGGCAAAGTTGCTCAGATGAATAGCAGTGCCACATAATATTGTGTTGTTAATTCAATGTTTAAACTCCATTCCAGTGGTTTTATATGTTTGCATCATTTACACAAGTACACTCTATAAAGTTGGCAACATTTGCTACTACACCGACTCTATACTATATTGATGTGTATGTGTATCTATGTCTACATATATAACTTGGATAGAGTAAAGATACAATTTTACCATATTATTGACATTGAAGGATTTTACATCATTTATTTAATTTATTTCTTAGAGATCTTGGAAAAGGTTGCATCATTTTATTATTTTTATAAATATGATAGTCCTTTCATCCTTCTCTTTGTTTCTTTATTTTTTTTTTCCCTCTTTTCATTTTGTCATCAATAAAGCATGGATATTGATGTGGATACGAGTGTTATCTGACACAAATTCATTTTTCTTTTAGTTCATGAATAATTAGAAATGTTGGGTTACAATAGTGATCAAATATATGTTTGATCAAGTATATTTGATCAATTGTATGTTTGATCAAGTATATTTGATCAATTGTATGTTTGATCAAGTATATGTTTCTATTTATGTTATTTTTTTTTTAAATCCTCAAGTATTCTATGCATGCAATATATTATGTCTAAATCAAATCAAACTTACACACGCACACACTCACACACACAGACGCACAAACAGAGATTGAACCAACGGGATATGTGTTGTTTTTTAAGGTTGACATGAATATATCAAGCATTAATTTATTTAGTAAACCAGTTTCTTTGAGTTATATTTTACTTTTTAAATAATTGATTACATGGATGTATTTACTTGTATATTTGAGCTTTTCCAACTTGTGTAGTGTGGCCAAATGTCTTTTCAGTTATAAACATCAGTACTTCTTCCCTTTTTTTCCCCATCGGTGCCCAAGACAACTTGGGGAAGTCCTTCACCTTCCTTGAAATATGCTTATTCCCAGTGTAGTGAATTTGCAAGGTTCTTTGTCTCTAGTATGACGTGCAGAGAGTTTATCGGTTAAACTAGCCTTCATAACAGCCCTTCTCATAGATTCTCTTTCTTATTATTTTTCCCAAATTCCCTTTTTATCATTCTGTGCCTATTACTTTCAAGCTACTCCAATAGTGGGTGCTTATTTTGCTCAGTCAAGTCTTCATATTTGTGACCCCTGTTTTTGTTTTCTCACAACTGGATTGGTGTATTAGCTTATTTCTTTACCAACCATTTTCCCATAAAATTAACTTTTAAGGTTATAATACTGCACTACTAAATTTTACATTTTCATGCTGGTTTCTTTTGCTTCAAAAGTGCATTAATATAGTGTTTATGTGATACATTCAAGGTTTTTACTTATAAGATTATGGTCTTGAAATTTGTGACACATTGTGAGCTTTATTACTGAGTGATTGTAAATGGTGTTAATATTCTTCTTTCTTTGGCTAAATTGATCTCAGATTGCTTTGTGGTTGGTATTATGCTGGAAGCCTATCCCAGTTGTAATCATCCTGGCCAAAATGTTCTTTTCTGGTAATTTCTTCTCTAAAACTTTATTAGTTATCCCTAGCATGTATAACTTTGTTCTTCTGTTGATAAACTCCCTCTCATCGTTTATATATCTGCAGGTGTATCCTTGTTTTCTGCCCTTGGGTTCTTACTTTATGGTGGAAGGTAATTATTTTGCATTTTACTGTCTGCTACATTATTTAAATTGTTAAATGAAATAGTTTTCATGGCTACATAGTGCTATATGGGTATTAGCATCTTTGACAATTGAGTTGTTTATTATCGACAGACATGAACAGTTGTTACAATGTGTGAAATGTCATCAGCGTGCTCCATTTCATTCCATTCTTGAGCACTTTCAAACAATTGATTGCTTAGATGCATTTGCTTTTCTGCAGAATTACCATTGGTAACCTACCTTCTTATGCATGAAGTCTTTACTGCCTCTGTCTCCTAGTCAGCAAACTTCTCTCTCTAGCTTCTTATGCACGAAAATCCTAGTTCCTAGCTGGCGAATTACTTTCTCTTTCTCTAACACACACATGCATGATTATGCCTATACCATATTGATGTATTCCACCTCTGTAATCCTAATTTGTTTGATAAGGGAGATAACTTATAAATTATACAGTTGTTTACTTGAAACAAAGAGAAAAATTTGCAGGTGACAATCATGTTAAAGCACAATGGCTTTCTTTGTGTTCCAAAAGAAAATAGAAAGCATGCAGAACAGTTTCAACTTATTGAATGGGAGCCCATAGGTAAACCATTTAAGCAACACAAGAATTTATTATGAAATTAGTTTGTTGTACATAAGTTACATGATTATTTACCAGGAAGAAAATTAATATTGGCTGCATTGAAGTCTTACTTAATTGATGATTGAAAGTTTGTTACCTTACTATCACCCCAAGTGACTATTTACTAGTCGATAACCTGACCCTTCTAATAAAATAAAATAATCCATGTGCAATGACTGATGCACGAAGAAAGAAATTGGATTTATAATGAAATAACTATAAGCTTACAATACATTTATTGGCTCCATGACTAATCCACATCCTATGTTGTAGTGAATGGTCCCATTAATAGAATGATAGAACCCAAATTTCAGTGGGCTTAAGTAATGCTAGACATCAATCTATTATGTGCTTTGATGACTGGCCTATTGTTGAGACGTGTTCAACTGATCCTAATTGTTTGCTTTACTTCCTGATCAAATGCTGCTCTAAAATCTGGACGGATGGTCATATTTTGCTGCATTCTGATATGCGGTTTGTAACTCATAGTGTTCCATTATCTAGAGTCTAGCTTCTAAAAGGTTCATATACCTATTCTAATGAACATTTGGGGTTAACAGTTATATTTTGCCTCCTAAGAGGAGATTATTCATCATTACACAGAAGGTTTTTGGAATATATTCCGTGTTGAAGACATAGTACTGTTCATGGTGTAAGATAGCGGTACATGCTAAAAAATGCCATCAGTGGCCCTTATAAAACTCAGGAATCTCAGTTTTCCAGGTACTGACATCATCTGGTAATCTTATGATGTCTCTGGTTATTATCATCATTATAGTATAAATGTAATATTAGCTTGTCTAACTCTTTCTGTCAAGGTTTGGCCAGAAGATTTTCGCTAGGGATGGTGTTGTATGTGCAGTAGCATCCAGTAGCTTAGATTAGATCAGTTGCTTAAGTCATTTCACTAGTTATTCAAGAAATTTGGCAGTAGTATCATTTTGTGTATCATTCTTTGTTGTGTATTTCTCTTAATTTCAACTCTATCCTATGGCATTATTACTTGGTTATGATGACGGGACAATGATGCCATTTGATGAATGTTGCATACAATGTAATCTTGGCATATGTTTTTTTTTTTTAAAATCCTCTCTTTATTTTGGCGAAGGAATGCACAATCACCTGATGTTTTGTACTTGCATTCTCATGATGCAGGCTATTTTTAATGTTGCGGCGCTTCCCCGTAGAATCCAAAGGTCGGCGTAAGAAGCTGCAAGAGGTAATTATTCTTTTTCATTATTTGATCTTATTCATCTGTTTCTCAATGTATTTTGCAAGTTCTTTTCACAAGTTTAATTTTCTGTTTATGCTTGGGCAGGTTGGTTATGTCACCACCATATGTTTCACATGTTTTCTAATCAGATGCATTATGGTGAGTTATATCATTTTCCTCCTATCATTATACTATTGATGCTTAACATTAGGTGAGCTTCGTGCTAAAATAACTTAATAATGATAAGTGATTGTTAGTTATATGCTTGTCAATAAGTAACAGCATCTGTGGTGATAGATTTTCTATCTATGTGATGTTGGCAGAGGTTCATTGCTATGTGATGTCTGTTTCCTAGCTCATCTAACTCTAGCTCTTATTGTCATTTTCTTTTTGCTGTAGATGTGCTTTAATGCATTTGACAAAGCTGCGAATCTCGATGTTTTGGATCATCCAATTCTAAACTTCATATATTACCTGGTAAGTTTGGTGTCTGTAATGTGATTGTCATGGTCATGTTATCAATTGAAAATTTTATGGCTCAATTCCACATTAGATATCAGTAGGGGAAGGTTGCTTAGTTTATCTCTTTGATACTGTGGATACTGAATGACAAAGCCAAAGATGTCCTTATGTACTTGGTAATTTTCGTGTCATTGATGCGAAACAAAGGTAACATGGCTAATGACATGGTTTTGCTGATCACCAATGCTGCTATGTTTTTAAGTTAATGTTGCTAGAACATGAAGTGTCTGCTCTGATATTTTTCAAGGAATATCTTCACTCTTAATGTTTATGCCAGGGTAACATGGCTAATGACATGGTTTTGGTGATCACCAATGCTGCTATGTTTTTAAGTTAATGTTGCTAGTAAATGAAGTGTCTGCTCAGATATTTTGCAAGGAATATCTTCATTCTTAATGTTTATGCCATGTTTTGGACCGTGACTTTTGTAACCCCCAATCCCCTTTTTCTTTGCAGTTGGTAGAGATATTACCTTCTTCATTGGTTCTGTTCATTTTGAGGAAGTTGCCTCCGAAACGTGGTATCACACAATATCATCCTATACGCTGATAGGACTAGGAACAAACATTGCAGAAAGCAAACACAGATTGCAGGAGCGCTGCTATTTACCCTCAGATGAGAAGATGCAAGAGGAGAGACAAAAAGATGGCCAATGTGTTTGGAGTTACAGGCTAATTTTTCACAGATTCTAAGATGTTAATTCGTCTTTTGGGGGTGCTCACTAATCTGTTGGAAACCAAAACCTGTAAGGATTTTGTCTTTGTGATCTTTGCTTCGTGCTTCGTGCAACTGAAGTAGAAGTAGGTGCTTCTTTTGGTTTCACGATGGCAAACAAAAATTCATGATAGGAGGAGGTCTAAAGTAGTTTCTTGTATGTGTACTTTTAACTGGCTTTATTGTTTGATTTTGTTAAGTGTGGACTTATGATTGCCATTTTCTGAAAAAATCAAGATGCTATGGATCCATGGGAACTTGTGTTTTCATCGCAAATGGTATGGGAAGATTGCAATATGTTGGAGATTAGCAAGCAATTGACTCATAGAGAAATGCAGGATGAATAAATACGGTTGTCAAATTCCATGACGTAGATCTGAGAAACATACCTGTTGAAGTATGAACTGATTTGCAAGCCCTTGGCCATAGTTTTCTGCAGAGCCTGGAAAATCTTATCGAAAGTGCTGCGTTATTTGCTCAATAGTTTCGTATCAAAATTTCAATGAGTACATGTTGTTTATGACAGTGTAAATAAGTTATAGTGATAATCTAAACAATTAGGTCATGGAATCAAACAAGTTTTAACAAGAGATTTGTGTGTATAGAAACATACCTGTGATTTTGAAGCACGGAATCATTCTCTGGAAACTCTGGATGATGAGATAACCTAGATGGTAATATGGTCGAATGAAGAATGGCAAAGAAGATTGATTGGAAGATGAATATGATTTTGACTGGTTGATGGATGGAAGGTACAATTCTCTGCCATTTTGAACGGTAGGTTTACATGAAAATTTATGCAATGCTTATGACCAAATAAATCCTCTATTCTTTTCTATCTCCTAATTAGACTATTTATTTATTTTAGTTATAGTAATTTAATTTTCTCCGCTCTTTACATGAATGATTTGACAGAACCCAGGTAGGCTGTATTTTTGACACACTCGCATCACATGCACCGTGAAGGATTGGCACGGCTTCTAGTTTCACTTGAGTACTGGATTTTGATGTTTGGAAGAATATTTATCATAACCAGACAAACCAACCCACTGACATTCAGATTTCAGATTTTTTAACCTTAATCTGATCAGACTTGGAATTTCAACATTTTTTAATATACAAGAGTGAGCATGCAAGAAACTAGAGCAATTAATTAGTTAATAACAACAAATAAAATCATTAATAAGGAGTAGCTCAGCCTGACCTGAGATGCCTTCTCCAACAGAATCATAATAATAGGAATCACCGTTTGAGAATTTACTCATTCATGTCATCATAATTAAGTATATGAGTTGAGCAACTAGGATTGAAATCTTCACCATTAATTAGTCTACACAATGTTGATGATAATTTATCTCTACTCACCTATATTTGACATTTTTACTCATTGATATTTGATAGATTAATGAAAAACTTAAAATACATAAAAAAAATTTAAAATATATAATTAAAAATTTAAAAATAATTAATATAAGAGTCAAAAAAAATAAGATACATAAGGTATACTGTTGTAAACGATTTCTAATCTGATTACAAGAATGCACCACAGGTTTCAATGTTTTCTTTCGATGAAAAGAATCCAAGGATTCAAAGAGTTCACAGCATAACTTGTAACAGCAACTCGAAAGCATCTCATTACACGAAGCAACTTGAGCAGAAGAGTGTCCATTCAAGAGGGCTGGGAAGAGCCAACTTTATTAATGCTCGTCCCACGAAACCAAGAAAATTGGGAAAGTATAGAACTAGGAACTATCATTTTATTGAAAGGAGCTTGGATGAATGAATTTGCAGTCCTTTCATGGCCACTCCCATCGAAAAATTCAACAGTTAAATTATTGTTAAATCATTTTACCGAAATGGCATATCCATTTTGCACAAAATTACTGTTATATCTGTATAATCAATTTAACATGCTTTTAAATTAGGTGATTGTTGTAAAAAAAAAGAGTATTTTCATATATTTTTGTTGAGGTTTGACAAAATTATGCATCAATATAAATTTCTTTTGAAATTAATAAATAGTATTTTTGAACAATAATATTATTATATTTCACTGTTAGTTAATTAATTAAAATAATAAAATAATTAAAATAATTATATGTGCATAAATTTTATATATTAATAGTATTTTTTACATACAGCTTATGGGTTTAAAAAATTAATAAATCTTAAAACTCATTTTTAAAATTTTAAAATATAATTTAATGTGATTTGATAAATATATATATATATATTAGTAACTAAGTTTGGCAAGATAATACTGTAAATTATTTATTTATATAGAATAATAGTTAATATATATATATATATATATATATATATATAAATTTGTAATAAATGAACACAAATCAGTATTATAAATTGATTGCTTGTGTAGTATTTATTTCAAATATTGTAACACATTTTCTATGTCCATTGAAATTAGTTACTTTTACAAACTTATATGATATTAATATATATAAATAAGTATATTTTATGGTCTTGTTATGTTAAAATTAGTATTTAACTTATATATTTTTATCAAATTAAATTAAAATTTAAAATCTAAAAAAAAAACTTTTAAGGGTATGCTTGTTTTTAAGAATAGAAAGGAATAAAAAAAGAGAGAAAAAAAGGAGAAAGAAAAAAAATTGAGTTTTTCTTTATTGTTTGCACTACGAAATTATCCATAGAAAGTAATTTATTACTTTTTACTTTGACAAAAATATCATTTATTTTTAAATTTATTGATATTTATTAATAGATTAAAAATTTTAATTATTTTTACTTTTAATTTGAATTTATTATATTTATTAAAAATAATTATTATAATAAATATTTAACAAATATATTTTCTTAATATTCTTATATGTAAATATATATTATATTTATTACTTATCTTTATTTGGATAAAAAATACTTACTTTTATTGAAACATTTTATGCATTTCATAATTAAAAAATTAAATTGACTTTAAAATTTATTTTTAAATATAAAATAATTG